>VXBR01008506.1:61405-87755 GCA_013400215.1 Cisticola juncidis
GTTCTTTCATCTTTGCAAGAATTTCTGTAGTCTTTGTGTTGGGTTTTTGATTGTTTTTCCTGTAGATTTTCTAAAATAAACTTTTTGTAATGTTACTGGACTGAACTCAGTATTTAGGAGTTGAACGTTTGCAATTCTTTACCATGACAAGCAGCTGTTCTTTCTTTGATGGAAATGTTTATGCAGAAAATGGATGTGTTGTGTACTTTATTATTCAGAACTTGATTTCTATGATGAATGTTTTTTCCCTTGCAAACCAGACCAATAAATCCTGCAAGACTTACTTTGTGATGATATTATGATGGTTTTTGCATTGATGATGACAACCTGTTTTAGACATGCAGGAGAGGGGTTTTCAGAGCTTTGCTGCTACAGTGTAGAAAACTACAATATTAGCCGAGGGCATTAATCACTGATGTCTTTGGAGCCTCCTATTTACGTGAGGGGCCTGTTTATCCTCAGCTTGAAAGGTATGCTCAGTTCCTGACACTCAAGAAGGAATTAGATTTGGACCTATTTACTTAAGCAGAGTTTTTTACCAGTAAAGAAATATAAACATGAGACTTATTCAAGAGCTAACAAATGATACTCCACTTTTCTTGGCTGGATTGCTGGTTCATTCTCATGCAATCAGTGATTCTGGAGGAATAGCCTTTTTGCAGCATTGTGCTTACTTTGGATCTAAAGAACCAAGTTCTTGGTCCACAATTCTCAGTAGTCACCTCCACTGACCACCTGGTGCATGCCTTGAGCTGTCTCTGGCTTCTTACACTCTGCCCTAATGTTCCATTCAAAAATATCCCTGTTACTCTGAACCCTGTTACTCTGAACCACAACCACCACCACAGTTCTTCTACCATGACTGTAAATTAATGTATCCCATCTAGCTACAGATTATCCTCATCTAATAAAAATAAAGTCTATTCTATCTTGAATTATCTTTCCAAAACTCTCAGCATTCAGTAAGGTTGAACAATACATATAATTTTTTTGAAGACCCTTGTACTGGACTATAAGTTTAGTCACTGAAATATTTCCACAAAGGAGTATCTGAAGAGCTAAGCCTCCTGTCTGGAAACAACTGTAATTAGGTAGGCACTCTGCTGCTGTTGATGGACTTACCTCAAATGTACCATAAAGTTAGCTGTCATGCTGTATTTTATTGCTTAGTTCTGCTCCCTGTGTGCTGTCATGTCTCTCAATATTTTCTTCCAAAATGTCACTGTGCAGTCTTTCTGATCCCTTTACAATACAGTTGCAGGAGGTGCCTGTGTTGTGCAGGGTCTAGTACAATTTTCTGTAGGCGGAATGTGGGCAGATTCCTATTTACTTTGGTCATCCACTGTTTACTTACAGTGGAGAAGGCTGTTTACTCTGTTGTCAGCATCATCATAACTTTTGTGCTTCTTATCACCCACACTTAGCTTCTCTTACAAGTCAGTTTCAGGTTCAAACAAACTCCTCAGCAATCTTGTTTTGTGGCCTCTCTCTCTAACCAGTGTATTAGTGTTCAGAAATTGCTACTCTTTCCTCATCATCTTGTTTGGTTTATTGAGTGAACATTTAAACTGCATAGGAATATTATTCTAAAGATGTTTAACCAGAACAGAAACAAAAAAATGCAATTGCAAATTTATTTTTTTTTAGGAAATAACATGGAAAGCAATCTCAAAGATATTTTGTGGAGCTTTACACGGTAACCAGCAAATCTGTGTAGTTAGCTTTTGAAAGACCTGTATTTTTCCAAATATGCTGGAGACTTGCAACCCCTATTCACAATTTGTGGAAGTACACATTCTCATCCTCTTGTTCTGAAGTGCTACAACTATTTGTGAAAGATTACATGTATGTCCTTTGCCAGTACTTTGGCAAGATATCCATTAAAATTAATCTGCAAATGCAGGAAATGCGAAAATCCTGTTTGAAGCATCTAAAAGGATATGTTAGGTTCCACTGGTTTTTCACACTAAAAGCACCTGGTAAAGAAACATTATTGCCTGGAGTGCAGTCAGGAGATGTAATTACAGGAGTCTTGTTTTACATATGAATCAACAAATGGCAGAATTGTGGTTAATTAAAGGAATTGAAATCTTAAGCTGGATTCCCTTTTAGTTTCCTGAACCCTTAAGTGATGCAGGTGTTGGCTGTGGGCTCGTCAGACCCTTTTGCCAAAGAACTGGTACTCCTATTTTTGTGCTTTCAGTTGAAAAAAGACCAAATGTATTTTGGGCCATAATTTCACAGTTTAAACTTTAAGCCAGAATAAGCAAACACACTACTGAAAGGAGCAGTTTTTGTGTTTTCCTCAGTCCCTCCCGGTTCACTCCCAAGCCTTGTTTTCTGCTGACAGGGCTGTTTTCATGGCTGCGCATTGACCCGGTGCAGGGAATTGATCTGAGTTACAATTAACCAGGCAAAACCCAGTAACCCAAATGAATAATGGTTAATTGTGACCCAGATCAAATAACTTATCCTTTTTGTCACGCACATGAATGCATGCTCATGCTGGTGCCCAGGAGGGAGATGTGAGGAGGCCTGATAGGCAATGGGATTGCTTCTTTCAGCAGCAGTCAGGTCAGCTTATGATATTAAAGCATCAATGCACAGCCTCTGGGGGATTTGTTTCAGTTTCTGTCATAGCCTTGAGGGATTTGGTATGCTTTCTGTCTTGGGCTGTTTGTATTGCTAAAATGTTTTATTTTGCAGGAAGCACTATACCTATAAGTAGGTACAAATGGGGCTGTTACCTGGCTCCTCTAGGAAGCATATTATAAAGTGACAGTGATCTGCATCAATTAGCATGTTAAAATGAAACTTGACAGAGAGCTAGGGCAAGATATTAAATCCCTACACATTTTTTTGTTGTTGACAGAAGAAACTATTAATGATTCCAATAAGCAAAAGACTGCATCACAACCTTTGTAGCCTATCAAACAATGGCTATTGTAACAATTTTAATGTGTGAGATTCTCTGGGCCTTGGTGTTTTGTAAGCAGCAGCATTCTCTGCTTCTGCTTGTTTGTGATCAACCTTGCGCAGCCTGCTGTGCAGTGCTGACACTGGTATTTTTGTGGGCATTCAGTGAACCAGATCAGAGAACTGATGCAGTTAAAAAATAACCTACACAGGAGAACCCATTAGCTGGACCAGCTTCCCATTTTGATTTACTCTCTCCACAAAAATAGTGGAGCTGACACAGCTCAGAGCACAGCCACTCTTTGAGATGGCATGATTGCTGAAACATTTACATTTGGTCTGCATCACTGTGTTTAGTGATACTTAGCTGCTTTGTTACTTCACCTTCCCACATGGTGACCAGTGCCAGCAAAGGAGTTTTAGCAGTAAATCACAGTTGGGTTGGAGTTAAGTGCAGCAGGGCATTCTGCTTGTACCCAGTGTAATTTGGAGACTAAGTCCTGCTAATTCATTTCCTCCCACAGCTCAGGGCTTGGATGACCTTGCAGACTCCAGGCCACCATAAATCTGTAGACAAAGGTATGGTGTAGGTCCATCCCAGAGCTTTGCTTGGACTGCTTGCACAACTCAGGTGTCAGAGGGTGGTGATTCCTCTTTAAATCTGAGCTAGTGATTTTGTGGGGTGTTGATGATGTTCTTTGAAGCTACCCGAATACATAACATTTTTCCTTTGTAATTCTTACTTGCATTGTTTCTGCTTTTAGGTCAGTTTAGTTTTGAAATTGTGGTAAATTTTAGTCAGTATATATGTCTTGGTTTAACCCTGGCTAGCAACTAGGTAACACACAGCCTCTCACTCAGCACACACACAGATAAACTGATGGGATGGCAAGGAGAACTGGTAAAAGGGTTGAAGTAAGAACAGCTTAATAACTGAAGCTAATAATAATGATGATGGTGATAATGGAAAAAACAAAAAGAGAGGTAAAACCCATGAACCAGAGCAGAATACATTGGCTTACCCCCCACTGACCAATACCCAGCCCCAAGCAGCGATTGACCTCTCCTGGACAATTCCCCCCAGTTTATATACTCAGCATGATGTCTCTAGTATGGAATATCCCTTTGGCTACCTCAAGGCAGATGTCCTGGCTATGCTTCCTCCCAGCTTCTTGTGTACCTCCTCCCTGGTAGAGCATGGAAAACTGAGAAATCCTTAACTTAGGGTTAGCACTACATAGCAATATTCATCATTGTGTTATAAAAATTTGTCTCAACCTCAATCCACACCTCAATATAAGGAAGAAAATCCACTCTATCCCAGATGAAACCAGGACAACATATTTCATCCACTGCTCTTTCCTCTTCCACTGGCCTAACAACAGTAGGAACACAGAAGGAGTGATACATGCCAATGGCAAACATGTGCATAAGGAAATCATGATATTGAGGGACTGGATGATAAAAACTCAGATGAATTCTGTCTAGAAAATTTTATATGATATCCATTCTATTTTTAATAGATATGCTAAAGTATTGAGCCGTAATAATTCTGTGATAACATCAGTTTTGTGCTCAATAGCAATTAAAACTGAACTGACTCTTTGCATCTTTGTCCATGTCTGTATGAATTGGATCAAAGATATCATATAAATCTCATGTGGTTAAGGAAGTAAAACTGCTACCTAATGCTTTGATACTAGAGGTATGCTACTTTGAAATGATGTGAAGTAACCTGATTTATTTAATTTGTTTTAAAGTCACAATTTTTCTTTAAATTGGATTGATAAAGAGGTAATATAAAAGAATCTATTAATCACTAGAATAATAGGAGTATTTTCCTAAGGGAAATCACCCCCATATTCCCACATATCCCTTAAGGAGTCCTGTAACTTGAGAGTCAATTTAAGTGAAAACTTATTATTCTTGGTCAAGATTTTGAAATACTGATACTTAAAATCTAGTGCCCTTTGTTTCCTTAAGTAAATTATCTCTCTTCTTCCTGTAAGTTTTTCTTCTCTACCTCTTATTTCCTTTTCTCAAATTACCCCTAAGTCTCTATTCTTCTGCCTCTCCTCTGCTCCCCACCAGCCCAACCTCAGACTTGCTCCTGTTACTAGTTGGTTTAAATAATTTCATTCAATATTTATCTAAGGCAGGTTAATCCACATAGCTGAGATGCTTCTCTTAGAGGAGACTGCTTATAGAAATGCCATTTCCCAGTTAGGTTTTAGAATTGTTTTCATGCAAGACCCTAGCCATTAAACTCACAGAGAAAACCCTTAAATTATGTCGCTGTAATTGAGACCATGGCATTTTCCATTTCTGTTGCATGGAATCACCACTAAGGAAATCAGGAATCTTATTGTTGCCCTAGGTTTTTGTGAGATTTTTTAAAGCCTTCTACTTGCTTATAGAGTGGAGTCAGTTCTTTAGTTTCTGTACAATATTAAGGGTCAGTTTTTCACTTTCTCACACTTTGGAACATAAACAACTTTTCTTGTTTTTGTTCACTGTCCTTTGCTTAATATTTCTAGCCTGAAGATAATGTTGGTTGACAGCTGGTCTGGCCAGTGGGGTGAAGGGGAAGTAACCCCAGAAGCCAATCCACTACCAGACCCACAAAATTATAAAATACAAAGAAATAAACAGGCTTGGTCCCTTTTGCTGGGGAGCAGCTTTTCACTGCAGACCTCTGCCTCCGTGTTGTTTTTGCGTTCCAGGCAACATCTTATGACTATGAATGAAGTGAGAACTTGTTCTCTGGCTTGATTACAGAATGAACTGGAGTGGTCGTGGGGCTCTATACTTCCCATGGAGACAACCTGAACATAACCAGTAAATGGCCTTGAACTGTAGCTGAAATCAAGTCAAGACTGTGTCTGCTCAAAAAAGAAACCCAAGCTATTTAAAATGGATTTGGCATAAAGAGTAGAAGTTACCATCCTTCAGCCTAACGGCACCCGTTTTGTAGCAATAATTAAAACTGTGTCTTGAACAAGGTAAAAATTTCTTGAAAAACATGATGCCCCCTTCCTGCATATATGCACCTAATCTGTGCATCCCAACAGTGCCATAAGCCCTGTGAGCCACAAGTGTTGCCTCGTGCTTAAAGAGGGAAATTGTGCCTGACTAAGAATTTTGTGTTGTTGCAGTAAGTCGGTAGAATTTTATTCTCTCTCTTGTGGTGGAAATGCTTGGTCAAGGAGAGGGTAATGATCCTCTTCCTCCAGTATGCAATGAATACCCTTTAATTGTCCAGTGCTTTTAGTCATGTGTGGAGAGTGCTTTGTGGATATTTCTCTTAATATTAAAATATAAGTTACCTGGAAGATGCAGAGCTGTAGTTTGCCTCTCAGAAGATTTTACTTGTTTATCTTTGAAGACTCCAAATATGGCTATTGTTGATTTTGGATCTGTTTTGGCAGTACACAAAGAAAATAGAGTGTTATTTTATGGGGAGAGTACCTGATGTATGCAGTTATGGCCATGACAGCAGCTTTTTTATGTACAGTTCCAATTCCTATGATGGCCTAGAGACCCTCAGCAATGACAGTGATTCATTGCTTTCAGTGATGAAAGCTATTAGTAGAACACCTCAGTGCTCCAAATTACCCTTTTCATTATATCACTAAAAGCAAAATTGTAAAGTCCTGGCAACTAAAAGAAAACTTTATCTTTGACTGAATATGCTGGGATGATATTTTTGAACATGTTAAGTTGGGAAATAGGAATTTCTTTTGCAAAGTTAAATGCAATCCTAAAGAGGCCTGCAATGAAATTGTACCAAGCTCATTTCTAATTCCCAGTGAGTAGGTGTCCAGATCATACCAGTCACTGGCACAGGTTGTTATGCTGGTAGACAGCAGCAGGCAGCAGAGGAGCAAAAGGATGATTTCCACTGCTCATATATTGGGAAAAAGAGAATGATAGAAAATGTAGGGGGAGGAGATATCACGAAATGACTGAAGTATCTCATTCTATGAAAGAGAAGGCTAAATGATGAAACAAAGACATAGAAATAAAAGGAGGATATAGTGGCATTATTTAATATATATATCTCCTTATAACATGTGAAAAAATTGTGGTAATTTTCTCATCCTTTTCTGCTTCATAAAGAAATGTGCCATTAATCTGGGTTAGGAATTAAAGCTAAAACATTTCAAAACATAGTTGGCTTGTAAAATACTTGTCATGACTATTGCTTTGAGGAGCATATTCACAGTATGCTGTTGGTATTTTACATCTCTAAAACTAAATAGTAGAGTTGCTGTAAAACTGAGTGGGAAATAACATAAAATTCTATAGGCTTCAAATGAAATTCTTTACTAATTTCTCTCTTGGGATTTATAAATAATGTGAACACTAAATTTTTAGAAGACACGAGGGTGTAATATATGCTAATTCACTTTTTTCTTCTTCTCTGGAGAGAACTCAGACAGTTCAAATATAGATTTTAGCTTCTGATAGACTTTCCTACTTGGAAAAAAATCCCGCCTCCTGTACAGAAAGGACCTTTGCATGCACACAGATGTGACTATGCATGAATCCCGGTACTAAGAGTTAGTTTCATTCATCCTGCATTTGGGAGAAAGAGTAAAAGCTAGCAAAAATACTTAAGTCTATTTATTAGTGACTTAAAATTGTTATTGTTTTCATTTGGTTGGTTGGTTGATTAGATTTTTAATAGAAACAACACTGGATAATTTCAGAGGACAAGAGTCTTATCCTTATCAGCCCTTATCCTGATCATAAGAGTTGTTGTAAGCAGTTGTCTGAGATTCTTGTACCAGTAGTGGCTAAAGGGAGCAAATACATGCTACGGGTGTGTTGGAAGATAGATTTTCCAGGAGTTTTCAACCTCATTACAAGGTTCCCTACAGCTCCTCCTCGTGGTAAAGCACTGGAAAAAGAGGACAAGGAAGACGTTGAGGCAGCATCCTTTGTACTGGACTAGCACAGATAATCAAATACAGTATAAAATCCAAATGAAACAAACCTCATCAAAGGATGCATGCTCTGTCAAATAATTAAGCTGAGTACAGATAAACGAGAGTGTTGTAGATGCTTACTTTCCTATGGAACAGTTTTCAGATTGCAAAGTGCAGTGCAGTACGAGTAAGTAAATGAAGTAAGATCAGAAACGTTAGCAATCGGTCACATTTGAAGCATTAATTCTAATGATGCTTAACTCTACAGCCAGGGTTTAGAAGTCTTTGGTAACCTGGAACATAGCAGCATCAGTGCATATTTGTAATATCATTCCCCTTATGCCTACTAACACAAGCTGTGGTGCTTAAGCCACACTTCTTTAGTAACTAAAGATTCTTAACACAATTTAAGAACTATAACACATACACATTGTTTTATAAATAAACATGGTAGCTGTCTTCTTGGAGTAAGGCCATTAGGTGTACTCTAAGTTAATTATAAGGAATTAAATGTAAACTTGAGACAACCTATTAATTTTCTTTCCACCAGTCAACCTTAAAATTATTTTTAGCACCCTTTACTTCACTGTTTATTTGAACAGTGTAAGTTTATAGCTAATAAAGCTCTGTGTTCTAGGTAATTTACTGCAACCCAGCCAGTTGTCTAAGACTTACCATGGGCCAATTCTGCAGAAATGACACAAGTCCAGCTTTACTTTTGCTTAGGGTGCAGGCTGATATAGATGGCTTCTGCAGAGAAGAAGCTGTCTGGATTGAACTGGAAAATTTCTGGAGCAGAAGAATTGCTAATGGCTTTCTCTTATACCAGTTGTTGTGCTTGTGGTGAAATGGGTTCAGACTGAAAAAGGCTGCATTGAGATTACACATTAGGAAGAAGTTTTTTATTATGAGGGTGTGAGGCATTGGAACAGGTTGCTCAGAGAAGTAGCAGATGCCTCATCCCTGGAAGTATTCAAGGCCAGACTGGAGGGGCTGTGAGCAACCTGGCCTAGTGGGAGGTGTCCCTCCCTGACCATGGTTGGGGAGTTGGAGCTGGATGATCTGCAAGACCCCCCCCAACCTAACTATTCTATGACCCAACAGTATATATGCCATGAGAATTTCTGCAAATTCTGAGGCAAAACTGAGGAAACCCCAGATTCGCTTAAGCCCATAAGAAGTCTGCTGAAAAATTCACATGCTTGCCAAGACTAGAGTGTTTCCATTTTTCCCTTACACTGCTGATGAATTTGTAAACAAGAATGCTACAAAGGCTGGTCACTGTTTTGCAAGTATTTATTACAAGCAAGCACATTTTCTTATTAAACTTTGGCTCCATCTTTCTCTCATATTCTATATAGGATTTTATTGCTATACTCCTCTCGATGGACTGTCTTCAGAAGGGACTGATTTTTTTATACCTGCTGAGAGCAAATTAACAGGCATACATCTCTCCTCCACAGATAATTCGAGGAGTTAGGCTTCCTCACAGTGTTTTTTGGGTACCATAAAGCACAGGAACTGCTTTAGGTATTATAGAAGTGTTACAGATACCTTTTTCATGCTTATGCTTGTAAACCTTTTTAATTGTCTTTTTTGGTCAAGCATTCAATTAAATGTAGTTTATTGATGCAGCTCTGCAAAAAAGTATTCATCTGTCATATTGTGATCTGCAGATGTGTTCTTAAAACAAACACCTTCGTAAGTCTCTGTTGTACCTGTCAGCACATTTTATTGCTGTGCCCCAGCATGTATGGATTACCACATCAATTCTAGGGTTTTGCACTGTTTTGATTTGCCAGTGACCTCTCCACAAGCTCTGCAATTTACCATTAACAATATTTGTTCTTTGGCTCAAACTTAGGCCAGCAATAATACTAACCTGGCCAGGGGCTGGGTTTTGCACAACTTGCATTCTTTGCTGCTCCTTTTCTTGAGGCTGCTTCATTCTGGGTCTTTAATCACAGTCTGTAGAAATTGAGCCTCCTGTGGAGGAGGAGAGCAGTTCTTGAAGCAATAAAAAGGACATTACAGCAACACTTCACATGGTCCGAACAAACTTCTCTTGTTTGATGATAACATCATTTCCTGGCAGTCCTGCCCCCTATTCTTTCAGATAAAGTCCAAACCCTTGTAAAGTTCTAGTAGGTGTTTTACTATCACATTTTCTTTTCTTTTTAGGCAGATCTGGAAGCTATCTTCTGCTTGCTCCAAATAAAATGGCAAGACTAGTTTCACAGGCTGACAATTGCCTGATCACTGTTTGCTGGATCCACCCAGTTGTTCTTGAGTATTTTGAACAAGATCCCAACATCCTCTCGATCTCTTTGAATCCCAAACCTCTGTCATCTGCAAGACTTCATAATAATTATCTAGTTGTCTTATGTTTATCCAAATGTCTATATGCAAGTACTCTGGTGTCAGCAATTCTGTGATGCTTATCCTCTTATAAAACGAAACCCTTTTAAAACCCCTAAAGTCTGAGAAACATTATTTACTGGACTAAGAGTACTTTCAAAAGGGCTTTGAAATACAGTTTGAAATATTGAAAAATATTTTATTTCGATGCGCATAGGCAACTGGATGTCTGGCTGACAAAGTTATTGTATTCACATTGTAGACAAAAAGATATCCTGGATAATTCAGCTTGTCTGACCCTCTCAGTAATTACACTTGTAGCACTCAGTTCCTGTTTTATGAGATGCCTCTACTCATATGGTCGTGATGGGCATTAGGCATTATAGTGAGAAGAAACATCAAAAATATTAGGTTTCCTAGCCACAATCTCATGAGTAAACAAAGAATGCTTCAGTAAACATGGTCTGTGAAAATGAATAATTCTGAAAGGTGGTATTACATTTTTCTTGGTAGGTGTCATCATAAGTACTGCTGATTCGCTGAAGTGTCCACTTTGGGAAGACAGTATCAGTGAAGTAATTAATCCTTCATGATTCCTTTGTGCCTTGAAGCTTTTGTTTCTTATCTGACAAAAAGAAACATTCTGTCTCTGTGTTGTTGTTTCACATTAAATTTGTCATTTCCCAGAAATTTATTCTTAGCTGGAATTGTAGCTGCCTTACTCTTTTGACACAATGATATTTGAACATCTTTTCACTGAGAACAGGGATACAACGCTTTATTGAATCTGTTTTATTTAAGTCTAGTTCAGATGTTCAGGCTACATGTGAATTTGCAATGTGATTAAAGCTCTGTGAGCTCTTCGGGGAGTGTCCCATAAATTAATGCTTTGGAGGAACACTAGGTGGACACCTGGATCTTCTGAAGCTGTATGAATTTTATGTTACGTGTTCCCATTTAGAATAGCATGCACTAGGTCTTCTTTTGTTTTTATTTCCATACCTTTGGCACTTACCCTACAAACCTGCATTCAGTACTATTGTAAACAGCATCAATTACTTATTAGTGTTATGGAAATAATTGCAGTACCAGTAGGTGCAGAAAAAACACTGACTTTACCAATTTTGGTGACCATCTCAGAGAAGCTGCTCGTACGGAAAAGCCACTCTGTACACCATAAGCCTGTGATCACCCTTATAAATATACTTGTCACCACTGGAGATTTTTATCACTCTGAGGGACTTGATCTTGGCTGTGAAAAGGCAGCACAGTTTTCTGTCTCACATGATGTCCTGGTAAAGCCAGGACTGATAGGGTGAGGTAGAAAATTGTCGGTCCATTAGTCTCTTTCCCCTTGTGAGTCCTCAACTGAAACAGCTAGAGTACTACAAGGCAGTAGAGATGTGACAGACTATATTCTCAGTGCAAAACAAACATGAAAAGACGGCCTTGTTAGATGATGCACAAGAATCCTTTGCTGTTTGCAGAATCCTCTAAAAATGAACTCAAATTATCGAGCTATTTCTTTTTCACATGCATTAAAAAGAAGTCATGTCTTAAAGTAAAGTGTTTTCTGTGAGTATCTCAGGAAAACTAGCAGACCTGGGAACAAAATATTAAATTATGAAAATAAATTCTGAGAGGCACACCTTAAATGTTTTGTATGTGCAAGCTACAAGAGCTTTATAGCTGCTTTTCAGATACAATACTTGTTTCTTAGTTCTTAGATCTTTGATAGAATGTCATGGTGTAAGGTGAATGTGGTGAATTTGCTTCAGGAGTTTACTACATATATATTAAAAAAAGGCCTAAATTGTTTACCTTTTGACAGAGTCATGTGGAATACGTCCAGGTTTCAAAGCATTAGAGATTCTTTAAAAAAAAAATGCACACAAAATATTATGCAAGTCAGACTTCCTGAAAGGTCATTTTTCTTATTATTTATTTGCAGATGATTAAAAGGGTTGGCAAATTTATTCACACAGGTGAAAGGAGATACTAATTTATTCAAATCTTGCCTAGAATAGTTACTGCTGGAACAAAAAGATATTCATTTGAAGTACCACCCACAACAAAAAGGGTCTGACATATAGACACAGATGAGAACAGAGTCATTCAGCAGTGTTCTTGCAGTCCTGGGCTATTCTGATTATGCTTGAATAGATTACATAGCTGTAGACCATATTCTTAAGCATCACTGAAGCATTTGGGATGAGAGGGGCTCTCAGTACTGTTGGAATACCTCTTTGGTGACCTGAGTAGTCTTATCTCCAGAGGCAAGAATTATTTTGTTGCTTCTCTTCTAAAATACCACTAAATGTAGTGGCATTTTAGGTAGCACTTGCTAGGCTTTGGAAGGAACTCAATTTACCAAATAACTGTAGAGGAACAGTTTGTGAAAACCTGTGAAAAGAGGAATGGAGGCCCTTAGAGACAATCTTTTTTTTACTTTCTTCATCATCCATGAAATTGTGTACCTACACTTTTGGAGAGTGTGCAATCTTTTTAAGGTGAAGTTTGTTCTACATGATTGTGTATCACTGAAGGCATGATGAAACACTGGTGTTCCAGTGTTCCAAGTTTTCAAAAATTAAAAGTAACCTTTCTCTGAGTCCAAGCACCTACTGTGAAAACTGAAGTACAAGTATATCAGTTCTTCAGTGGAAGTTTGTAAGAACCGTCTTCCTCTATCATGAAGAGCAACTTCATGTTCTTTCTCATTTGTTTTTCTGTTATTTTTGAACAAACCTACTCTGTTTAACAAAGATCAGTTTGCTTTCTCTGGCAAAAGCAGCCTGTAACATTGTCATCTTTTTGTGCCTCTGTCTCTCTTCCAAAAGCGGATTTTATCTGTAGATTACATATTGGGCAGTATTTACATTACACATATTTGAGGAAGATTATTTGGATCAATCTTCTGATTACTGTGGCTGAAACTGCTGTCTTTGTGAAGATGTGAATGGAGCAGCTCCTGGAATCTAGCTGAGCTGGGTAAAAAGGGTCTAAAATGTCACCTGTAAAGATATAAAAATAGGAAAAATTGTGAACATGTGTTGCTTAGTACTATGGTAAAGCTTAGGAACGTCATTCCTTGTTGTTCTGGGTGCTGGCCAGAAAAACCCACCAGAAAACAATGAACAAAGAGCTTTCCTGCCACAAAGAGCTTACAATTTAAAAGACAACAGGGTGGAGAAAGACAGTGAGGCATAAAGAAATAAACAGCTGCCAGTGAATTCATAGGAGACTGGTACAGTTGTCATGGCTGGGTATTTAAAGGGAAGTGGATAAGAGCATGGCTTCAAATCCTCCAGTGCCCTATTCTATCCAGAATAAATATATTTATGAGACATGCCAGAATTGATAACTCTATCTTGCAAGAGCTGATATAAATTCCTCTAAATAATGAAATCCATATAAACACACTGTAAGGCCTTTGCTATATTTCTTCCATTTTTTAGGAAGGAAAAGAAAATGAACACATTTTCTGCTCTTTCCTTGG
The DNA here is from genome assembly GCA_013400215.1 of Cisticola juncidis. NCBI lineage: Eukaryota > Metazoa > Chordata > Aves > Passeriformes > Cisticolidae > Cisticola > Cisticola juncidis. Next base: position 75,110 of record VXBR01008506.1, read on the forward strand.
CAAGTAGTCTGAGCCCTGGGACTTCAGCCTTACAGGAATGATCTTTACTACCAGTGTTGTGGGACTGAGTATCTCAGCCCTTTGAATACTATGATCTGGGATGATGTAATTTCTTGGTGGGGTCAGTGGTAGCCTTGTCAGTCTTTGAGATCCTGAGTGGAGTGAGGTAGGCAAAGAACAAGGGAGACACTCAACTTCAGTAGAGAAGCCTTTGGCTTATTCATGGGGAGCTGGTGGGTGAGATCCTGTAGAAGGCATCACTGAAGAGCAAAGATGCTCAAGTTATTACTCATAAGGAGCAAAATGTTGTCCATGCCAGGGAAATGAGTGTATGTATCATGGCTTGACAAAATAGGGAACATGTGGCTCAGTTCCAAGGCAAAAAGAACACATGTAAGAGGCAGAAGCAGACTACAAGGAAGGAATATAGAGGCTGCCCATGATGGGTGGCAGTAGGGAAGCAAAAGTTCAGCTAAAGCTGAAACAGACAATAAACATCAAGGGCATGCTTACTGCTAGTTTAGCAGCAAAAAGAACAAATGATAGAAATAACCCATGGCTTAAAGTGCTGGATAAATTAGTGGCAGAAGATTTAAAAATGCCTCTGTCTTTATCAGCATTTCCTAAGCCTTGTGCGCAGAGATAAGAATAGGAGAGAGAGTGTTGGATGGCCAAGTGAGAGTTCCCTTGAGAAATCTCAACCTGAAAAAATACATGGGACTAGATGGGCCAAACTTGCACCTCTTGGAAATGACATATTTTGGAAAACATGGCTCAAGTTCCCTTGGAAGCTAGTCCTCAACAGATGAAGAAGATGAAGGTCACTGAGAGCAGACAGTGTGGATTTGTAAAGGGTAATGTTCTTGAGCAATCCAATTCATTTATAATTAAATGACTGGATCTATGAATGAAGAAGGAGCAATGGATGTTGTCAGCTTTGACTTCAGCAGGATGACAAAGTCTTGCACAGCTGTTTTCTGTCCAGGTCATGGTGTTACAGTCTAGGTGGTAGAAAAACGGAAAATTCTAATGGTTTCAGTTAATTCTTCAGTCAATTTTTGGGTGTTTCCAGTAGTACACGTTCTGCAAATGGCCTTTATACTATCTCATATTCCAGTTTTTCCTACCTCCAGAATTAACATCAGGATTTTTTTTTTTCTCCAAATGTTCCATTTCAGATGTAATGATATGAAGTAGCCTACTCTGCCCTGGCAAACAAGTCATTTCTCCTCACTCCTTTTCTCCCTTACTAGAGATAGCTGTGGGGGTTTTGTTTGTTTGTTTGTTTTACCCCTGTTGCCTTCTTTCTGAGTTAAATGTCCTTATTATATACTCTGGTTCCACTCAATGATTCATGCATGTTGATTCATGCAACACATTTGTAGCATGCTCTTCTGAGAACTGTTGTGTTGCTTAAGCTGTAAATAAACTCTTACACCCTGAGTTTAATTTTTCCCTGCACCAGTTTTTCCACTGGTGTTGTACTGAGGTAGACACCTTGATCTTCTTGAATGCCAGTTTGTGTTGTCTGTATTGGCAAAAAGAATTATTAGAAAAGAAGCTGCAGTTTCTTAAAGCCCTCTCTGCAAAGTAGTACCAACCAAATGTTTTGGAGTATGTAACATTCATATAACAAAAAGATAATTCTGTGTCCAAGTCATCCTGGAGGGGAGGTTCAAGAGCATGGGTCTTAGAGGCTGGCCATGGGGGTCTCTCCAGTTTTTAACACAGTACTCCAAATACCTCTAAGGGCTTAAACTTAGATTTGTATTTATTAGTGCAATTCCTTGCATATTCAAGATTTGGTGCAATGGTAAATCTTTTTTCATTTTGTCTACTTGATAAATGCATCTAAAAATTCCTTTAAGTTTGCAATTTTCCTTGATCTTAATTCACATAGAATAAAGGAACAAGAATTCATGAATATCTTATTAAAGATGATTATAAATTAAGATTAACTTACTTAAATTGTAGTGTACTGTGGACCCTTATAATCATTTATGTATTATGTAACAGGGTTGTTTTTTGAAGAAAACACTTCTCTTCTGATGGCCCTTCACTCTAAAGAAAAAAGTGTTCATATAGTTCAGAAATGCCTCTTTAGATGCTTCACCTTTAAAGGGTTTTCACATTTCATTTTCAGTCTGAACTGTAGCAGCATCTATGTTTATAAATGTCAGTATGAATTTGTCTCCTAAATTAATTTAATTATCTAAATATCAAAAGCAATTTCACACCTGCATCTCTTACCTAATTCGCAAAAGGCAATGTAACTATCCTGGCCACTGCCTTCCAAACAAACTGTGGCTCTTGGATCCAGCTACAGGTATTATAAACCCTAGAGTCTTAGTTTTCCTTTTCTTGTCTTAGCAGATTTGGTGGCTATGTAATAATCTTTAACATCTCAAAATGTGTTTTAAAAATAACATATCACAACATCTAAAGGAAAATATACTTTAGGATCTCAAAGTATATGAGTATCCCATTTGAAAAATTGGTTGACAGACAGAACAAAAATTGCACTATTTCTTTTTCTGCTTCCTGGAAGACCAAATGCAGAGATGTATCACATCACTGTCACAATGGATCATTTTAATTGTGGTGCTCAACAGTGATGTGGTACTGTTATGATTGCACTATAAAAGGCTTTTTTGATACCTTCCTATTTTTAACTTTCAGTGACACTTGAAGGAAATTCTATTTCTTTTTTTTTTCCAATTCAACATTTATAACAAAATGAAAGCAAAAAGAAGGTCTTCACTATGTTGATTTTGTCTAAAGTTTTTGGGGGAGGAAGGAAGGCAGGCACATGAATTGGATTTAATTAGATAAAAGTGTTGCTTAAATAAGAATGAAACAGACATATTTTTCTGCCTTTATTATCAACAAGCAATCACTGAGTTTTAAATAAGGGAGACACACACTGCATCTTCCCAGTCTTGCCCAATGAGCAAATGAGCATAAATTGGTCATCAATAGAATAACCTTGAGGTTAGCAGGAATCCCTTAGCAGGGCACTTGAACACATTAACTTATGATGTTCCTTCTGGTCCTGTGTTTCTTTGCTAAAGGAGATGAGAGTTTATCATCCTCCATCCATCTCAAAAAACAGTGCTCCTCCCTCTTAATTTCCTTCCTTCCCTCCCTCCCTCCCTATGAGCACTGAAGCCTCTCTGCTGCTCTAGCTGGTGCAGTAAGAACTTGCCTTTCCTGTCTCAGTCTGTCTCAACCATTGTGCAAAGGAGTAAATCACAGCAGAAACTGACTACCTCTGACCACGTTGTGGGTGGCTCGACATTTTATTTAAATGACATTTGCAGGACTTTAAGTACTTTAAAAATCTTACTTCATGTAGGAAGGTCCTTGTGAGCAGACCAAAATCTTATTTTTCCTGAAAGCTGTTTTTAGAATTATGAAAGTTAAGAAGATGCAAAAGACTTTATAGGAATCTGAGATGCGGTAAAGTGAGGCTGGATACATGAATAAGTAAGATCTATAGTGGGAGGTGATGCTAAAAAAGCGGTGGGACATGTGTTGCAAGTAGATCAATATAAGGACAGTCCTATTTTCTCCTGAATTCTCCTAAAGTTGCCTGAAAAAAACCTGCTGTTGTCAGCTGACTACCACTGTGGTAGAGAAACGCTGTTTCAAAATCCATCTATGTCTGTAGCTTGCTGATATCACAGATAACCACACAGCAATCTCCAAACTAGTCCCTTGATCCACTCTTGTCTGCAGGCTGCATCTAGAGTACAGACATTAGCGGTGTAGCTGCACCAGCAGAGGTTCTGCACCAGGTTTTCCCACTGTCTTGGGTGGGTATTGGCTCAGGTTTTTACAGACCAAAGTTAAAAATGTCCTTTCTTAATTTATTCACTCTCCTTTGACATTTTCTGTAAAAGTGTTGAGGTTGTTCTCGTGAGAGTAGTAATTGCTACTTGGAATGACAAGGAGGCCTCCTTAACACACCAATACAAACTGATGCTGTTCTTGAATGTGGAATTCATCCACTTTTACATCTGGTACAGACTGATGATGGAGCTGTGTCTGACAGGCACAAAGGAAGCAATGGGGCAAGGGATCCAGTCCAGCTTTCTGAGTGGTGATGAGGCAAAACACCTGGCTCAGCTGGTTTGTGTTTTATTATAACCAGTATTTCTCCAGACACCCATGCTCACTTGAGCAGTCAGTAACTCAGCGTTACCAAGACTGAAGGTGCTCTGTGTTCTAATAGGGGTCACAGACATTTCCCTGTTTCCTTTTTGTTACTGGCCATGGTTCTCTGTTGTGTCTGCCTGGAATCCCAGCAGCTTGGCCTCTAATACACTCGTCCTCTTTGTAGGCCTAATGATTCATGGGGGGCTTTTGTTCTACTCTATGGCCTGTACATGAGAAGGCAGGAGGAAGAAACAAGGAGTCAGTCTGATGTGTAGTGACACAGTCAGTGCAAGTTTGGAAGTAAATCCCACAGAATCACTGAATGGTTAAGGCTGGAAGGGGCATCACCCATGGAAAGAATCAGGAGGAAAGAAAGATGTAAGTATTCAGCTCCCTGTCTTGTTTTCTAAGATTTGAAACTCTTTCTGAGGGTTTTTGGTGAGTTTAAAGGCTGAAATATTTTCCAGAAAGTAAGCTCCTTGCATTCATGCCAGCTTCCTTCTGTAGCTTTGACATGCTATATTGGTGTGTCCTTCACTCACACATGCCAAAGATCATTTGATCATTCCTGCAGTACATCAAGGCTGGTTAAGAAATGCATGAAATATGATGCTTGTTATGACACTTAGAGCTGAACTGTCCTTGGCAGCTTCTTCATGTGCTGTGTAATTTCCATGTACCTCTGAAGAAAAAAAAAAGTAAAAGAGAGAGAAAGAGAGACTGGTTTTCTGCCAGGATATCTAGGAAGAAAAGTGTAATATGAATCAAGAGGAAAAAATTTTGTTTGAAATAAAAGTATGGAGAGGTTGATACTGGACTCTAAACTCATGATTTTCATTTCACCTGCTCATTTTACACTGCCTCCAGTTGAATTTTACATCACTGCTGCTGGTATAAGTATGATCAGGACCAAGACTGTGAGAACCAAAAGACTTTATTGTAGATTGTTCCATGGTTGCATTCAAATTATCGTTTAGCTTTCCAGGAGTATTAATATTTTTTGATCAATTTAAGGCCGAATTCTTTGGCTTCCCCAGTTCTTTGACTTGCCTTCCAGAAAGATTATATAAATGCAGCTAAATAGAACAGCTTGTACTCAGCTCAGCTACTGAAACCTCTAATAACTGGGTTTTATATGAATAGTTCTATGACCAAATTATAAACAAATTTGTGCCCTTGCATCCTTTTTGAGAAAACAAGAAATAGAATATTGCAGAAGTATTTTTGCCTTCCCTTAAGTCAACTGCAACATGTTTAAAGTATGGTGGGGGGGGGGGTGACTTCAGTCAGTCTGTTGTGTATTTTGTTAAGATAAATCCACAGCCTTGTAAAGGATCCAAAATTTGATACTCCTCAGTTTTACTGGAAAGTTTTCTCTGCCAGCTGAAGTCTAGGTGTTCTTTTTGAAGGAACGTCACTTATTAAGTTTTGTCATAAGATACTGTTTACATGGATAAAAATGTATAGTTATATTTTGAGGGGAACTCTCAAAACCTGTTATGTTAATATACACTGTTGTATATATCCTTGTTTAACCATTTGTATTTCTACTTAATATTTACTTAGAAAAGAACAAAACCAGAATAAATTATACTTTCTGTTCTTTAGATTAGAAGTTCAGTGCATTGTTTCTGGTCTAGATATAGTCATGCTTTTAAAAGACAATGTACACTTGTTTAGATGTGCATCTTTTTGTCCTGATTACAATTCTTCTGAAGTCAATTGATGATAGGGATATTAGCAACTGCTTTTGACAGTCCTTAGGAGGGATCTGGAAATTCATTGCAGAATCTTGGTAACCTGTAGTTTACAGTATATGTATTACTCAGTACACCACAAGGGTGGTAGAATTGCTTTTTCTGGGCAGTTTACTTTTGCTTTGGCTTTTTGCTGTGGGTAGTAAGATGCAGGGACTCTTTTATTTGCATTAACAATGATCAGACTCAATTCCTTCCTCAAAGAATGAATTCAAATTAAAACAAGACAGGAAAATTAGGAGGGTTGTTATTTTATAGTTTAGGGGAGCTCCATTCCAATAGAATCCAGCAGGAGATGCTTTATGGTTTGTGTCCAAGGTTTTTCTCATCAATAAGGACATTGGTACATACCTGTGATACAAAGTCAGCAAGCAGATCTAAAACTGGATATGAATGCCATACTTATCCACAGTGCCCTCCTCAGTAGTCTCCCATCAGTCTCAAAAGCTGCTTGTTGTAAGTGTTATTGCAGATGATTTTATCTGGCATGAAGGAGGTCTTCAGGATGAGTTGCATACACCTCAAGGCTGTCTGGATACTTGTAGCATAGAGGGGCTGTTAATCCAATGCTCACAACGAGTTTTTTGTGAAGGCTTAGGGCAGCTACAAAGAGAAAAAACAAAGCCTGCAGTGTTCCTGCACCACCAAACAGACCTACACAAATGAATAGGCTACATGCCCTAATAGGTCTCCTACAGTAGTCAGAGGCTGAAGAGGTATGTGTCAAGAGGGATGCCCAACACCATCTGTCATGCAGGAATGTCTCATATAACTTCTATTCAGTCATGGCAGACACAATTAGGAGTCATGAAGTCTCTTTTGGGGTTGTTTGGTTTCTTATAAATGCTTTATTCTTCCCTAAGAGTAATGAAGAGTATTCCCAGACCAATTGTTTTCTAGTTTTTAAGAAAAGAACTTTGCTAAAAAGATTTCCTTCCCAACATTTCCATTAACATTTGATAGAATATCTTAGGATAATAATCACATATTTAAAGAAATTGAAAAATAGCAATAAATGCTTTATATTTTCATATGTACAGTATACATTTTAGTCAAATGTGTTTTGTCACTTGAGAATAGAGAAGTTACAAAAACTAAATATGATTCTCTGACTTGCACAGCACAGTGCCAACTCGTGTTTAGAAAATGTTCAGGACATATATAGTTACCCAAAAGACTGGAACTGACAAAGGAAGACAAAGGAAAAGTGATGATTTTCATCTGGCTTATTCAGGATTTACTTCTGCAACAGAAACATGTCAAAACAGTGCATTAAATCCATGAAAATTAAATGGCTCATTGTAAATTTGAGAGATCTGAAACATTTTGATGAGACTGCTTAGCCATAAAAAATTCCATCCTGGACTTCTAATCTTAAATCAAGGAGGCCATTTTATGAAAATGATAAAGGATTCCTAATTTGTGGCTGTAAGTACTTCAACATGCTCCTGATACTTCCCCAAGATCTCAGTCTTGAGATCTTGATCTCAGTCACAACCAACACTTGCTGATGGTTTTCAAAAAACTAGAAAGTAGATTTGTTCCCTGCTGTGACGTGCCTAGGCAGATGAAAAGAAAATAAATTGAGGTCAATATGAAGTAAATTTTACATATTGGATGAGTGCTGTTACGTTTCTTTATGTAATTATTGTATATCCCTTCTCGTGGCAGCAGTCAACACCATTATACTCAGATGGTGTCCATCTCTAAGCAGCCTTGGGGCTCTGTGGCAAGACTGTTCCTCCTGCCAGCAGCGTGTTGGTAGCAGACAGTAACTGGCTGTGCTCTGTTTCTTAAGGCAGATGTTAAGCAATACCAGTACCAAGACCAAAACTTAGAAGCATTGCTAGTAACTGAATACCCTTTGATTTTGAGCTCTTTGAGGCTGGCACTCCAATTAGTTTTCCATGCACATAAAGCCATACCTTTCCAGACAGGATGAAAAGATTCTCTGGGAGACTGTGTCAAGAGCCTTACTAAAGGCAAGTAAATGACATCCACTTTCTTACCCTTATTTACTAATGAGTAATTTCATGACCTTTGTCTCCTTCATTTGTCCAAAAATGATCTTCAGGAAGATTTGCTGCATTTTCTTCTCAGGAATGGAGACAAGACTGATCAGCCTGCAGCTTCCCAAATCTTTCTTTATCAAAGGGGAGTGACATTTGCCAAAACAGCCTCCTGTCATGCCTACCTAGCTTAATACCCATTGAAAAGGACTGCTGTGTATGTTTTGAGTTTGCCCTGAGAGGTCAGCCATCCTTCTGTTCTCTGTCTTGTTCAAAGACATGTGAGATACGTTGAAATCAATAACACTGTTCACCACTTTAAAAACGGACAGGATATTAAATATATTTTCAGTTGAGGTGCTGAAGCACTCCCATTTTAAAAAGCAACAGAACAGGTATTAGCTAGAAAATACAATATTCAAAAATTTCGTATCTCATTTTCAGAAAACAAATCAGAAAAACAAACTGAGATGTTTGTCATGTTTCGAGGAAAAGTGCTCTTTGGAGGCCGGCTTTGTTCCTTAGTTTTGTCTGTAGTCAAACCTGGGAATACTCCATTTCTGAAAGACACAGCAGATGGAAAATTTGTTTTAGGCAGTTTCAGACAATCCACCAAAGCTTTCTCTAACTGGATTATTTGTAACAGTGGAAGCCAGGCCTTCTTGAAATCATGCAGCTGATATTTCACCACGAGAAATTTCAGTGGGAACAGTACAAAGTTTTATCTGATTCCAGATTTAATGCATTATTCTTCTAACTGCTGATAATACTTCCTAAAGTTGCTAAATGCTTAAAGAGCAACTATTTGTAGCTTCATGAATCTCCTGAATGTTCTTTAAAAGTATCAGCAATACTCCATAGCAAAGAAGAATAAATTTATTTAATTTCATAAAATCTCATCCTTTCAACACTTAAGAGAATCAAATGAAGATGGAAATGAAGGAGTCCTTAATTGATAAGGGAAACAGGTATACTGTTAAGTATGAACACTGCATATTTTGCATGCAGTTTATTTAAAGTATATACAGTTATTGGTCTTTTCTCTGGGAGCTGTCTAATGCATGTGGAATTAAAATGCCATCAGGAATTTTTGTTTGTGTCTGGTTAGCTTTTTCCTTCTGCTTCCTATATTGATCACAGATTTCACACTTGGCTGCCTTTTAACTTCAAAGGCAACATTCCCTGAACCATATGTAAGGTATCACTGTTTTGGAGGCTTGCCATTTGCAAAATTGTTTCCATCTTTCCTGGATTTGGTTAAAAATGGTTTGGCAATGAGCATTTGATTTATGTACTTATCTCATTTATTTCAGCTTAGTAGGTCTTTATCCTCTTTTTATCACCCTTCCTGATGTATTGCACAAGTTTCTGTTGCAATCCCCTGTGCTGTGATAGAGGCTGGCCATGTGCTGCCTGAGAGGTTTTTCACAGTGTTACAGCCTCCTAATCCTGTTGCATGAAAAGTCTTTTTTGCAGACTTAAATGCAAAACAAGATCACTTAAATGCCTAATTTTCCATATAAGGGCTGAAGGTGCAGAGTTTTATAGTGTCAAACCTGCCAGAAATGGCAGTTTTCATCCAAACCCATAACTATTTGAAGTTCATCTGATTATCTGGAATGCTGTCATGGATGACAATTTTATCAAGGTATATTGAAGTCATTGCTCCACATTGTGATTATTTTCAATTTAAAGTAGGGAAACCATTTTCTACCTAAGCATGCTGTATTTCTTTATTATTACTGTAATTTAGAAAGCACAGTTCTTAAAAAGTCTTGCAAAAAGACTTTCTCCCTGAAAAATTTTATCTAGTTTCCTCAGTATTATTGCTTTGACCAATTAGAGTACAAAAAACTTGCTCCCAAATATGTACTTTCAGCATTTATAGTTTTATTTTAATTTCTCTTCAGATATCTGTAGTAGAATAGGAATAGTCTTGCAAGGTAGATGATTCCTTGTAAAAAAAGACAATGTTCTTGAGAAAATTTTAACAAAAGAAAATGATATTTTAAATTTCTGTCAATTTTTTTCTTACTATTCATGCTTCTGCAGTAATAATTTGTGGATCTCTAATATCTAGTTACCACTTTAACTTTAGACTGTATACCCCTCTTTCTTTCAAAGATATTTGGAAGACTGTGGACCATTTTCCTACATCATATTACAGAAGATTCAGGTGATTTTTATCACCAAAAAAACCCTGATATTTTTGTTAAAATTAATGAGAAATTTTCCAGTAAAGCAGTTGTTTGCATGCAGAAAATATCAATTCTGTTGCTCCAAACATTTTATTTGGTAGAGACTGGGTTCATCTACGGTTTTTAATGTTGCCCAAGTGTCCTGGGCATGGGAACAAAGCAGAAAGACTCATGTGGAAGTCTACATGAATGGCAGATTGTGTAGAACTCCCAAAGACCATTCACTGGCACAAACTTTGTGTCCTGCCTACATGCATTTGCAGGACTCTGTGTGGTGATGATCCAAACAAGAGGCCCCTCCAGCAGCAGATGGAGCTCTATGTTACACTTTGTGTGTGTGTGGCTCAAGGCGGGTGGATGTCGACATCAGCAAGTCATTGCAGGCACATGCTGAAGTGATTGGGAGCTTGGGTTTTGACCCACAAAAATGTATGTAAATATAGATGACACTTTCGCAAATCAGGAAGATGTCTGTGGGGCCCTGATGAAGAAATTGTCTCTAGAAGAATGCTCAGAGGAAATGATGTTAGAAATTTGGTTGAAAGAAGAAATAGAAAGGAGCAATGAAATTGGTGAGATGTAACAAACAGAACTGAGCAACATTAACATCTATACCTATACCTATACCTGTATTATCTATATCTATATCTCAACCCAATTGTCAGTGCAATAGCTTGGTAAGCAAGGAGCTGCATAATTACGTGGCACTGGGAGTGGATTTTAATGCTTCTCCCTCTGCACTGTTGGTTTGTATTCCTCTTCTTCAGAGGATTTGTATATTTTCCTTCCCATAAAGTAATGCCACATTGAGTGCACATCTCTCACCTCCCAAACCCACTGCAGATCAAACAGTTGTCTAGTATTCCTTTATTACTCCGAAGAGTAGCTGCTGTCAAACATACACAACTGATCCCAAACATCTCTTTGCTGTTCAGAAATACTTTCCAGAGGTATTTCCCGTATTCATTTATTTTCTGGATCATCTGGAAACTTTGTTGTCAGTATATTTTGTTTTGGTTGGTTTTAATTTCAGTTCTCATTCTCCCTCCAAACCTTTTTTCTTCCCAGACACAGTAAGAGGCATTTTACAGCAGGGAAAACCCATGATACAGCCTCATTACACATCATAAGCTGTGACAATATGGTGTTCTTCATGGTTGTGCCTATAGAAAAGGGGCAAAAAAACAGATAAAGAAGAAAGTTTTGATGTTAAGAGTGCAAATCCCATTCTGAGAGGGGTGAATCTGTGCAGTGGAGATTCATTGACCATTTACTTTGGAATTAAGTCTGTTCCCTCTAGCAGTGTGTGTTACAGACTGATGTATTTCATTGCCTTTGCTATGTTATCAAGTTGTCTTCTTGATAAATTAATAATGTGGTTTTTAAAGAGCTAATTGATATTACTGTAAAAGACCCACAATTTAATTAGGGATACTGTAATTGCTTCAAGAAAGATACTAGTTCATGTAATTAAAACATAAACTTAGGAAGTATTGTACTTATAGTATTCAAATTTCAAGATTATATATATTTTTAATTCCATTTGAACAATGTTTTATTGTTTGTTTTTTCTTAAATACACTACTTTTTCTGCAAAATCCATAGTCTTATGGTCCTTTCTTCTTGCTCCTCCTCTCTTTTTCTTGAAGTATTTTTGATTTTGTAGTGAGGCCTCCTCAAGTGGACCATGAGATGAAGGCTGATATTGTTGCCCTTCCACTCCTTAGTGTTTTTAAAAGACAGAATGGTTTTGACATTACAGCAAATCAAAACCCTTACTTTTGATTTTAAAGTCTTGATTGCAAGAATGTGTTGACTAACATATCTTAGAAGTTGGGTATGGATGAAGAACTCATGCTTAGCATGCATTTAATTGCCCGAAGTAAGCTCTTGGGATCTGTCTTTCACCCATGTCTTGTGAGTCCTCCAGATAAAGATCTCTGTCTCTGCTTCCTAATTGTGACTTCCCCTGTTAACATAAGGTATTCCCTGATGTAATTGCAGAGCAGATAGCTCTTAAAGTAGCTTAGAGTATTGTGCAGAAAGAATAATTTACTGCAGTCACTTACTGGAGTGTGTGTCAAGGGAGAGGGAAACATCTTTTTTTTTAATTTTGCATTGACATCCATGGTGGCTGCACTAAGGAACCACAGCCCACTGTAGACTCCCCATCCATATCTAACTGCAGTCCTTTTGGGCATAACAATGGATTATAACAGAGCTTCTCAGCAGGCTCGACTGTCTGATTAAAATGTTACTGCTGTTGTCTGTTGTTACAACATAAATTGGGGAACTCCCCCCTGGCCAGAGTGCCGGGAGCTTTTGCAAATTGTGCTTGACAACTGGCCCGTTGGAATCGTTCAGCCCGAATAATCAGAAATGCCAACTTCTGTGCAACTTTGGAGTGCTTCCTAACTGACCTATTTTGGTTGGACAGAATATAGAATCAGTGGCTGTGCTCAGCACGTACTGCAATATAGTTTGTAACAAAAATGTGCAAAACTTTCTCTCTCTCTCTTTTTTT
>VXBR01008506.1:87771-245435 GCA_013400215.1 Cisticola juncidis
TTTAAGGAGGGACAGGATGAACTTTGGTTTTGACTTGTTAGGAACGATGCTAACTAGACACAGTCAGAATTTCAATGTACCAGAACAATGCAACTTACACCCAGATCTATTCTTGGCTTCAGCACTTATGACAAAACCTGGGGACTGAAACTGACTGCTTCAATATCACCACATGTAAAATGAATTTAATTGAAACTGTACTTTCAATAAGATAGTAGAATTAAAGTAATTAAATATTCATTTCCTTATTGTTGGAATGCTTCATAGATTAGTGCATTTGGGAGTCTGGGGGAAAGGTCTTCTTTTTCAAGTAAAAATGTAAGAAAAACAGAAGAATAAAAGAGTTCTGGATGTCAGATGGCCTGTGACTAATTAGTACTATGATGTTGTTCTACCAGCGTTATTACCCAATATCACTTGTGTCATCTTTACTAATATTTTTACTAGTAGTTTCAGATCAAAGGAAAAGAGAAAGAGAAAAAAAGAAAAAGAAAAAGAAAAAGAAAAAGAAAAAGAAAAAGAAAAAGAAAAAGAACTGGCATGTGTTGGAACCCTGGGGAAAAAAAAGAAGAAAACCAACAGGTACAGGGAATGAACTGTGTTCTCATCCCTATAAAGAGGGAAGAGGAGACTGTTTCTCAAAGAAGGGAAAGAAGGGGTAAGATGTTGAATGACAAACTTAAAAGGACCAGCTGATATGTAGATATTTAGGTGCTGAGGGAGGAAGAAAGAGGATGATGAGCAAATAAACAATAATAAAAATATTTTTCCTGATCACAAATTGCAGATTGTTATGGGTGCAGCCTGTAACAAAAGTCCATGATTTTTCTATTGCACTGCATAGCATAGCAGATAGGATGATTAACATGTATTAAGAGAAAACCAGCCTATCCTGTCAAGGTGAAAAGCAGCTCAGGTTTGCTATAGGCAAAAGTCCATCTTCTTGGTGCTTGCTCAGGTTGCCAGTAGAATATTCCTGTAAGAAACTGTCATTACAGGGAGGTCTGTTAACCCCTACAAAATGCAGATGTACATCATGTACAGTCTGTTTCCTCTGGACTGCAAAAGTATTACAGTCAGAGGTGTGATTGCCATGAACTAGGAGGTATCCACTATACTTTGGTATCCACTGGCTTGGGTGGGCAACCTGCAATCATAACATAGTTGTGGTGCAGAAGTCTCCAGACTTCTCACACTCCCAAAGATGTATTTTGAGATTATTCTTAACCTCTAGAGGTTTCAGTTCAGCACTTCTCTTGGACACTACATTTTTATTTTTCTACGCAGCAACCACTAGTTTGTGAAGTCTCCTCACAATCAAGCACAGTACACTTGAATATTTTGTATCTGCTGACTGGGTCTGAATGACATTGCCCAGAACGTGGCCACGCTACTTGCCTGTGTGGATGCACAAATAATTTATGCTAACTCTCCTCCTGAAGCGATAACCCTTGAAGTTACTGCTGTTATCTCCTCACAATGTCTTGGCATGACCTGTTTCTGGTTTTCTTTCCATTTGCAAAATTTTGGAAGACAGTTTTTTGTTTTGTTAGTGTTTTAAGGCAGATAGAGCTGACAGTGCCAGACCAGCAATAGATAATGTACAAGTGTGTTGCTATTCAAGGTCCTGTCTCTGGAGAGGCGCTTTGCCTTCAGGTGCTGGGTGCATGTTTGTCACCTGCCAGCTCATGCCATAGTCCGGCTGGCTGTGAGCTCCAAGGGGTTAACAGCAAGCCAGCGGTGGTGCTGTAATCCTCCAGGGCTGCCAGCACGCTGCACTGTTGTTGTGTCGGAGCAGGGGGTTTGAAGGAGGCTGTGCTGGCTCCAGCAGCTGCCTCAGTCATGTCTCTCATTTTGGGTCTGCTCCTAGACAACATGGATGGCGTAGCAGGTAAAAAGAATGGCTGAAACCCACACTGGGAACGAATCTGTGTCCTTCCCCTCCCTACTCTCCTCCCATCCAGAACATGCACGGCCTCTGAGAAAGAGCCTTCTCTTCCTCAGATAACTAACACAGCGTGTCAGAAACGTGTGCCCTTGGGGCGTGGGGGGGAACAAAACCCCCTTTGGCAAACAACCCTCGTCCTGACTGTAATGGTGAAAACAATGCAGGTAAACCCTAACTGCCCTCTGCCCTACTTCTCTTCTGCTGTAAGCAAATAATTCTCCAGCAAAATAACCAGAGGGAGCACTTTTTCCACAACATTGCTGTTTTCTAAAATCTGCATTGACTTTGTCCTTACATTGACATTGCAACCATCTGGTACGAACGGTTTGATATGAAGTGGGGCAAATCCACCCTCTAGCTTCTAAAGAAGTACTCTTAGTGAACCATGCTAGATTTCACTTTTATTTTTAAAAAGGCTTTGTGCATTAAACTGGGGAGAGCAAAAGCCATTTGAAAATGTCAGAGCTGGACTTCAGTTCCATTTGTAATCATGTAGTATCAGTTCAGGTATTTTTATGGTTTCTGTCTCACTTGTTATGAAAACATCTGACATATTTTGCCACATAAAACCTTTGCAGGATTAAAAAGCAGAAGGAAAGAAAAGAAAACAATAACAAAGAACACCCACCCCAAAATTGTTATTATCTTCTATGTTGAAAACCTAGGCACAGAAGTAGGTGAATCCAAAACAAAACAAAACCAAAAACATCTGTGTCTATGTTATCAACCTAAATCTCTGGATTAGTCTTCTACTTGAGAATCTCCCAAGGTACTGACACCCATGATAGGAAATCCGTATTTTCTTAGTTACATAGGTGTGTTTTTTCTTTTGTAAATCCCTGTTACACAGAATATACTAAGCTTTGGGATAATCACCGAGTGAGGCATGCACCAGGCCAAGGGCAAAGCTGAGACAGCGACCTATATATTCTGGGATTCATCCTTAGCATGTCATGAGCCAGAGTGTTTGCTAGCATCTGAGAGCAAGTGCTCTGCTCCAAAGTATCCCACCAGCATGCCTTCCTCTGGAAAGCTCAGCAAAGGAAGCTTCTGCCACATCTTCAAGTTTTAGTGGGAGAGGAAAAAAAAGAAAGGAAGAAAGAAAGAAAGAAAGGAAGGAAGAAAGAAAGAAAGAAAGAAAGAGAAAGAAAGAAAGAAAGAAAGAAGGAAAGAAAAAAAGAAAAGAAAGAAAGAAAGAAGAAAAGAAAAAAAGAAAAGAAAGAAAGAAAGAAAGAAAGAAAGAAAGAAAGAAAGAAAGAAAGAAAGAAAGAAAGAAAGAAAGAAAGAAAGAAAGAAAGAAAGAAAGAAAGAAAACCTACAAGGAGGGGCCTATCAGACTATCAGATAAGGCTGAAATGTGACCTTTCAGGCTATTAGAAGGTCTAGTAATGGATGTTTAGGGAAACATAATAAACAAGGTAAATATGCTCTTCCTGCAGTTTTCCTTTCTATCTTCTAACAATAGCTGATGAGGGATTTTTAGATTTGTGTCTTACATTCATCCCATCACATTTAACAGGACTCGGTAGACCTTTCTATGAAGTGAACTAGTCCTTTTTAACCGTTTTCCTTTTGACCTTCATTACATGCTGTGTCAGTGAGTCCCACTGCTTCATTCTGCAGCCCATGGAAAACACTTCCCTTTGTGATAGTTGAATCCTGAGGCTTGGTAATTTTCACTGGGAGCCTCTTGTTTTCTTCTTCTTCTGAGAAACAATGAATAGTTCTTCTGTTTGCCACTCAAGATATTTTACTTATCTCCTAATCTCCTTGGACTGTACTTTTTATGGATTGAAGGGCCTCAGTCTCTGCCAGAGCAAAACCTTTCAATGTTTTTATCATCTTTTCTGTTGTCTACTATTCCGTGTCTAATTCTGCTAATAGTATTTATGGGTTAGAATTGTCAGAAATAAATCACTATTTAGGCTGTGAGTGCACCACAGATTCATGTAGGATCATAAAACTGCTTTCTATTACATTCTTTACACCCTTTCTGGTAATTCTCAAACTTCTGTTTATTCTTCTGACCAATGCTGGGAGTTATATGACATTTTCTAAGAAATATTCTCAGAGGAAAGAGGAAGAAGGCTTCTCATGATCTCTGCTTCCCAAAGACAAACCAACATGGGAAGAAAACATCGGTTTGTTTTTCATGGCTTCAGCCCTTTCACTGCTGGCTGAAGAAAGCAAACCTCCCCCTTATACCAGGACTTGGAAGGGCATCACGTAGTGAGGAATATTGCAGATCAAGAGAGACACACATGGGAAAAGCAGGTGGAATTAATAACATTGCAGCCCATGAATTTCACTTGAAAGCTGGGAATAGGAAGAAAAAGTAGACTTGTGTGGAGGAGGGAAAAGAGGAGCAGAAGAGCTGTGGGTTCTTCTTTCAGCAAGAAAAAGCAACTAGCCTAGGTCACAGCATGTGGTGAGATTGGACAGGGATTGAATAGATTACAAGGCTGTTTAATGCAAAAGCAAGGGCAGGTGTATTAATGGGTTATCTGACACTGTGAACAAGAATTTTGACATTTTCCAATGGCAAACTAGAAGCTTGCATGCTTTACAGCTGACTGGGCACTTAACTTATTAACTATACTATTAAGATAAGATTTAAATGCAGGATAGGATTCTGATTATTTGAATTTATCAATATTATTGGGATTTGAGAGTTAATCTGGTGTCCCTATCCAAATGCAATTTAATAGTGGGGCTTTCTTCCAGCTATTTCTTGGGCTAAAAGCAACATGAGACTCATTTATGGCTGTATAGATGATTGACCTTGCTGTCAGACAGGGATCAGGAAGCAGGATGTCCTCAGCTGGTGTGTAGGTCACATCATTACCTCTCTTCTAGCTCCCTTGGAAGAACCTCAGCATTAGGGGACCACACTTGGAGGTACATGACAATCTGTGCTGCTCTGTGCACAGAGCACCACGCTGTGCTCCAGACATGGCAGGGGTAGGACAGATCATGCTTTATGTTTACCTCAGGATAAAGCAGCCCCTCAGCCAGCCCACTGCAATGCAAGCAGAAAGACAATGTAAAGACAACTTCATTTTTGTCTTCTGCCCTCCTGATTTCTGGTTTGTCAATGCCCTCTTATTTTCTTTAGCAAGGACTGCAGAGATGAGCATTCCCTGCATTCAGCATCTTCTCCTGTCTGCCCTACAATTGAGACATGTAACACTGCTGCCTCAGCTTCCTTCTAAGGTGTGGTGGCATTGTCACGAGGACATACAGATGCTTTCTGTATCTGTCTTGTAATTTATGTGTCAAATTTGCAGTAAATTCTTCTCACCATTAATACCTGTCTTGGGTGGAAAGGCCATTAAATAAGAAGTCATTATTACTCATCTGTATATGCATGGAGCTGTCAATGGGGGTATGTGCTCAGACAAGGAACATTTGAAATGCAGGACATGAGCACTCCTGGACAGACAGCATTTTTCATACTAGCTATAATGCAGCCACAGAATTTCCATCTCATCAGTTGGGGTAAGAGGGCTGAATCTAGCCCTTAAAATAGCACATTATCACCCTGTTTCTATGAAGGTGATTAGCGCAGGACATATGGCAGCAACCATTGCTAAATAAATTTTGAGGTGCATGCAGCTTGTGAACTGCAGCAGCTCCTGCTTGAAATGCTACCTACCAACCAAAATGTTTTACCAGCAGTGCCCGAAGCAGAAGGGACCCAAAAAGAAAGTGGCTGGTAAGAGAGGTTTTGTCACGTATGAGAAGAAGTGTATCTTTGGAAAGAAATTAAGAGGTTGTCACTATTGTAAAGGTACAAAAGGCGTACTGGCCCAGCAGCAGCAAACTTCTTGTGCCCTCTTTACTGCAACAGATCACGGAGCTCCTTGGCCTGACCTGCAGTTGTAGCTGCAGCAAAGCCAAAGAATTGAGATGAATTAACACTGGTCTCCAGTTCAGGAAGAGTATTAACTTCCCCAGACACTCTTGGCCAAATCCATCCCTGGTGTTACATAATTTGAATTACATCAGGCTTCATTTTGTCCCAGATATCTGTACTGGCTTTCACAGCGACAAAACTTTCCCCTTACTTCCAATGTAAGGGTGATGAAATGAATTGGGTTAGAGGAGACTAAACACTGGATAAAAACCTTGATCCCAGTTAGAAGTTTTGCCTGCTTGGGGACAGGGTTTGGCTGGCTATGGTAATCATGGGGTGGTTCCAATGTACTCCAGACATTGCATAACTGCTGCTTTAATTTACTGTGAATGTTATTCAAAGCTGAGGATTTAATTCTTCTGAACATTAAAGCTTACAGCTGGGTTAAACTCCTCCTCATAAGTCACTGTATATTATATACAGAGAAGGAAGGGATTCTTTTTTTCTCTTTACAAGTTTAATAGTTCTTTTTCTCTCTTAGCTGGCTTTTCTTAGATTTTTCTTTTCAACACCCATGTCATGTGCATGTACTTCCTCCCTCACCATAGAGTTTTCCCCATTGGCTTCTCTGAAATCTCCAGATATGAGGTTAATTTCTGGATTTAGATGGAGTATTAGTTTCCATCCTATGTCAAAACTCAGCATATAATCATCTCATTAGAGCAGAAACAGGTATTTTACATTCTGACTCTCTTAAAACTTGTTACATTGCATGATTCAGTGTTTTCCAGATTGAAAATCTTGACAGTTCAACCTTGTAGTAAAATTGACCATCACAAATTTTGCTCCAGATTATTTTAATTAATTACTTGATTATCATAGTTACAGTTTAAAAAATTACTTTTGAAATTCTTTTTGAATCAATTTTGAAATTGAAAGGTCCTCCTCTTTAAAAGATTTTTACCATGTAATTTTTTTTTTTTTTAATTTGCTCTGCCACCACTCTTCAAAGTTTTATTTTTTTTGTGTGCACTGCAAGAACATGGTCTTCACTTTCACAGTTCATTCAACTGAATTCTGGTAACTGGACCAAGAAGTGTAAAGATACATAGCTGCAGCACAGATAATTTGTTTATCCATTTGGTTTACTTATTTTCCCAATACTTCTTTGCTGTTGACTTGCTGAGGTACAGATTCTACCTCAAAGAACTGCACCAAGAGGTAAACTGCCTTTCTTTAAAACATACATATGGTTTTTAGTGGTGCCCCTTGTGAAGGTCAAATGGTGTTGCTTCTTACATCTGCTGATCTATTCCATCTCTAAAATCTTTTAAAAATCATGTTGATTGTTCACAAGAAGGAGAACTCAACTGCGGAGTCTTAACTAAGCAGCAGTGAAAACTTTCTTGTCATTAAAGTCATTAAATGGATTCTGAACACAAGGAGGCAGAAAATCTATTGAGAAAAAGTAGTTATGTAGAGATTACTAAGGAAGATAGTTTGCTGTAAGTTTGAAAGAAAGGAATCAACAAGTCAACTTCAGAAACACTAATATAACCTACTTCAGTTATATTGAAAGAGTTTGTTTTGCCTTTGTCATGATTTTGTAACAGTAGATAATGTGACCATTGTTTTCTCAGTTCAAGTGTTAAGATTTTCAGGATTTATTAAGATATCTTCTTTTATAATTTCATGCATATTTTTGTTTCTTAAACATTTTGTAAATAAAGAAAGATGGCTCATTTTTACAATTGCACAATATTATGATATTTACATTTGTCTCCCTTTGGCAGAAAAAACTACAAGATTGTAAACTGCATTACTTCTGTTCAGGAGAACTGAGTGCATTGCTGTAGCTAAAATTTCCTTCAGAGAAGACAGTAGGAGTACCACCAACACGTTTCACAAATTTGCCAAACTGTTAATTGAAAGTAAGGCAATGTTATATTTCATCATCCTTGAAACATGGTGTCATAATTTTTCTCATGGAATTTTACCAAATTTTTTGAAGTTTTATTCTTTTTTTAAAATAATGCTTAGTGCTGATACAAAATTTTATTTACCTTAAAGGAATGCTCCTTTTTGACAGAACGAAGCACTGTTTATAAAGTCCTTTTGTGCTTATATACAATTAAATTTCTATAGCTTGTGTTTGTTCTTCTTTTCCAAAAGCTCAAGTAACATGAGGAGGTAAACTGTAGCAAAATTCTACTCTGTTTTGCCAGTATTATCTAAAATGGATTCTTTAAAAATGAAACTCTGTCGTATAAATCAGTAATTTTTTTTCTCCCAGATATCAGCAGTGTTCGATTCTTGCACTTACCCATCTTTCATCTTCTCATGCACTGTCTGATCATACAAATGGAACAGGTTTAAATCCTTTGCTCAACCATAGCTGTAGCATATGAAACTGTCCTAATGGAAAGGAGGAGGGAAGGGGCCTACAGATCTGTTACTTCTCCCAATAAAACCAAACCTGCAACTTTTGTATGAAGGTCTAAAATCTGTTAATTAAGGTACTGACTCATCTGTTCTCTAATCAAGCCTTCAAATGAATTTTAGTGCTATACAAGAGCCAAGAAAACAACTTTGCCTGTTCCAAAGCAATGCCCAAGCCTTGTTTCTTCCAGAATTCAAAGAAACTAAAATCATTTTTCTGAAACAGCCAACTGAGAACTCTGGGTAATGATGGATGAATAAAGATGCTCAGCATTCTGCTTTCCTTCAGAATTCCCACGTACAGTACATTGTAGTGAATATTTACATTTCAATGCACAGATTGCTCTTTCAAAGCTGTGGTTTTTGAGCCCTGAAGTGGCCCAAAGAGGGTTTGGGCTTTACTGGGGATGCAAGTATGATTTAAAAGAGCGAAGTTTATTTTATTCCTCTGTCCCAAAATTGCCAGGAATATCACAGTGTGACTCCTTTGCTAAATGAACAGTCAAAGATGCCTCTTTCTTGACAAATCTTCTGAAAGTCATGGGACAATAACACTACTTCAAGTTATTTAATTTCTTAAAAAGAAATATGAGTTGGTGTGACACATATGCATTGATGCTTTAATAGTACATGCTACTGGATGCAAAACAGTGAGGTATCTGCTGCCACCTTCTCCATTCTATTGGAAAAATATCACCTTGTGTTAGGGTGATCTCTTGTTTATCACAACATCAGTAAATTAACTGAATAGAAAGAGAAGGGACAGCTAAGGCTAGATATTAACTTAGATTAGATTTCTTTACAGAGGTCTCTAAAGTTTCGTGAAGAGTATCGTGGTTACTCAAAAATCTATGCAAGTGGTGATGAACAAATCTATTGTAAAAGTTTCTCAAACAACATGACTAACTTGTATGTCTTCAAAGTAGTCTGTAGCACAAGGTGTGTGGATATGCATTTTTTACTGATTGGACTGATCAAGTCTTACTAACCCTTCTGCATTAGAGAAGCAATATTACCATGTGCTGGACTAGGATGTGCATATATATACAGGAGTGCACTTCTCTGGGGAAAAAAAAATGTATGTCCTGGAAAATTTATGGACTGGGAAGCCAAAATTAAAAGTAGGGAAAAAAAAAAAAAAGAGCATGATGATGGTGTTAGACCAAGACAACAGAGAAAAAAAATACACAAATGCATCAACCCTATGCAGTGTTTTAAAGAAGCTTTAATTAAACAAAAAAGCAAGCAATCAACCAGCAAACCAAAACCAAAATCTCCAGTTCCTTGCCCACAAGGACTCCAAAACCAGTGCTCCTTAGAACAGCACAAACATGTCAGAACTGGTGCAGAACTCCAAGGAGAAGTTCAGGTTGCATGAAGTAATAAGCTGGGAGAAGCACCACAGAGTTAATTTCATGCATGAGGATGAAATGTGCACAAAATAAATACATCAGCAATGGCTCTATTTATAATTCTTTTATTAAAGAACTGGTGTGCTGGTTTTAGCTGGGGTAGAGGTAGCTTTCTGCACAGTGACCAGTGTGAGGCTATGTTTTGGATTTGTGCTGAACACAGGGTTGATAATACAGAGATGTTTTCCTTATTGCCAAGCCGAGCTTGCACAGAGCCAAGGCCTTTTCTGCTTTTCATACTGCCACACTTGCAGGGGGGCTGGTGATGCACAGGAGGCTGGGAGAAGACACAGCCAGGACAGGTGATCCCAGCTGACCAAAGGGATATTCCAGACAATATGGCATCATGCTCAGTACATGAAGTGGGAGGAAAATGGAGGAAGGGGGGCATATCTGGAGTGATGATGAAGTTTTCTCAAGTAACCATCATATGTGATGGGGCCCTTCTCTCCTGGAGAGGGCTGAACACCTGCCTGCCCACAGGAAGAGGTGAATTAATTTCTTGTTTTGCTTTGCTTGTGTGTATGGCTTTTGATGTCCCAGTGAAACTGTCCTTATCTCAACTCACGAGTTTTCTGGCTTTTATTCTTCTGATTCTCTCCCCAGTCCCACTGGTGTGGGACTGAGTGAGTGGCTTCCTGGGGCTTGGCTGATAGCTGGGATTAAATTACAACTGCTTTAGTTTGATAACTATGGAACCCTATGGAAATTATTAGTATAGGCAATATTAAAGAGGATGAACCTCTTGAACATCCAGCAGTCATAATGCCCTATGTGAAACATAGATAACTGTGAAAACTAATCTGAGACTGAAGACTAACACAATGAATTAGCTTGGAAATAAAAAGGGAAACCAGTCTGAGCATTATACAAAGTTCAAAATTCCCAGAAAAATTCTAGCTTGAAGTGAGCAGGTATGCTTGATGTTGGGGTGAAATCCAGAGCACTTTCAAGTGAATAGAAAGATTCTCATTGTCTTCACTGGTGACAGGGTTAGGATTTTAACAAAGTGTTAGAACTGGGAGAAAGATAAACTTTTCATTATATTAATTAGGTTTCCATTATCAGCTACTGAAATATTTTAAATCTCTGTGCATCAGATACACTTTTCAAAAATGGCTATGAGAACCTAAGATGTCCCTTTCTGTTATCTGCTCCTATCTGATCTATTAACACTGCAGAACAGTTTATTATTTTACATACATCCACTATAAAACTCAGAAGGACTTTTATGCTGGCCACAGCATAGCAACATAGCTAACATGCTGCTATTCTACTCTGTATAGAGGTTTAATGCTCAATAACATGTAAGGGAGACAACCTTTATGTAGTCCCATACAAGGGAGTGAAAAATAGGGACAAGCTACCTTCTTCACATTGATGGAGATTAATCTTTAATGTTGGGGATTAATGATTAATTTCACTGCTACAGCTTGTGTGCAGAATTAAAATCCTTTGGAAATGTTTGGAGAATAAGATATCCTCTTGTTTCTGAACATGTGTTTTCAAATTTTAATTGCATGGTTTACAATTACCTATTTATGTAATTCTCACAGTAGCCCAATGTTGTGCAGAACAGAAAGAAATCCCAGGTCTCCATATCAAATCATTATTCCTAATATTTTTGAGAACTTTGGTTTTTACATTTTTAACACTGGCAGAGAAAATCCATTTCATAAATTAGAAATACCACATTTTATTTCAAATGATGAAGAAAAAAAAATCTGAAAAAACAAGGCAAAATTATCTTTGTGGTGTTTAGACTTGTTCAGAGTAAAAATAGATGATTGTCAAATATTCATCAGTGTTCAGTGGTTTCCATGGAACCTTTTTCTATTAGAAGCAAAATTTGTGGTGTCCTGAACACAGTAGCACCATTCCACTTACTGACAAAAGGCGTCACATTTCTTCTTTGGAGTAAAATTGGAGAAAGTCAAGTATGTTGCATGAAGAGTGGTGGTTTTTTTTTTAAATGGTGTTAAATCTTTCTCTGATAGTCAAAATCAGTGGAGTAGTCTGTCCTAAATTTAATTATCAATTAGGTGGAACTTCCTTTCCACCTAATTTTAATAGGTACCAAAATTTCTTTAGACTTGTTTCATGTACGAACACCTTGATAACAGCATGAAAGCACTCAGTGCCTGTAAAATTGAATTGGCCCCTTTATTATGAAAATCATTCATAAAGATGTTGCAGTAGAAGCTGCAAATTTCTTGTTGCAGCCAAAGCCTTCCCTGCTGCAATCTCTTCTGAACCTTTGTGTTTCGGAAATGTTACAACAATCCTTTTCCAGAAATGCATGTTTACATTTGAATTGAAAACTAAATAAAATTTATAACCTATGAAACTTGAGATTTTTTTTCCTGAAGAAGTATCAAAGTCATTCCATTTATTTCAGCAAATATATTCCTGCTTTGTATCAGTGTGCAAAAGGGCAAAATTCAGCTCTGGTTAGAAATACTCTGTATGTGCTGGATGGATCTCTTCTACTGCAGGAATAATGTTTCTTTCCATCCTAAAGAAAAAAAGATGGCAAACATAAAGGAGTAGGTTAATACCTTATAATGACAGGGTGTGCTTCTCAGAGATGGTAACTATGTTTATTTCTAATTGACACCATTTAGCTCTTCTGAAAATGGGTCATTATCTTCAACCATCTAAACACCCAGGACTGATTTACAGACCTATGAAATTAGGTATCTGGAGTTTCTATTGATTTCAAGTCTGAAAATCTGGCATTTTTTAACTTAGCTGATAATTGAAGCTAAGCCACTAACTTAAAGATCTCTAGTTTGAGAATTTCACTTGGGGTCTTGAATACAATACTTTTAGTAAATGTGAAGATTGGAGAAGGTGGAATATCCTCATTTTGCTGGATATCTCAAATATTTCTTTTTGATTACTTTCAGTCACATCCCTTCTGTGTTTTAAACAGGTGCATGTGTTGACTTATATGAAAGAGCCAAAAAAATCAGGCATACTTTCAAAGCCACAAAACATTGCATGAAAATTTGAAAGGACTGACAGATTTGATAGTGCATTAAAAAAACCCCCCAGATTTATATAATACTACTCTGGAGGCATGTTAATATGTCATTAATATCCCAAGGTGTTGTTCTCCACCCTAATTTACACCAAACTTTAAAAAATATCTGTACCTGCTTCCTAGATATTGAAGAGGCAAGGCAAATATTTTGAACAAAGTCTTGAATATCTGCTTATAAAAATAATCTAATGATTTCCATTGAAAGACTTGTCTCTGTGTGTTTCAGGTGTATTTGCCAAGTACAGAATATACACTTCAAAACTTCTTTGGTCTGAGCTGTATGTTGTAGAAACATAGTGTTATTAAATGGAAAGACTCACATTAATACAACATTCAGACCGAAATAATTTAGTTGGCATGTCTGAGTGTTTCCCATAATATCGGAATATACAAAATTCATTAAAGAGTAGCCATATGTTTTAGGGAATAGATTAACAACAGTAGTGAGAAAAACATTTACCTGAACGACAGAGAGGGAAAAGAGATGGTGTCATGACCTAATCCTGCAGCCAGATACTTATGCTTGACTACATAACCAGTTCTTCCTGCTCTCTTAAAGTGACATATAAAATGACATACAGAGAGAGGCCTTTCTCTATCAGGATACTACTGTGGGGTTTGTTTGTCTTCTCTAGGTAATTACCTATTTCATAAATTTCCATCTATACATGTATGATTCTATGAAATCAATCCTATATAGTAGGGACATGCTATTATTCTTGTTGTCAAGGATAATCTTACTGTTGAAAAACCAAGAAAACGGGGAGTCTTTAGGAGGGGAAGAAGGAGAAATCCTCTTGCATCTGAAAATTTTCTGTCTCTGTGGACTTGTCATCCAGACTTGTACTAGGCTTCAGTAGCTTAGGCATTCATCCTGAGACAGACAGGAATAAATGTTACGGAGGTGCTGATCTCTTCTGACTTTAAAGAAGCACTTTGGTGACTTCTGTATACCAGATATAAGAATTTTCAAGGTGTTGAGGAGAGCCCTTGGGAAATCACTAATTTAAGGCTCCAGAGAAAATTCTGTGGTGTTTGATCTTTTCTGCCAAAAATTCCCATTCTTCCTGTTGTGTGTTCTGATCTGTCTTAAGAATGGCCACCTTAAGTGATGCTCCTGTCACTGACATTTAGCATTTCCTGAGACTGCCTGTGGTTGTAACTATGCAAATTTCATTGAGGATTTAATAATAGACTAGACGTGTGTGTGTGGGAGAAGTGCATGTAGATTTGGGGATTTTTTCCTTAATGTTGGATATTTGGGTAATGATTTATCCAGAAGTTCTTCAGCTTGAAGGACTTGCTGGTCCGGTTCTTTCTCTTTTACAGAAAATTTGAAAGTTTAATAGCTATTCAGCTAATAAGTGCTATACTTCTGGTACAAATGTGGGCTAAGGAAAAGGCTTTTTGCAAAAGCATTAGTTATTCATCTTGCCCTTCTCCTACTAATAAAGAGTGCCCAGTAATTTCAGTGAGAGAAATATTAATTCATTATAAATAAGGATTTTCAGCTGTTCCATGCTTCTGAGTTGAGCATGTAATTTGTGTACCAACATGACTATTAGTTTAAAATTATATGGGTTTGGGAAAGACATTTTTGTGCATTTTCTTTTTCTGATAGAAATAGACTGATTTGACATTCACTACTGTAAATAATCATATTCCATGTCTAGACAAGTTTTTTGTAAATGACATATCCAGGTTTAGCAAACAAAAGGCCCACCACAGTTTCCTCTGTTAGTCCAGCATATCTCTGATCCAAACCCCAGCATTATTTTTAAAACAGGGATAACTCCATTAAATACAATGAACCTGATCTAAAGCTCACTGCAGTTATTGTGGCTATTTCCATGAATACCTATGGATTTTGGATTAGGCTGTAGGTTCTGAAAGTGTCAGAAGTGAGTGGCTAAACACAAATACAAATACGTTTTGTTATAACTTCCTTTTTCCACACATTTGAACACTCCCTTATAAAGACAGACCACCATCAGACAAAAACTAAGAAGTTTCATTTCAAGAAGTGAGTGTTTCCAGAAAGCTGTGAACACATTGGTGTATCTTCTGACTACCTTCTGACACATTAAGGTACTGTTATAACATGGAAACTATCTTGCAATCTGAACCACTGTGGTCAACGATGTTGCCAACTATAATTAGCTTTGCAAAGTGGGTTGAAATGCTTATTCACTTGGACACTTCACAAAAACTGGCTTAAGTGTCAGATTAAGTAGGCAAAATAACTTTGCATTTTGTCTTTATGATGATCTCAGTATCATAAACATGCACTGCAGCAAGTTTAAAATTCCCTTTTGCATCTGCAAAGTCTTATCCTTTAATAAAGACTTGCCAATTTGATTTGAAGAACATACAAGAAAAAACAAGCGTCTGTAAAGAAAATGCATAAATGTTGACTTTGAAATAGATTAACCAAATAAACCAAAAATGATTGAGGCATTACTTATCCATGAAAAATATTCATGCTCTGGGATCATTCATGTCAGAATTGACATGATTTTCATAATTCTGGAAACAAAAATCTTAAGAAACCATCAAGGTATCACTTGTAGTTATGTGCTCTCACATCTTAATTCCAATGTGTCTCTTTCAACATATGTCTATGACTTCTGTAATAGTGATAGGGATACCATACCAACTGGAAGACTTTGAGACCATTCATCACTCAGATTTAGTGAAAATTCCTAAGGGCTGTAATGCGGTCATTGCTAGTTGAAGTAGATTTCTTTCAGACATATTCTCCAGGGAGTTAGCTGAAACTTAATTTTTTTACCATAACGTAGAGAAAAGATTATTTAAAGTGGTATGAACGAAACACACAAAAGATCATGATGGCAAAGCAGAGAGAAGCAGCAGAGGAAGCAGCAGTTAACATTTTGCTGACCGAGTGGCTCAGCTTAGTGAAGTCTGAGTGGCAGAGATTGCCTGTAATAGCACCCGTGTGTGATGTACATTGGTATTGTTGAGCAGTTTAGCCACCACGCTATTTCAAAGAAAGCGAGCAGAGCTCTCTCTTAGCAACCAAGGGTGCAGTTTCACGTTACACCTAATACACTGTGACTGCGGGCTGCTGAGAATGTGAGCAGTCCCCATCCATTACCCGCAGCTGTAGCTTCCCACACTCTTCCTTCCTCTCAGTGAAGTGATTGTGTGGCTTTAGGGCAAAATGCTTCAGCTTTCTGATCTGAGGGAAGACAAATCTTTATCTTTCTTTCTCCTTTTTTTTTTTTTCTCTCTATTTTGTGAAGGATGAATATTTCTCAGAGCAGCAAACCAAGCCAACTCCACTTGCAGCTGTGTGACTACAGGAACCAGGGTAAATGTAGGGTTGGCAACCCACAGCTGGGCCAGGAGGGCTGTTTGAAGTGGTCCCAGATAAAATACCAGACCTGCCAGTTAGGGAGGAATCAAGTTCAGACCTAGCTTGCAGCTATACCACAATCAGTACCTATCATTACATGACATCAGATAAAGGCATATTATACTCAAGCTTGAGGTCAATTTTGTACTCTCTTCAGCACATTTCCACATCAGGCTACTACATGCTGTTTCAACTTCAGAGAACATTCTCACATGAGAGGGCTTGTTATCATATTCTGTATCCTAAAAGGTGGACTGAAACACAGGTCTAAATGTTTTCTTAAATGAGGGTTTAGAATTCATTTCTGTAGTAGCAGGAGTAGTTACTGTTCAAGAAATATGGTTTAGCTGGCTTCTCTGATACATCCACAATGAGACAGAATGGCTTTGAGAAGTGGATAAATTTTTTGAAAGTCCAAATTTCCTAGTTTCTAAAATGCAAAATGATTGAGATCATTGAAAAAATCTGGATCTCTCGAAATATGTCTAGCTCAGGAGATCTCCTGTATATATGATACTGTTGGATGCTTCTGTTCCAATATGAAGTCTGAAATGTGGCCTGAGCATATTTCTTCTTACTACTATCTGAAATTCCTTAAGGTCTCAGCATACTTCTAAGAAAGGATAAAAGATTTGTTCAAATTCAGAACTCTTTAAGAAAGACTCCATAACAGAAACACGGAAAGAAGTGAGCAGGCAAAGATGCAAATTTGATATCTAGTAGTATAAAGGAAATATTCCCCTTTTTTCAACTAGAAGAAAGCAAGACAACAGAATTTACATAGAAAGCCCCAGGAGAAGCAGGACTTGAATCCAGGCATTCTGAATGCCAGGCAAGAGGTTCATCTTTCTTTTGTATTCAAGAAAAAAACCCCAATGAACTGGAAAAAAAAATCCAGTGTTAATTTTCTGAGGTTAATTTTCAAAATATTCTCCATTCCATAAAAGCCAAAAGCTTTCGAAATTTTTAAAATAAATGCCTAGAGAATCTCTACTGCCATATTGGATTTTTAATGACTTGTACGAAGTGAAAGGAGTTTTACCAAGGCAGTCTGACCTCTGATTTTCTCATTCTGTTGCTTTTCTGCAATCCTCAGGGCCTTTCATGGTGTGTCCCTACCATCCCCACCAGGTTACAGGCAGCATTCAGTAGCATCATATGGCACAGACAGTTCAGCAGTGTACTCTTGATAGGTGTTGTCCTGATGTAAATGAGCTGTGGCAGCAAATCCCAACTTTTGTCTCTCACATCCCATCCAGCAGTCCAGTCACTGGACCATTTGTATTCTAGAGCAAATGAATCAGGGCTTCTTGTTTCTATCAGAGGTGTCATCTTGTCAAAAGTAGGAGCGCCGTCTCTCTTGTCACAGTGAGGACAGTGAAAGTGATTTCAGATACTCTTTTAAAACTGAAGTCAGAAGATCAAACTTTGTTAATGAACAGTTCTTTGCTTTTAATAAACGGTGTTACTAAAACTTGGTGTAGGGCATGAGGAGAGAAACAGATTACTGCCTAATTCTTCAGAATTAGTAAGAATTCTGTAGACTCCATATCCTGCCTAGGATAGCAGAGAGAAAAGCTTCTCTTTGTCCCTGCTGTGTGTCCTTCACACGAAGACTTGTCACTTAAGTGCTCCTTTGCTTCAGAGGAATTATAGCTGTATAGGGGTGTGAAATAGCTGTGAACAAGAAAGGAATGTGATATAAATTGTTCCATGCAGAACTCAAACTTAGCCTGTCACGGCCTCTGTGTGCACTTCTGCAACTGCCTTTTGTGTAGTCCCACAACAAAATGCCTGAATTATGCATTTTTACATTCCCTGGATAGCTAAACCATGTCACTGACTTCAGCTGCAGTAATTTTGACCTCATGAATGCATTACAAACGGTTTGTTAGGGGACCACGAGGGGATGCGGGAGCAGATGGCTGCTCAAACTGGAGCTTCCAGGAGATGATGATGTGATTTGGAAATATTGCTCTCTGTCTTCTTCTATTTAGGGGACCACTAGGAAAAACTATTCTATCTCTCCTTCTACTCTCTCACCCCATGACAAAACAAAACAAAACAAAACAAAACAAAACAACAACAACAACAAAACCCCAACAAAAAACCCCCCCCAAAAAAACCCCAAACAAACAAACAAACAAAACAACAACAACAACAACAACAAAAAAAAACCACCCAGAACTCCTTAGCACAGAAGAGCACACAATCACACAATGCCCAAATTACAAGAGATAGTTACTGTAGAGGAAAAGAGCATAGATACTAGAAAAAGGAAAATGACAAAAGTTACCCAGTTATCAAGCCCAGTTACCACAAAGGCTTTGAGGAGTTAACAGCAGGCAGATATCAGAAAATCAGATCTCTGAAAATCCCCCAAAGAGGTAAGGATTTATGTGGTTAAATCTGATGGAAGGATTTAGTGGAAAGGGTCACTGGTCTAAAAAGGTAAGAGGAGTGGAAAATCTTTCAGTGAGGAACAAAGCTGCAAAATAAATCAAGATTAGATCAAGAGTAAAACCAGAAGGAGTTTGTAGAGAAAAATAATAGAAGAAAAACTAATATAAAAGTGAGAAGAGGAACTTCACAGGAGGTGTAAAGAGGGGAGTTCCTATTAAATACTTCAGGTGAGACCTTCACTTTTTTGTACAACTGGAAACAAATCCAGCAATCATTGTAGGCTGAGCCCAAAAACCTCTGTACCCCTGCCAAGCAATTAATAATATGAAGACTGCGCTCTTCTAAACAGAAGGATAAGATTCTGAAGAAGTCTGTAGCCTTTTTTGCAGAGAGGATATAAACCAGAAATGTTTCAGAGTCCATCTCTGGCTGTTTCAAGGGAGCAGGAGGAAGTGAGCAATATTATGGACTGTGTTACAACAGCAATTATAAAATACAGCATTTTCCTTTCAAATACCTTATTTTACATCAAGGACACATCATAAAAAAGTAAAAGGAAGAGATTAAGTCCCCAAAGTACTGAATGGGGTTGGAAAACAGTCTAGTAATATAATCTGAATGTGATGTAGACATCAAGTGACAGCACCATGATACTGCATAGCAAACTTATAGGTCAAATAAAGATGAAATGTAAGTACAGGGATAAGAAAACTCCAAATTTTAAGAAAAAAAGTCACAGATGGATCTGATTAAGACTGAAGAGCAATATAAAGGAGAGAATTTGAAGTGAAGGTGAAACATCCCAGGAAATACTAGACATAAAACAAAACTCCTGGAAATGGATGTAGGAAAAGGGATTTTCTGAGGCTGAAGGAAAGCAATGGTGCAATCGTATCAGAGAAGACACGCAAGATGCCAGTCTTCAACAAATGTGTCACAGGGCCACAGCTTTACCCATGCTCTCAGTCAAGAATCTTCCACTGCTCCCCTGAGGAAAAGCTAGCAACCCCTCCCTAGGACTAGAGAAGTTGAGGTTTTATTCTCTTTTCTCCAGTAAGGAATATTTGCATTCCTGGATGGTGAAAAGGGGAATGGATTAAACACTCAGGAAATGTTGACAGGGAATTAAATTAGGGCTAATTGTGACTTCCATCAGAAATTTTATGGCTCTAATATACACTAGAAAATGCTTTGTAACCAAAACCAGTGAAATCACAATACATTGTCAAGACCTAAAGGAAAGCCAGATCTTCTGTGGTTATTTTAAAGAATGAAATTTCTGTTAAATAAAATCCTTACTGTTGAATATTCAATGTTTTCTACAAATATTTGTAACTCTTAAGCTGAGACAAGAGTTGTATCTTGAAAATATAATAATAGAAAAGGAATAAAATAATAGTGTTAGAATCAAGAAAAACTACTTCTATAAATTTTCAAAGATCAGGATGAAAGGGGAATTTCCAAAAAGTAGAGTAGTAGTTTCCTATCATTTTACCATTACAAGAAAAAAACCCAACATTTTAAAACACATAAACAGAGCCTTTGGTCTTTCTTGAGTGGGAGAGGGGTGTGGCAATTTTACTGGCTCAATGTATTGTGTGTCTAAAAAAACAAGTTGTTAGATGAAAGTTACAGGCGCATCTGTTCAAATGCTACCTAAAGGATTTTTTTTTTTTAAATCCTCTCTTAAACATTTTCTCTTCCATTTCTTTGTAAATCTCTTTAGTTTTCTTATAGCATGCAGAAAAGTGGAACTTACATTCCTGGGGGAATTTCAGTGAAGTTTCACCTGACAAGAGCTCAGGATAGATGAGTACTGTCCAGAGCAGGATATTTAGAAAGGCTACAAATTTGTTAAGAGCACTGGATCAGAATAATACTTGGAGAGTGATGAATCATAATTTTAGAAACTCCATTTACTCTTTCATATACTACATATAATATCTTAAAGGAAAATACATATACTCCAGTGTCTTGCTGTATCAACTTACGACTAAATTTTTTGCAGTGATCTCAGATGGTCTGAGTACTTCCTGATAGATCTGATCCAGGAAGCTTTTTGGATTCAACCAAGATAATATTCACAGAGAGCAAAGGTGGTGGCTTTATGTGACCAGTTAACAGTACAAGAACTAGAGAATGATACTCAAAAATATTTAGACGCCGATGGCAAAAGTCACATTAAAAAAGTGGAATGTGTTCTGGCAAGAAAAAGAATTAAGAGGCATTGCTGTCCATAAAGCTTTCACCCAGAATCCAAGATGAATGATATTTAATAAACACCTGTTTTGGAGAGAAAGGAATGCATGACTTTCAAAATCTAAGTGAGGAAGTAGTCCAGGATACTGACTGAGGTTGAGATTCACAAAAGCTTTAAATAGATTTCTCACTCATATATTAATGGGCATTTCATATGATTAGGCCAGGAGGAGATGTTGCTTCTCTTAGAAGGGGACACAGGGAGAAATGTAGCATGCAAAGAGAAGAGAGTATATGGCAACTATTTGTTTTATAGGTTTTTTTGCCAAAATAATTTCAGATTGAGAAATGAGTATCCTACAAGTGACTGTACAGTACAAAGTGTTTGCAATCTTACATGTTAAGATTGACAGATGAACTATGCACAGAAAAACAAATATCTCAGACAGCTGTATTGTGTTGCAACATTTCCCTGCACACCCAACAATGTGTGGTCAATTAGAAGGGAAGATCAATGAAAATTAGAATATCAGTTGGATATCAATTGGGTATCAATATCAAATGGAAGATATATTTTAAACCTTTTCATGGGAAATAGGTGAACATTTTCTGCTTTAGACAAGCAGAATTCTGAATTTCTGTAAATTCAGAAGAGAAGTTTTGCCCTCAAAGGCAATAGATGTAATTGAGGTGAGGTATAAATGCAGACTGTTCACATCAAGGAAGAATCTGGAGTGTTAAGATTTTTTAAACTGGAGGTCAGTTAATGACAATGATAAACAGTTATTAAATACCATTTCAGTATCATGGTATCTGTGTCTAATTTTGTGACCTGTTGTTGACAGCCTTGCACAGCCCTAGATTTACTGTGGCCATTCCCCTGTTGTCCTCATGAAGACTGGGATTCTCCTATGTGTGACCTGTCTGCTCCAACAGTGGGGAAGGAGACTGGCTGGGCTACTGTCCTTGTGGCTCTACTGATTCTCCTGGGAAAGTATCATCACAGAGCCGAGCTTGTGTGCACGTAGCCACTGGAAAGAAGGGAAAGGTAAGGTGAAAAGGCTGTTGTGGGGAAAGGATTGCTCAGTGCCCCAGCTGGTGGAAAGGAGGTATTCACTGCACGTTCAACACGTTCAGCCCCCAAATAAGCTTTGACTACCCAGGCATGGAGGCTGCTACTGAGGAGAGGAGAACCTTTCCAACCACCTCTAGAACCCCACTGACCTCTCATTCAAAAGTCTTGGCATTACTATGATACTGTTAACAGGGAGAAGTATTATGAAGGACTCAACCTTGCAGTTCATAAATGAATGCTGCCCTGAGGGGACTTCACTACTGGGTGTGACAAAAGATGTCAGGTTGAGTTGCTATGGGAAAAGAAAAGAAGAGGGATAGATAAAGAGAAGTAACAGATCCTGACCTCTGATGCAAGTAAAAGTTAATTATGCAATTTGTCTAATCTATCCATTTTTTTGACTATTAAAATAAAATCAACAAAAAAAATCCCCCACAGCCATATACTTTTGGGCTTTTTTCCCCACCTTTCCAAGGTGCTTGCACCATATGAATTTCTTCTTACTATTCCTCTTTTAAACCTCTAGTACTTTCAACTCCGTATAATTCCTGTGCACTCACTTCTGTTTGGCAACCATTACAATTTGCTTGTATTTTAGTCTCCCAATGACTCTTTAAAATGTCAACTCATACTTTTACTTTGCACTCTAAAGTGAGTGTCCTCCTGCAGTCTATCACACCCTTCTTAGGGGGTAAAAAGCTGGCAAGGGCAAGTGATAGCAAAATGCAGTTAGCAGTAATTATCCCAGAGAATGGTAATACTTTGGGCCGGTTCCAAAATTGCAGACAGACAGCCGAAGTCCCCGCTAGTCATAGCCTTTAGAAAAAGATTGTATACGGTTGAGCAAAAACTCTGTATGAGCACTGCAGTGTGGGACAGGTTCTTGGAATAGTTTCCTGTGGAAAATTTCATTGCTAGTGCACACTGTCTTCCGTCCAAAGTATCCATGGCAATATAAAATATGTTGCAGCTTTAGTGTGGAGAGAGAAGTTGAGGCTGGATTGAAGACTGTTTAAACAGGAAATTCATGTTTCCAAATGCTGTATATGTAAAACAACTCCTTTTTCACTGGTTTCTGTCGCAGAGGCTGCTGTTATTTATCTTGCCTTCTTATTATTTGCTTTTAAAATAGCCTATATATTTACAAAGGCTCAGTCTACATACAAGCCTCATTTAATGTCCATTTGCTACCATTTGCACCACATTACAAACTCATTTAAAAAGTGGATGTGAAAACAAATGTGACCCCTATGGAAAGCCTCGCTGAGCCTGTGTGTGATTGCAGCCGTATGTAACAGCTCATAAATGGTGTCGGCTGGAGACTGTGCTTAAGTACTACAGCACAGGAGCTTGTCATATCCGTAACCAGGCTGCAGCATCTGTATTTCTCTTGCCCCTTTTCCTGGCGCTGTGAAGCCTGAGAATTCTTTCTAGAGCAGTCATCCTAAAAGGCAAATAGCTCCTCTGGAACAGTTCACAATGCTGTCATCTTTAAAATATGCCATTGTGCTGTAAAGCACTCTTAAGAGCTGCAGTGTTCTGGCTTGTGTACCAACACTGAAGTACAGAGGAAAATCAAACCCAGAGTCTCCAAAACAGTTGTGCTGGCAGGTGAGCAGTACGAGCAAAGTCAGAATTTGAACAAACTCAGAAATTCTTCTGTTCTTACCCATCACACTGGAACTCACCCTGTTCCATCTCCAGACACATTCATTAGTTGTGCCCACCCCTAAGCTCCATTTCACCACGGTCATGTATGTGCCTCTGGAGGACTGAAGATAGCAGCAACACTTGTGCCCTTATCAGTGCGCATGAAATGCTGCAAAGTGCCCGAGGTCAGGATTCAGTCACACTGCCGAGGGTTAAGGCCTTTTTTCAAGGTCATTCCCTTAGACACGGGAGCTCAGCAAAAGAAGCATCACTCGCCCTGCAATCAAGCAGCTTTGAAACAAAAGCATCAAAAACAACTTTCCATGTGAACCACACTGGCCACTTTGGGATAATCATTTGTTTTTTGTTTAAATCTTGAGCTTGATCCATGGAGTGTGAGTTCTGAGAGACACCCGTGTCACTGAGCAGTACTAAATCACCTCAAACATCAAAAATTATAAAGAATATAAAGGATTCAGGGAAAACTGATCCAAACAGTTAAGAGCAGAAGATCTGCCTACAATTATGTGTGTTTTCTCACTAGAAACAGTCATCTAGATGAGGAAAAACAAAGCCAAGACAACAACTAGTGCAACTAAATTTAATTAAAGACACCCTCTGGTATGCAGCTTAACCACACTGCTTGTGTGGATCTCCATATATGCTTTCTATACTGCCCATGCAACAAATATGAAACATATTCAGCATGTATATAGAAGTACTCCTACTAACTCCATTGGACTGAAATTTGAGGTATTGGGTGAAAAGCAAAGGTACACAGTCAAATTAGGGATAATAGGGATAATGCTGTTTTTTCTCATAACAAATGGCCCTGTGAGTATCATTAGCCATCAAGGCTGAGATCATCAGATGGGAAATGGACCACTAGATTAATGGCAGATGCTTGCAGTTATCAGGAACCCTCCCATGGAGCAACCTGCTAAGTTTTCATCTGATGTTTTTCTCAAATTCATAGACAAAATGCAAAGTCAGTCTTGTGATTTTATGGCTGAATATAAGCTCTCTGTTTTGCAGCCTGTTGTGTAGGACTCTTTCTTTTCCAGTCAGAATTTTCAATAGGCCCAGTCCTTACAGAGAATGCAGGCCAGACTCCCACTGTCTTCAATGCTAAAATATGATATAGTGCTTATAAAACTTGGGAAAAAAGCAAATATATTTCCAGTTGTAAAAAGAAACATGGAGGGAAACTCCTTTAATTTTCCACTTCTGCCAGGGCATATAAGCTCTGTTTGAACACTGCACACAGAAAGGCAAAGACAATTCTGCCACAGGATAATATCGTACATAAATTTCCAGTAAGTATTTGCATAAGGTCTTTCACATAATAGTCTCTAATATAGTTAAGAAAAGTCATAAATCTTTCATTTTCTGTCTGCTGGCTGAATTGTTTTCTCTTTTGTTCTTGTTGCTCTGAAATTTTTTAAAAGGTAATGTCATCTCATCTATCATACATTGATGGTGAGCCTAGTGAAGTTTGAATTTTGCTGTTTGTTTTTTTGAAATTTATCTGTAGTTTTTGACATTTCATAGGCATTTTCTCTTCACCTCTTCCAGTGATTGTGATGAAAAATATGGGAATTATTCTGCTGTTGAGTTCAGTTGAAAGAAAGGAATTATTGCTTACATTGTTTCCCAGTTTTCTCTAAAATGAAGATGTATTGAGGTAGGTGAAAATATTTGTGGGTAAGGGAAACATGCAAGGGCTGGCTGAATTTCTTTGAACTTCAGTCTAGTGGTATTTTGAGCTTAATGTTAAGGGTTAGACCAGGTCTTGCATTATTCAAATAAGTTTGCCTGTCCTTAAGAGAGCTTTTGAAGCAGACATTTCAGTGAGATATGACAACTGTCTAAAATTATTCCAGGGTAAGAAAGAATTAATTTTTTGCAGAAGTAGACAAAAAGGTATGTGTTTCATGTTTGGAAACGTGGTTTTATTCTAGAACAATCTCATTTGAAAGTAGGGCACTACTTTTGCAAAAGATTAATTAGTTTATAATGAGAAAGATAACATCCTATGAGCCAAACTGATGTCAAGTGTTGCATTATAGATCCAAGAGTCACAACTCTGAGACAGAACAGATAATCCTGTGATACGACAAAATAGAGCTGGAACAGATGTATGATACGCTATGGGAGTGCTCACAGCTATTTGTGAGCCAGAGAAGTACATGCATTCAAACACTGTCTTCCTTCTTTTTCTGAATTTTCTTTGCTTTTCTTTTTCAAAATCAACTCAGTTTCGAAATGACCCTTACCCCCTGCTTGATTAAACAGAGAAAAAAGGTCTGGCATCAAATTTTTGAAGACAGAGTTGTAGTGCAGTGATCAGATTGGGAAGACTGGTTTTAGAAATTTTAGTTTAGAAGGTGCAAACCTGGAAAGCAAACTGGAAGAGAATAGTTATTGCAAGGAAGTTAAGAGTGGTGATGGCAGTCCCATGTTTTATCACTGATATCAGTGTGACCTTTTAATGATCTTTGTTTAAACCAGAGATAGTGTTCTGGATGGCACCTGCTTTCCACAGCATGACTGGAGATAAAAATGGGGTTCTTTTGTGAAGTGAAACATTTTTCAGTTTTCATGGTAACTGGTAGTGTTTATTTATTTTACCGAATGAAATGTAACAAACACAGGACCTGATCCAGGAAATATTTAGTCTTAAAAGCAGGTTTACATAAGTAACTGTGTCCAGTTCTCCTATATATTTAGCTGTGCTGAAACTCAGACTACTCTGAATAAATTATTTTAAAAGGTGAGCCTGGAAAATGTCTTCATATATTTGAATATATTTGGGGTATGAAAATGCAAAAGAAAGAAGCCATAGTTTCAATTCAAAGAAAAAAAAAACAAACAGAGTCTTCTCTCTTCAGAAAGCTTTTTCATAGCTGTATTAGCAACATTTGGGACAATCACCACACGTCTAATATCTTGGGAAATCTGAGCACAGTCTTCTTGCTTTTTCTGCCAGAGGGAGTGACGTAACAAGAACCTTCTACATAGATTTCCATTTTAAGCCTAATTTCCATTTTCTTTGTTTATGGTTATGGTCACACACTCTGGCAGTCACAAAAATAGTAAAATCACATTCATCTGTAGATCAAAATGTTTCTGTTTCAGGGTTGGTTGTTTCTAGCTCTCTTTGCCATTTTGAACCTCCCTAATATTTGCGAGGGACAGTTATTTTGTCTTCCCAGTCCCCTTTTTTCTCCCTCCACTCACATAATTAAGCCATGAACTCCAGCAAGCAAGGGCAAAGAGGAAGTACCATCAAAACATCCCATCATCAGTACCAGTCATTTTAATGAAATAACATGCTGTTGGATTCAATGCATCCTATGATAGCCTATCTAAGAACGCCTGTCTGCTCTCCAGAAGACTTATGCTTTAAAAAAAAAAAAAGAAAAGAAAAGCCTTTAACCAGCCTAGGGGGTAAAAAGAGAAAAGAAAGGAAAGAATATTAGATAGAGCTAGCAAAAGAAAGGAATTGCTTGAAGAGCTGAATAGATACAGAGAAAAATAAGCCACCAAATGCGAATGAAAGGGACTTCAGTGTATGTCAGAGAAAGAAAAGGAGAGGGGGGAAGCACTGGCACCAAAAGAAAAGAAAGTGATCATGAACAAAACCCCTATGTACTATTTCTTAGCAAAGTACACCGGGAGCAAAAGTCAAAGCTATACAGAGTCTTATATATAAACTTCTCAAATGATGGAAAAGAAATACTAGCTTTGCGTGGTGATAGGAAAAAATGTTAGAGTTTTTGCCTCTGGATTTTCACACCTCACTGCATCAAGCTAACAAACTTTACACTATGAACAACATCATAAAACATGATCAAAAAGAAGGAGAGAAGGTTAAAAGGCAACTGTTGCCATGGGGGAGTTAGAAAGATCATGTTAGGAAGGAAGTTGGAAATACCGTTTTGCACAGGTGCATATGCATGCATGCGGACCTTTAGAGTTGCTTCAAAACATCCACCAATGCTTCTGACTTGAGGATCAGAATGTGTGACACTGCTGTCATAGTGACAATTAAATTAAGCAATAACTTTTTGGCAGGCTTTGCTGTCTCACGGCACTGTTCACCTACGTAATCATATAATTGTGTCTAAACTATTGACTGAGACTTTTAGAAAATCACTGCCTCTGTAAGGCTAGGGCTGGACCTCATGGAGTAGTTTCTCAGGCCTTTAGGCATCTGTGGGCTACTGGAGAGATAAAATTAAAAATACAAAAGGACACCTGCACTAGTATCTAACAGACTGCCCCTGGAATTCCCCTGAATCTTGACAGTGTGAAGACCTGTCATCTGACTTTATCTCTGATTTCATACACTCCTTAGGTGCTTACAGAACAAAATCAAATGATAGCATGACTTGAAATGTCATGTCTGTGTAGATAATGCTTTCTCAAGTACATCATAAAAGGGAATTAAAGGACAGCATCAATGTATTTTGGGGATACAAAAAGAAAGAAATTTCACAGGACTACAGAGCAGATGATTGTATAACCAGAAGTGACTGACTCATGCTAAAAAAGGAAAATTTAGGCTGCATGTTAGGAAAGCGTTTTGTCAGTGATGTTTTTGGATCTTTAAAATAGTCTCTGTTGAGAATAAATGCTAGCCTTGAATGTCTTATTTCCTGAAAGAAGGGTGAGGTCTTCACTTGGTCTCTCTGCTCTTTGCTCTTTGAAAGGGCCTGTCCCTCTGGATGAGGGAGAAGGCCTGCAAGGAGCAAAAGAGGACAACAGCCAGGTAGGGATGGGAA
Organism: Cisticola juncidis; assembly: GCA_013400215.1. Classification (NCBI taxonomy): domain Eukaryota; kingdom Metazoa; phylum Chordata; class Aves; order Passeriformes; family Cisticolidae; genus Cisticola; species Cisticola juncidis. The sequence continues at coordinate 115,966 of VXBR01008506.1, forward strand.
GGGGAAAAGAGATTCCATCCCTGAGCCATGATAGGATTCCTGGTAGGGTTGTAGTTACTGGGAAAAAAATCCTTTACAAAAATGCTTTCCACTGAAAAATGTAACTTCAATAAACTCCCAATAATTTCTGTCTGTCAGTGCCAAAGTTTTCTAAAGGTTGATACTATTGCCTGACTGTCCTAAAGTACTTAAGATGACTTAAAGCTATTTACACACTATAGTTTCTGGCTTCTTTGTAGTTCTTTTGTTTAAACCAACCTTCATTGGGAAGGAAAGTTCCTATTGTTATGCAAAGATGTGTATTTCTGACCTCCATGCAAAGATGATGGAATTTACTATGCAAAATCATGGAATTTATGCTACAGGATATACGGGTAAATAATAGAGCTTTTACAGAGGGGTGTCATATCAAGATGCTTCTGGAAGAACCTTGCAATATCACATTGCCAGTTTATAGCAGCTGCGGGGAGATATCTATAAAAATATCACTCTTTTTTGCTCTGTTTCTTTTATTCTTTCTGAAATATCTGCCACTGGCTACTGTCACAGCTATTGAACTAAGTGGCCTTTTGACTCTGCAGTCATATTCATCCAAGTCAGATAATTAAGAAATGTGTGGCTTTTGTCCTTTGTAGAGTATGGTTGTTGGTTTTGATTCGCTGTGATCTTGAGGTACAAACCCTTTCACTTCAAAGTTCTTAATGAAGATTTTGCCATAGTCTCCTTAACCTTGTTGTCATTACCATTTTTTAATACTCTTAATTTCTGAATCAACTATTTTCCTTCTTCCAGCTGTTCTTGTCCATTCCAAAGTGCAATATAAATATTTAAATGGGAAAGGCGAGGAAAAAAGCAATCTTCTACGATAGGGGAAAGGAAATTCTTATTTGCTGAGAGTTTAACAGATCCTTTCAAACACATTCAAACACTAACACAGACTTAAGTGTTGCACAAAAATAATGCAAATGTGTGTGTGTGTGTGTGTGTGTGTGTGTGTGTGTGTGTGTAGGCAAACTGATGTAAAAATGGTGCTGGGTCCATCCGCAATGCTGGTGGCATTGTAAGCCACCTTTGCTCCAGAGTATTTGACAACAAACATCAGATGGGAGTTCCTTCACTGTCCCAAGGTTGTTATTTTCTGCTGCTTTGTAGGGCCATGGAAATTTCACAAAGCTCTGAGGTCCTTCAGCAGTTACCCAAATCTAGACTGAGCAGGCTGTTCATCACTAGTTCACTAGCGCCATAAGTGTAGAATTGTTAATAGGTATGCTTCTCCACTACTCCTGCTGGTTCACCCGTGGTGTCAAACTAGGCTGAAAGATAAGAAACTGTTGCCACCTCCCTATAAATCACAGAATCATAGAATGATTTGGGTTGGAAGGGACCTTAAAACTCATCTAGTTCCAACCCCACTGTGCCACAGGCAGGGACACCTTTCATTGGAACAGATTTCTCAGAGCCTCATCCAACCTGGCCTTAAACACTTCCAGGAATGGGGTATCCACAACTCCTCTGGGCAACCTGTTCCAGTGCCTCACCACCCTCACGGTAAAGAATTTCTTCCTGATATCTAATCTAAAGCTCCTCTCTCAGTTTGAAGCCATTCCCTTTGTCCAGTCACTACATGCCTTTGCAAAAACTGTCTCCCCATCCTTCTTGTAGGCTCTCTACAGGTACCGGGAGGCAGCAATTAGGTCACATTAGTCTGTACCAGCCCTTGTTCAGCAGGTCCAGTTGAGGGGGATACAGCAGAAACAGGCACAAATACCAGGCAGCAGAAGAACCTCCAAGCCTGACAAGCACAGCAGCTCTGGTTTCAATTTACCCTAACCTTCCCCTATAAACCATTGTAAATGTGAGGGTGGGGGAGATGTTACACAGCCTTTGCAGCTCTCCTTGCATGTGAAGCAGCAGCCTCCAGCAAAGAGCAAGAGGCAGCCGGGAGCTGTTAGTACTTCAGGCACTCTCATTTAATCTGCTATTGCATTGAGCTGACATCTTGAGCTCACTGAAATCATTCCACACATAATGCATTCCTAAGCTTTCCAGAGAGCTGTAGTCTCTTCACTATTATCACATTTTCTATTTCTTGCTGTTTTTAGGAAAGGGGAAGAATGAAATAAAACTATGCCCGCCTACAGGCTAGAAGCCAACTGACTTTCAATCATTTTAATAGTCAATTACAGTCAAGAATATTTGGTTTTCTCCTTCTCTGTGTCCTCACATAAAGATTTGCCCTGCCACAAATCATTTACTGTGGACTTAGAGAAATTGTACACACAACTCCCAGCTTAGCAATTAATGTCACACAATAAGCCATCTATAGCCTTTTCTTAAATGAATATTCAGATAACAGAGGAAAAAGAGAACCCTGTTACTACATCTTCAGGTCTGTTTCGGGGCTTGTGAGATAGATTATGTGTAGAGAGGCTTATTAATTGAATATGAACCAGTTGCCACATAAATAACAATATCAGACTTCAGCTTTTGTAAACAAAACCATATCAGTGGATTCTGCTTTGATTTTGTTGTAATTGGTTTTTAAAAAAATCTGTAATTGCTTAGTATGTGGTGGTAGAACTGAAATATATTGATGTTAATAATGAAGTAAGCTACTCACTGCCAGATCCTGATAAAATATACTGTATCTCACTCCAGTGGGGTCACTTTAGGAACAAGATGCCGTTTAAACATAGTAAGAGTCTAAGCATCTTGTCCAAAGTATTTAAAATTTGTATTAATAGTTGCCAATCCACAGTAAATCTCAATTATAAATGGTTTGCATAGTAAAAATCAAGTTTACACACAAATAAATTGTGTTCTGGCAGATGTGAAGAAGAAAAAAAGTCCCTGTACGAAAAACTTTCTTTCAAATCCAAATTACAGGTTTCATTAAAACAACCCTTGAACCCCCATCTGAAAAAAACCTAGCTAATAAAATTGTTCAACACTCACTGATAGTTGCTTTGATAAGTGGGGCTGGGATTTGTTTACACTTTATTTTTTATAGTGTCTTATTTAATAATGTGTAGAACTAATCATATCTCCCTACTTCAAGAAATACCTCTATTCCTCAGACTTCTGCTTCCTTTGGAAGTTTCAGCCATTACCAATGAGTACTAATTACCTGCAGAAAAAAATAACAGAACTAACTACATCCTGGTGAGTAAAAGGGTCACTCAAATTCATCTGGATAATTTCCAGTGCTATGCAAATAGCAACAGACATTATGATGATTCAGGTGGACAAAGTTATCAGCTGAACACTACTCCAGAGAAATTCTTTCTAAATATAAGTAACATGATTAAAGGTTATGAACAGCAGAAATATGAAGACATATAGTTTCTGGTTCTGTAATGAACGTTCCCTCTAGAATATTGCAAGTAAACATGCATCAGTACAAATACCTGATGTGATCAGACCAGCCTAGCAACGTAAAGATAATCCTTTATGCATTATCTTATTTCCTTATGGCACTGCTGGCCTCAATCCAGCTGAGGTTAAAGATATGTGCAATTTTCAGCACATCTATAGCTTCATTATAGCTCTTTGAGGGTAAATTACAACTTGCAGTTATTTTTCCTCTTGTACTGTAAATAGTATTACAGCAACGTGAAAGCAAAGGATTTGCACACATGGTTTCTGTGTTTCTTGTTTTACTTCACCATACTATGAAATATCAGCACTGAGGTCTCTTTCTTCCACTTTCCACCTCTGCAACTGATGCCGTGTGATTTTGAATGAGCATTGATGGGGGTATGAAGTAGTTAGCACACTATAAATTGAAGTGCCAGCTGTATTTTACAGCAACATCCTTGTATAGATTGGACTCCAGTGGCTCTTTGAAGAGATAGATATGCTCAATATCTGTGATTTGAAAATACACTGAAAATATGGAGTGAGAAATTGTGACCACCCAACAGAATGTCCTGCACATTGGCCAGAGATCAGGGTGTGTGATCTGAATGCCAGTGTCAAATGAGACTGAGATGTTGACCAACTGGACAGTAATTTTCACCTTTGAACCACAATAATTTCCTAACATTAATACATATGCTAGGCCTCCTTGAAAGTATCTGTTCCCCCAACTTCTTTTAGCTGTTTAACATGCCCAACAATAGAACAATCATGTAAATAATATTCTAGAGATACTAGTATATGCAAATCTCAAAATACGAAATGTCATCATTTTCAGAGACAGAATCTGGTGCCCTTAGACCTCATCTGATTAGGAAATTTATGTTGCATGTTGTGAATCATAGCCTGAATCCACAGTTCAGATTCCCCTTACACCGTAACATAATCTGGTTGACACACTCTAGCTTCAAGAAATCTGGAAGTATTTTAGGAAGATCCCAGCAAAAAATGAGGCTCTCAAATGGTAGGATTTTTGTCAGGTTGCTGCCAATAGGGTATTTTCTGCTGTTGAAATGCCAGAGTAACAGGGCTGACTATATGAGATGTCAGAATATCAGGTAAGTCAAACTAAACAGAGGGCCAAAGGGAGACTTTCAAATAAAAAAGAAGGTCAGAAAAGGTTTTGATAGCTATGACCCTTTTGTCTCCAGACTTTTCAGAATAGAAATGTGGTATGACATTACTCATCAGTGTGAGTAAAATACTGGGTATGATTACCTGCTATTGGCTAATGTAACATGAGGTGAGGAAGTCAAAATTGGGAAACTACACTCCTTTCTGAGTAGCAAAGTGGTAGCTCACATTTGAAGATTGTGCATGGTAGGCCCAACAATTTATCAATAGCTTGCAGCAGGTCTTGACATTGACAGCAAGTGTGATCAGACAGACAGGGAAAGTCAGAAACCTGACCAAGGGAAACTAAGGAAAACCTGGCTTCCCTGACAAAGGGAAACTGTGAGATAGACCAGATATTGACTGTATTCCATGGAGAAACTAAACTTGAATTACAGGAGAAATTACAGTAGCAAAACATTCAACTGCAACTGCAAGTTATGATAGTGTTACTGCTGAATCATATTTCAAGTTATGCTCAAGGTCAGAAAAGCCCTATGAATTAACACCCAGACTACTTAGAAGCTCAAGTTTCAGGGAGATCATTGATGCACATATTTAAAAAAGCTGGCATTATTTCATAGCCTAGAGGTAGTTCTTTGAGTTTAAGGTTTGCTGAGTACCTTTCATCAAGACTTCTGAGCAGTAGTTGAAATAATAAGCTAGATTTAACTAGATTTAAGTGAGCTATTTTAGACCATTTCACTGGAGAACCAGTGACCTGTGCCACATCGGTAGGTAGAAGTCAGCTGCAGGTCAGTATCACATTTTACCTTTTTCCTTAGTTTTCACTGTGGGTTCTCAGGGGAAGATTGTACACGCCTCAATCGTAGTGAAAATCCTCTACCTCTGCAATGAGGAAGATGAATATTGTCCACAAGATTCATTGGAGGATGAGATATCCTCATGCTTTGTAACAAACAATAAGCAATACCACAGCATGGTAATTACCTCTCTGACATTGATGCCACATGGTTTTTGCAGTCTGATCTGAGTGTAAGAATCAAGATATCTGAGGAATGGCTCTGCAGGCATATCAGTTTTTGAGCGCTTGCATTGTTTCTCTAATCTACACATCAAGACACATTGTTGAGTATTAATGTATGTGTCATTATCATGTGGTCTAATTACATGGATCTTAAACAGTGATTTAGAGGAGACGCCAGTAATCCTAGCTTTATCTGTGGGCTCTTGCTGACAATCCACTTAGAGCCCTCTACAGGGCTTGTAGAGCATTTCTGGTTCCCAATGTCCCACCAGGAAAATCACAACAAGCTAGTTTTATTAAAATAAATATCAGGAATATGGACAAGGAGAGAGTTGAAAAAAAAAAAAAAATACCGGGACAGCCAGCATTCTTTTAAATTATATGTAAATTATTGTATTAAGTTATTTTTCCCATATGAAAGAGGTAGAACTCACCATCTAAGTTACTTACTAACTGCATATGTAATAGGGCTAGTTTAACCTTGACTGTGAATTTCCTTTGGAAACTGGATGCCGATATATTTGAAGTTCCTTTGTTCCCCTCTGAAGGCACTGAAGAGGGAGTGCTTCCAGCTTGATGAGATGATCAGTTCTTTCAGTTTATTCTAATTTATTTTATAAACAGAAAATATAGTGAAGATTAGACTGATCTGGGATTGTACCACGTAAGAGGATACTATTTCTATACAAAAGGGGTTTTGTCTTCTGAGCTCTTGTCTTAAGTCCACTTATTCCTCTGGAGCATTGTCCTGACAGACTGAGGGAAAAGAGACACTCCTGAACAGTTCCCTGAAAGAGATAAAAAAATGTTAAAGGGGATTATACTTGTAACTATTTCACATGTGGACATGTGTGACTGTATATTTTACGGATTTCCAGCCCATGGTCAGGTACTTCTGAGTGGTCCAGCACCAGCAACTAAAAATCACAAGTGTGTTGTCAGTCAGTTTGAATTGACTCTTCAGGGATCTTCACTTCCATGAGAAAATACTGATGAGGCAAAACCTGGACTAAACTTGTCAACTACTGGGCTAGATAATATTCTCAATGTACAGCTAGGTCAGTGAATCAAAACCTTCTGTTAGGAGAAATATGGCCTCATAGGGACTCTGTAGCATAGATGGGATGTTAATCAGTAATAGCTGTCTGAAATTTTTCAAAAATAAATCTAACCTGATTAGCCTAACCTCTATCACTCATGACCTCATCAACCACCTTATCAAATATAGACTGAAATAGTTTTACATGATGAAGACAGGCAAATGTCTGCTGTAGCTCTGCACAGCTTTTTCCATTTTGAGGGCAGATTTAAAAGCTCTTCTTCAATTGTTTGAAATGTCTCTGTACCTTCTCTAAGAAACTGCTTACCAGCTCAAAACTGAGAGTTATCGTGATGATTTTGTGGGCTTCTCAAGGTACAGCAACAGAGGTAAGGGCTTTGACACTGCTCTTTGTCTTTAAAGCCTTGCTTATCTCCTCCAGTTGAGAAGGATAGATTAAACCACACCTATAGCTGTGCTGTGGAGTCCTTACAAAGCCACCCATTTCCTGTGTGCCATGTGGTGAATCATTTTTGTAAACTGCTAGTCAGAATTTCAGAAACTGATCAGTGGTTACAGCATTTTTTTAGACCTATTTGGTTCTTACCTTTAGTCTCTCTGGAATAATTATTTCTTGGTCAAAGTCCCATAGGACTGAGTTAAAAAAAAATCAAAACAGCAGTCTCAGGTTGGACCAAGAGGAGACTATATACCTCTTGATAGTGCTAAACTGCTTCTGTAAGATTTTATTGGGAATGTCTCTGAGAAATCTGGTATAAAGCATTTCCCTAAATCTCTGACCTGATCCCGCTGGACCATTTTCCTTACTGAGAGTGGAACAGTGCCAGATCCTTCTAAAGCATCTTTTGCATGTCCTGTACATTTACTTGTATTTTAAAGAAAAGAAGCCCACGTTGCCAGAAGGCATATCTCTGAAAAAGAAAGAGTGTTACTCTCCCTCTTTCTACATGGTGTGTTTTTCTGAAACGGAAAAGAAATTTGCACGATATTTGATCCACAGTAAGAGATTCTACTCAGCTTAATTTCATTATTAGGCAAAAAGTCCATTTTGTATTCAGAAATGGTGTAGAGGAAGCTATCTGTGAATAGGTAGAAATGAGAGGTGGGAAGAAAATCAGACGTTTGTAAGGGAACATGAACCTTCTCAGACAACATTTAATGGCTTAAAATATTGCTTTGAACAAGACTTTAGCTTATAAAATCCCCTTGTGAGAGGCAGGTGAATTGAAAAACTTCTCCAATAGATCAAAACTATTACTGCATTATTCAGACATAAATTTCCTTATGAGTTTTCATTTTACACAAATTGGATGTTTCCAGATTTACAGTGAGACCAGTTCTAAAAAAGTGGTTAGGATGTAGTGAAATTGCTACAAGCTATAGGACAGGCTGAGAGTAGTGTGAAGCTGAATTTAAAGTATCATCAATTAGAATTCTGCCTCAATTTTCTGCTAAATATTGCCAGTCCACAGGGATGGAAATAAGACAGGATTGTTGGAATTGTCAGGGTTTCTAATACCACTTTGCTGCCAGGGACTGTAAGAGGAAGAAGGGAGAACACAGGCAAAACAAGTGTATTTGTGCTGTGGATACTCTGGCCCACCAGCAGCAGCTGCTGAAACTGGTCCTTGTTTTCTCTGTCTGGAACAAAGAGCAAAGATCAAAGTTTAATTGAACCCAGCTCCTTTTCCACTTGCTCTTCCACCTGCTCCCTCTGCTGGTAAAGTAAAGGCGACCTAAAGAAAGGAAAATGAGAGTTTAAAAGGAAGACAAAATGGTGGGCTTACCCTTGACATTTTGACAGTTAACTGAGAATTGAATTTTAGTAACCCATCTTTCAAAATACTTTATGTCATCTTGTTTTCGTTGTTTTTACAGGGAGGGGTTGTCTCTTGAAGTTATACTGGAATTCTTTCAAACCTTTTCACAAAGCAAAACATCCTGTTGTCCTTTTTAGGTTTAAAGTTTCCAGAACAAAAATAGTGTAAACCAGTTTCTGACTTCAGTGATGGTTTTCATGTGTTGAATTTTGTCCTCTTCTCTATCATGTTCTTAAAGCACATAATGGAAAATTACCACCACTTGTTTTTACATATCATAGCTGAATCTTCCAGATTTTTTTAAGGATGAAATTCTTTCTGTTTAAAATCTTAAAACCAGATCAAATAAGAACAGTATCTGTCCTCTTTTCCAAAGGTGAATTTTCACAGTACAGCTCTGCGAAAGTCCCACTTGCCCCTTTCTCTCCAACATACTCTTTCATATCTCAATCCCTCCTTTGCTCTGGCTCTGGCATTCCTCCAGAAGGAGACTGAGCCAATTCATCTCCCTAAACAAGCAAGAATTTTGTTTTGGGTTTTGCTAGCTTCATTTTATCCCATTTTAATGAGGTAGATGAGCTGAGCACAAGGTCAGAAGACAGCAAAATTCAGCTCCAGAGATGAGGCAATGTCATGCAATGAACCATTAGATCTGCTCTAGAAATATTGTGCAACTTCCATGCCAAATTCTGGTGGAATGAGACAATAAACATTGCTGGTGGATAAAACTCATTCAAGACTCTCTTCATGTGAGCAACTGGTCCTTTAATAGGCTTGGATGAAATGTAAAACCCTTGAAATGTTTTGACTGAAGCTAGTTGCCAGTAGATTGGCTAATGAGAAACCTAACAAAGGGCAAAAATATCTCTTGGCCTCCCTCACTAGCTCCTTCTCCTAGAGTTTCTCAGGCTGCATATTAAAGGTTCACTACTTACCCTGTTGTTACCTTGCTCTCCCTAATCACCAGCTAATACCACAGCACTCCTTTTTATGCATTCCCTCTGAAAGATCACAATTCTCAAGCTCTTTCTCCCTGATCTTCCCCCAGTTTCAATTTGTCTCAATTGTAATCTTTCTGGTGCTGTTTCTGAAGTCTATGATGCTTCTTTTCACAAAGAAGTTCTATTTTCAGCTTCCCTTCTTCTCAGTGGCCAGCCGTGCATGCTCACTTTATTTAAAACATTTTTACCTCAGTGACATCTTCAGATATTTTGTAAAAGTCATCTTTGTCATGAAGTAATAAGAGAGGGTCAGATGCTCCTTGCTCAGCTATCTCGATTACAAGGGCCTGAATAACAGCCTCTCTTTTTTGTGCTGGATTGTGGAAATAAGGAATGTCCTTAGTACTCTTAATAGGCAAGGTTAGAGCTGCAGAAAAGCATTTCATTGGTGAGAGATTAATAACATATGGATTAATAACATTTGTATGGATTGTAGGAAACAGAGAAGTCAGGCCTTCAGCTCTGCAGTAACTATCAGCTTTCTATCAATTACTATGCACTTTCTGAGCATCACCTTAATCTTCAACACAATAATTAGGTAGGCATGGAGGACACTGGAGAGTTTTATGTACAGCAAAGAACAGAGCATGAGGAGACTGCTTTTAAAATTCACTTTCTGAAGACATTATATCACCTAAAGGTTCTTAGCAACATAAAAGGATATGAGAACAATCAAAGTTAATTCTCTTTTACATTTAAAAAAAATGACTCATGGAAAATATTTTCTATGTGGAATAGGAAGCTGTCTGGAAAAATGATTTTGTACTATGAGGAGCCTTGTACAGGATGTGCCTTACTGTGGCTAAAACTTTCATCCTATGTGTTGCCACCTGTGCTAGACACATCCACGATTTTGTTGTAATTGACATCAATAATTTTAAATAGGCCTCTAAATTTACTTTGGTTTTCTCTCTCTTTTGTTTATAAATAAATGTCCATATCCTAACATGGAACTAGAAAGGTTACTGAATTATAGAGACTAGAAAGGCAAAGTGTTACTCTACCACCCAATTTTGGTTTTTTTCAACAGACTTGGGGTTTTTTTAAGGATTCCCAACTGGCTATACATCTTCATTTCTTCAGCATCAACAGACGTTGATTATATTGAATTTCTTCACCCTAAATCTTCTTCTGTCTTTATATTTCCTGTGTGAACGTCTTACAGTGTATATGCTCCCTCTGTCTCCATTAATACTGGAAAGATGGGATTTCTCTTTTGTTTTTACCTGAGCAGTTTCCCCATATTCTGTCACTATGTGTTTATAATTTCCACCTTCTTGTTGATCCAGCTGCATTATTTGCTGTACACACCATACAGCAACTCCTAATTGATAGATGTTTTCTAATGTTGAATTCATGATGATCAGGAAGATGAAAGGATGAACCTACCAAAATTATGACCATCCAAGAAGCAATTAAACAGGAAACTCCCCTGCACTGTACTTGAAAGGAAATGAGTGGGTGTCAGCCTAGTGAGTTGTTCTATATGAATCAAGCTATAATGGGTCTGTTTTTCAGGTGCCTTAAAGGAGGACTCAGATTCATCCTTTAAGTCTCTTGTCTGCTGACAATTTAGAGGAAAGCAAAGTCACACTAATGCATTCCCAGCTATCCAGTAGAAGATGACTTAAGTGTGAAGCAAATTGGTGAAAAAGAGCAAGGGATTTTTCGTGGTCCTCAATATTTCTGCTGCCCTACTGCAGTCTGTGCTATTCAACTGCCCTTTCCTTCCTCTAACTGTCTGAGGCAAAAGCCTCTTGTCCTAAATTTCTTTTGTAGCTCATCTCTTTCAAACCTACAGTCTATAGCTGACCTATTTCTCCTTTTTCAATCTTGGGTGGAGAATATTTTCTTTCAGTAATTTTTTTTAGGTCTTAAATAATACGGTGATTTTTTTCCGACATCTGAGATTTACCTTTGTAGTAGTTTTTTGCCCTCTTACAATGCAGGATCAGATTGATTAATTTGGTTGCTTTGTGAATGATCTTAATAGCAAATCTTTAAGAATTTCCCTGACAAACTGCCTCTGTAATTTAAAACAAAACATGCCTTTATAAATATTACAGCAATCTGAAGAAGCCCCATCGAGGGCATTTGTGTAGGATAGATCCCCTTTTTTTATTGTTAAATGACTGTCATCAGCATGGATGAATACAAGATGCAACTATAAAAACTTAGGCGTGAAGAGAGAATCCATCAACAATCCAAAGACTGCTGGAAATGAATACATAATTAATAAGGGGTTAGTTTTTCAGTTCTATCCTGACCTGAGTATGTTATGCAATGGCTTATGGACTATTCCTTTTATACATCATCACTGGGTTTAATGACTCCATTTCTTTGCATTTCAAGCACCTACTTTAAACACAGCAATTATTTTTGTGAGTTACAAAGAGAAGAGATAGTAAACCAAATAGAACAACAAATAAAATACATGTTGACTACATTATCAATATCAAATTGATATACACATTTAGATTGACGTAGAGAAAAACTTGTCACTAAAATTCAGATTGTAAAGCTGGACGTAATTTCTTTTCATATCTCCTTCATTAGCAGTGAATACAGGAACCTAACTTCAGCTTGCACAGTCCAGTCAAATAAAAAGAACATACATTTGGTTTTATTTAGCATTCTACATGTTTAAATGCTACAGCTTTAAAATGAGATGCTCCTCTCTACTGTTTCTAAGCCTCATAGAATTAGATGTAATTTTTGAAAAGGAGTATTTCTTAAAGTGTGTATAAAAAGCATACACATTTTGAAATTACTCTCCCTCTGAAGGACAGATGGAGAGAACCTAAATAGCAGGATAAATGCCAGAGGTTCTAACATCAGCAGAAAGTGGAAGACCTGGATAGTGCATTATAAGCAGTGCATTTATCATGGTATTGTGATTGGGCTGAGAAACATGTTGGTAGGAGACGATTCCCAGTTAAAACAACAACCCTACAGTATAAAAAGAAGGAAAAAAAAATAAAGGTTTGCCATGGCTCACTTTGGCTTCACATTTGGAGAAATACCCAAACCATGCTAGTCAAATTCTGTTGTCATATGGTAGGAATAGGTGTGCTCTTATGAAAATGGCCTACATCCAGGTAGGCTTCAGTAGACAGTGATTTATGGTCTGAATTTTACCTGAATGTGAGCTGGATATTTTAGTAAAAACAGTCAACTCATGTCTTTGAAGGTAGGATTTCCCAGGCTATATAGAGAAGAACTGGTTCTACTGGTTCCTGTGGCTGGTGCTCTCAGCTCCACCACACCCATTCCAGGCTCTCTGCACTTCTGAAACGTACAAACAGAGATTTTATCTGCTGAAATATTTTCAAAAACACTGGATTTTGATCGTTCGGGTCACTGGTTTTTATTACTGGGAAAGTAAGACTTGGACAGCAATTGCTATCTGCAGAAATCACCATCTCAAAATGACCTAATCTTTTTTTAGTGCAATGATTGCTTTCTCTGAAAATATGGATACATTTTTATAGCATAATATTCACCTCAAATTTTAAAATTCAGCCTGGAATCACTGAGCAGAAGCAATGCACTAAAGGATTTGGTCACAGCCTGCCAAATTTTGTTACACAAAGTACAAATTCACTTAAAACACATTTTCATACAGGCTGCTGTCTTGATCAGTCTTGTTGATTCATTGTATGAGCTTTTATTGCTCATCAACTGCAGATGTAACCCAAGTAAGATTTCATATGATAGGTTAACAATGGATTTAAAAATATTTACTATAAAAGGCAAATCATCATCAAGTGGATACTAATAAAAACTGCACATTTCAGAAGCTGTGGGGGAGTGCTGAATTATAATAAAGAGAGAACATCAAGAGAGTGATATGAATTATTTGGTAACCAGCTTCAAGCAAGCAACATATATATGTTTCAGCACAGACATCTTAAGGGATCTAGGCCCTTACGAAGGGATATAGGCCCCTTACAGAAGGTGGGCCCATAGTATGGAAGGTAATGATTTAAAAAGTTACCTGCTGGAAGTAATATTTAAATGAAAAAATCTCTGTAATATGATGCTGTGGTTAATGGAGTTAGCACTGGTGTAATCCTTGGTGTAATCATTGGTACACTGTCTACCAAAATGCTTTCTATCCAAAATATGCTCTTGAGAAAAATGTTAAAAAGTCACACTGGAAGATATTGCAGATGATTAAAGAAGGAGAAGCATGACTTACAGTGAGAGAAAGAGAAAAGTTCACTGATGCAGAGGTACATGGGTGATTTGATTGCTGTCTGTGAAAAACACACTAGAAAGCAGCTCTTACATCTGATAAATGAAATGTAAGATGATCTGATGTTGAAAGTCACAGCTAGGAATAAAACGAAAATGTCTTGGGATAAGAAAAATCAGTACCAGAACATCTAAGAAAGAATTGTAAGAGATGTGTCACTGGAAATTTTCAAAGGAAGTATGATTTTGGATGTGAAATAAGAATTAATTATGAGACTCGTAGCCTTTAGTGGCACAGGGAATCAGCAGCACAATATTGCCTTAAAGTATTCCCTCCTGTGTTTAAAATCTGTAAAGTTATGTTGTTTGTAGATGGATCTACTCACTTTGTGATAAACATTTTAAATAGAGTAATAAATACATCACCAAATAGTCATTGAAATAAAAAGTAAGAGGTCTCCAACCACTTTTCTGCACTCATCATTAATTCTCTTTGAACCTGAACATATTGAAAAGTGCTTTGAAAACATGTTTATAAAATTATGACAAAACATCTTCAATTACTCATCAATCACTGTGAAAATTACTGAAATAAAAATAATTCATACACAAAAAGATTCCTAAATATTTGTCTTCTAATGAAACACTACCCCATAAAAGCATCTTGCATAATTCACCATTGACATTAATCTATGTTTACCGAAAACTTAAAAAGATTAAGCAATAGCTTAGACAGCAAGGTTATGGTCACAGTATGAGAACCCAAACAACATAAATTTAGCCAGTTAAGCTTGTCATAAAGACCACACAGATGATGGAAAAGACTATATAGTAAAAGAAATCTATGGCTAGGTCTGATTAATATTTTTGACACAGTGTTCTGTTGAAAAATGAGGCTTTGCTGAAATGAAGTTCTTTATGGAATTTTTTATATTTGTTATGAACCTGGAATATAGGGAGGCAGCTCTTGCAAAGGTGAAGATTTGGAACCCTTGGAAACCTTGATCACTGTGTATTATATCTATAAAAGAAGCCAAAAATTTGATAGAAGGTGACCCTTCTCAACTGAATACCAATTCAGGCCTTATCGGCAGAATAAGTGTATTCACGTCAATATACACTCTATCGCCCTTCATTTTTACATTCTACAAAAATGGGAAAAGAGAAATCACATTATTAACTGAGTCTTTTAATTTGAATGCAACACTGTATAATGCATTAGAAAATGTTTAAAAGAAAAATTAATTAAAGCCTCGAAGGCAAATGTAAATATATTTTGTGATATCCTGGCAATTCGGGATAATCCTGGCTTTATCAAATGAAGGTGGTGTCAGACTGTAATCTTTTTGGGTAAGATAATTGACCTTTTACACAGGGACAATGTGATAGACTGAATTTTGTACACGTTAGAGCAGCACTTATTATAGTGCCAAGGCAAATTATTACTGAAGTGGAAATTACAATTACCACCACAAGAGCTGATTAGGTCGATAAGGTGCTGACTAGCAGAGACTTCAATGTATGAAAAGAGAAGTTCTCAAGCCAAAGATGGCAGCCTGTTGACACTTCCTCACAGAACAGTCTTGAGACTTGTCCTACACTCCTTAATAATTTTTGGGTTAAGAACAGGAGGCAGAAATGGTAGGGGTTGAGCAGCATAAGGTCACTCACACACGGGCTTTTAACCCAGCCTGAACTTTGCAGTAGATTTGCCTGAATGTCCTTCTTATAATGAGCTCTCCAAAGTAGAAAAATAAGAGACTTTCATTCTCAAAAGACCAGGTTTAACTTGTATGTTAAATAGCTAGAATAGCTTATGTTTTACACAAAACAAGTCCAGTGGCTAGGTGAGTTGACACAGAAGAATTAATTTATAAATAATGTGCCACCTGCCTACAGAAACTTTGTTGTCTGAATCTTTCCTTCTAGTTGTGGTTTCAGTCCACTGAGTGGTTTTCTGAATTGCCAGACCTCTGTGTGGTCCTCTCTTGAACCATAAAAAGAAGGTATAGAGCTCCAGCCTTGGCCCTGCTCCCTGCTCCCTGCTCCTTGGAAAGCAGTCTCTCCACCCCTCTGCTGCTCTGCAGGACTTTTTTGCCTTTTCTTCTGCCTGCCACACACTGCCTTTATGGAAGCGTCTCTCCTCCTAATATTTGCTTGAAGCTGAGAACAGTCTCCTCCTCTCCACAAGGCCCATGTGACTGAGTTCTTTCTTTCTTAAAGGAATATAACAGAGCAGCACACACTGCTTAAAAATACCATCCATCGTAGGGAATAAAGCAGTAAAAAAAGATCTTGGTGTATTGATTATTGGAGGGTGGCATTGACAACCATTTTGAAGCAGCTTTCAAATGTGATATTAGGACACAGTGATTCAAGTATTTCTAGTAGAGCTAGAAATGCAGGAGTTGCATTGTATGAAGCACCAATAAGACCTTTTTTGCAGTATTGCATGCAGGTTTCATGTGTTAAAGAACAGATTAAAATGGAATAGTTGCAGAGGAAGGAAGATGAAAAGACTTTAAAAAGATAGTTCTACATCATAAAGGAGAAAAACTGCACATAAACACTATTATAAAATTAAAGAACTTCAGGTCAAAAATTAGGAAAAAAGTCCTAACATGTTTCTAGGGCATAACATGAAGTGATCTTGTAAACAACAGTAGAGAGGGTGAGAAGCTGATGATGTCTTAAAACCTAACTTTTATAAACATCAGTTTATAAAAACTATATGATGGGAAAATAAATTTCTGGGGATGGGAAATTAGGATCTCTTCAATACCCAATGTATTTATAACTCCAAAAATCACTGATTTGAGAAGCTGTCTCATTATTTTTCATCTCTATCCCCAGACAGTAAAGAACCCACCTGCTGGCTGCCCCTGGTGTCCTGTAGAGATCAGAAATTTGTGTGTTGTTCTCATGTGCTCAGCAACCAACCAGGCAGATTTAGAGTGAAAGAAGAAGGTTTAATTTAGGAGAGATGGGCAGGGACCACTGACTTGGGTTTTTTGCTATATTCTTTTTTGAGGGCCATTCACTGCATTCCAAGACACTCTGGAAGTTTTGTTTAGGATCTACTCTGCTATTGCAGGTTCATAGTGCAGTGATGAAAATGTTGATTTTCTTTTCCTGCTGTACACTGTAGCTGTGAATTTCCAAGTCTTACATTTGTCAGAAGGTTTTGAGAAGTATCTGTGGTATGTTGTATTTACAGAGTGTGACTGCTGTGGAGCTCTATAAAATATACATATACTCTATGGCTACTACAGTTTAGGTGACTGTATGACCCTGAAATGCTTGTTCGTGGATGATATTCTGATTTGGGAATAAGAATGCTTACATGGAGAGAAAAACAAGAGGAACTGATAAACTGGCAAGAAACAACATACTGGTAAGGCTTCCTTATTGGAATTTGAATCAGTGTGATTTCCAAACTATGGGGTATACAAGGATTCAAGTGAAGTCAATAGTCCTTTTGTCTGCATGTTTAAAACTAAACAGAAATGTCATATCCGTGGTTTTGTCTGGAGTGACAATTGCTTTCAACTTGTCTCTCAGCTAAAACAGAGGCATAGCAGTAAACCAGAGAATGTAAGTCAGAAAGAAGGAGAGTGCTGGAGCCAGAAGCACTTACATTTGGTGTCTCACTGGAAGACAAAAAGATTACATATTTTTACTACAGTATTTTAAAAAGATTTGGGACTATCTGCTATTCTCAGGTCATTAATTATTAAAACTTATGAAAAACTGAAAGCATAATGGATAATAGAGCCTAAATTTTTATAAATCTTACTCATGCTTTTTCCTCTCTGTCTGATGCAAACAGCTGATCAGCATGCAGCAAAAACTGCTTCATCAGAATTATAGTGAATTTAAGTATAAAATTGCAGTTCTTGAAAACACGCTGAAAGATTTGAAAAATTACTTCAGTATAATTTTGTAGTATTAGGCCCACTTGTTCACAAAATTGCATCTGTTTATCTAGATATATGTTTTAAAACTTAATTAAATTCTAACAAAAATCCCATGTGGGTATTCTTGATTGAGTTTAATCTAACACAAATTAATCAGAATTAAGGCAGTTCCTTGCAGGGCTTGAGGTTTTCAGTCATGTGCACAAAGGAATTTGCACCACTGTCTCTAAATTAAACCATTGATTGTGGTTCAGTTGTACAACATTTATGAAGGGAAAAGCTCTCATTTTATTGATCAGCCTGAACTGCCAATTGTAGATTCAAGTCCTAGACTTAGTAAAAATGTGGGTATGCTGACATAGTGGTCCTAGGTATTCTGTAAAAATTCATGAAGTCATTCCCTTTGCTAAACTCTCCAGTGTATTTTTGCAAACTCCCTTAGTGAAAAATGTGATTCTGCTCAGACCAAATCTATGGGTAATCATAATTTAAACAAACACTATAATATTGTGTAATGAGTCTGAAAGTACATAGGCAAAGTGCATGTACAGCCATGCCATTTAAATTAATGGGATGCTGTACATTGCATGGAGATCAGGCTAACAAATCTGACTGCAGGATTTTCACAAATTATAGTGCTAATAAATTTGTATTAACTGGGGCTCTAGAAAAAAAAACCAACAATATACAGGCAAAACCATATAATCTTTGTAAATTGTTATCTTTGTACTATGATACACATTCACTTCGCAGAGGAGGAAAAACTACTTGGGTTTTATGAACTACTCAAATTCATCCATGGATAATGCTAGAAACAGACTGTTGGCATGTTAAAGGAATTTTTGTATACTATTGTCAGTATCTTTTGAGTCTGTACCACTCATGACAACCAAAACTCGAAACATAGTCAGTCATATAAAATTGTACTATTGTTTGTAGCAGATTAAAAGATAAAATATGCAAAAAGACATCATTTACAGGTAAAGAATTACAAATGTAGTTTTAAATCAAGCAGGTAATCAAAATAACTATAAGCTACCAGATAAAACAGGAAGACATTATCAGATATTATAGTATTATGAAGCATGAATCTAAAATTTGATGGAATGGAATATTCTCCTGCCCTAAGATATATGCTCACATATATGCATATGACTGAGCAGTAGCTGATGACAGCCAGATGGCACCATCCAGAAAACCCATCTTGAAGTAACAGCCAGGCTTAAAAATGGTACTGCACTAGAAGCCAAAAGTTTAAAAAATGTTACTCATGAACAGTCATAATTTTAAACTTAGACATTCAGTATATACTGCAGTTATAAGTATGTATATAGAAGTAAGGCTTTCTCTTTAGTTGCCTGCGGTTGACTGAAATTTTATTTCCTATTTGTAATACATTTAGTATTGTAGCTATATATTTATTGTGCCTGAGCAACCAACTTACTGGTATTTGCTATAGAGGATTTCTGTTTGCCAGTAGAGTGATGTAACTATCCTTTTGAACCAGACTCCTTCCAGAAATACTTAAAGCCAGTGGTCTTCAAGTGCTTAAACTCTTCTACACATACACTAGATGCCTATTTGTATTATTGAACAGTAATAAATAATATAAATATTCTAATATTTTTATTTATAGTATTATAATATCAATAAATACCCTTCTAAATCTGTCCTTAAGAGTAGTCTATTCTGTAGGTGCAGTCCATTGATTAACCAGGATCAGAGCTTGGTTTCCTTTAAAGAAAACCTCATCCTTAAATATGTTGTTCTCTCTGTTAACAGGAGCCCTTCTCCATCATTTGTTTCTTGCAAAAGATTCTAAAACAATTTTCTGCTGTGTGATACTCCACCTTAGGCAGTGCTTCACTGAAGTGGCTGGAGCTTTCTGTTGCAAATACTAACATACTGTGGTGTGGGGATCAAGTCTAACATTGACTGTCTAGAACCACTGTTGTCCTACTCTGAAAAATACCTCCTGTTTATATCATCTGATATGTGTAGTGATTTTCTATGCAGGGCTCATTTGCTGTTGCTAACAGAAAAAGAAAAGCAAAGCAGAAAAACTGCAACAAAACCAAAAACTTCCTGAGGAAAACTTGATTCTAATTTTGATTCATCTTGAATGTGTGAATTGCTGACTCTTTCATCTCCAGCCACAAAGGGTATGACAACCTTACATCACCATCCTGTAGTTTCAGTATCTTGAGCTGTAGCTGAAATCAGTTCCTGGTTCTTTCTAATTGCTTGTGATTGCATTACATGTCAGCATCCTAAGGTAAATTGATGAAATCATCTCACTCCAAAGAGCACAACCACTGAAAATGTGGAACTGGATTAAAGAAAAGATCAGACACATTCATAGGGCAAGGAACATGTTAACTGAATGCAGATTTCGCACAGAAAGCTCCTAAATGGTTTATAGTCAGAAGACAGAGGATTGTCATGAGGAGAAGTCTATATATAGTCTATAGTCTTTGCTATATACTTTGCTTATATCCTTATAATTTTCTTTTTCTTAGATTTCCACTATTAGGTGACAATGGCCGCTCCCAAGCAATCTTCCCCTTTCCACTGCAGAGCCTTGTTAAACTAGAAATTTATTTGGGCATTATTTTTGCATAATGTGACCTGAGGTTTCCTTGGAGACCTGAGAGCTTTTCTGGGCTATCAGTCTTCAGAAACGATGTGCCCTTTGTATTTTCTTTTTACTTTCAATAGCTGTTTCTTTCTGCATTTCTACATTTTCTATTCTTCAGCACTGCTTACTGCGTCAAAAGAAGAATGACCAGCAGGGTGAGGGAAGTGACTGTCCCCCTTTACTCTGCTTTCATGAGACCCTACCTGGATTTCTGCATCCAGCTCTAGGCTCCCCAGCACATGAATGTGCTGGAGCAACTCCAGAGGAGGGACAGGAAGACAGTCAGAGGGTTGAAGTACCTCTCCTGTGAAGATAGGCTGAGAGAGTTGGGGTCGTTCAGCCTGGAGAAGAGAGGATCCAGGGAGACATTTCCTTGTGCCTGTATCACATCACCAACACCCAGCAAAGTGGCCACAGGTTGAGGAGACAGCTTATGCATGGCATTACAGCATGTTCCAGCTGCCCCCACAACTTTGCTTCAGTGAATGAGGTCACTAATCTCACCTTACAGTTGCTGGCAAAGCAGCCCAGTACATGCCACTTGCAGTACAGAAATATGCCTTAAACTTGTGCTACATAAAATCTCTGTTTCATAGCAAGTCTGAGAATTCCTACTTGGGGTGTGAACTACTACTTTTATTCTTTTTTCTTTCTTTTATTTTTGTCAGCTGCAGCAGTGGGATATGGAATTAATCTTATTTTCAACATTAATAACATTCTTATCTCCAGGCATGTTTCAGTCTTCTTTCTGTACCTCTCTCCATAAGAAGTCTACTGGATCGTTGTCTCTCTTCCTGCTGGTTTATTTTGCTGCCTCTGTTCTTTTGGCTTGAGCTGGCAGTTATTGTTGATTACTCCCTTGCAATTTTTTAGGTGAACTGGACTTGTGTCCCACATACTTTTCCTGTAATGATGGATCATATAATGCTTTAGGGGGGAAATGTGAGTAAGCCTCTTAATGCTGAAATTCAAAGCTTTTGGGGGGTAAAAAGTGTGTATCTTTCTATAATAGTCAGCAAACATCTACATGTGGCACCTCCACCATGTCAGCCAGCTCTCTAAGCAGCCAGGCTTCATACTTTTCTCCATGATGAGAGAAGAAATAAGTTCATTGCTTTTTGCTACCATTCACCATGTCTGCAGGCTCTGTTTTTGTACCTGCTGGAAACCCTTCCCTCCTGCCTCACCTCCCCAGGTGCCAGGCAAGCAGCTACTGGTGAACAGGAGACAGAACAGGAAGGCAAGGAGCCTGTGACACGCACAAGTTGGGCAACCACAGGATGCTCTGCAGCAACCACCTGACCTCAGCCAGCGGCACTGTCAGAGAGGGAGCACCCAGTACAAACACTGGGGATCTGACAGGCAGAGGAAGGAGGAAACCAAACACTCCTCCTGCCCCCAGAGGGGCCCGGGTGCCCTCCCAGCCAGGGCCAACATGGATATCTGTATCTAGCTGCATGCTCTCCCTTCCTCTCTTCCATGGGCAAGCTTGTCTGCTGAGCCCCCTTTCCTTCCTGCCTCATGATGATTTTATTTCTGGTGTGCAAGCCTGTCCCAACCATGGTGAGCCTACAATTACAGCGACTCTAGTCCAAGAAAACAGTTTTCCTTCATGGAATTTTTAGGAAGTGTGGGGTAAAACAGTATTACTGAACATTACTAGAATGCAGTGTACGCTTGAACAAAAACTGTAATTGGGCCTTAAGCCATGTAAGTATCAATGTAAATTCTTACTTAACGCCTTTGGAATCCACTTGTAGTGCTTCTTAACTGCTGCTCCAAACAGGACAGATTAAAGATAATTAGGATAAGGAGGGATAATTAGATATGATGTGATCACCAGCAAAAATTCTGTGAGAATTTACAGCTGTGTAATCCCAGTTGATTTCAATAAGATGGAATAGGATTTTATATCAATTGACAAAATTGACATCTAAGTCGTCAGTGCTCCATATATCACAAATATGCTTAAAAATGCCAATTCTTTCTGGTGTTTTATGTAAGCATTAATAGATGATATGCATAACCCTAATACAAGAGCCTAGTGCAGCATGAGATGTAAATAATGATTTTTTTAGCTAAGAGTCAAATCTGAGTTCCCAAATTTTAGCTGAGTATTTTTTGCTCAACCATGGTGATGTCCAGCATCATTTTCCACAGAGCTGATGACAAAACTCCCCTAAGAACATATGTATTTAGTATCCATAAGATGTATGTCATGACATTGTTGAAAATTCATAAATACCTGGAAAGTAAAACTTCTACTGAGTTATAAGTCTCTTGATGCTGGAACATTCCTGCTATGTAACTTTTGGAATCTGGAAATACAAATGTAAGGTCAAGTAAATTGCTCTTACTGATACATTTAGAGGCATGATGCATCTTTTCTGAATTTATTCATCTGATACAGAGCCCAGTAGGAATATTAATTTTTCCTGTTATAGAAATCAGACCTGTCAGGTAAATCAGTCAAAATCAGAATTCATTTTTGGTCGATGATTACTTCATAAAAACTTCATAAGGAAAATGTGTCTTAGTACTAAGGAAAAAGGAAAAAGGAAAAAGGAAAAAGGAAAAGAAAGGAAAGGAAAGGAAAGGAAAGGAAAGGAAAGGAAAGGAAAGGAAAGGAAAGGAAAGGAAAGGAAAGGAAAGGAAAGGAAAAAGTTGGGAGAGGAAAGCTCAAATTTAGATCCATCTAGGAGCCAGCTGACAGTGGTCAAGAGCATTGCCTTCCCTTGAAACAGCAGTTATAATCAGGTGCAAGGCTTATCTGTTTTGATGAAACAATAGCGGAGTTCTCAATTACCAACTTAGAGGGGGGAAAAAAGGAAAAGAAAAAAGAAAAGAGAAAATTAGGATCTTCTTTCCCTTTCCTGCCCCAGATCAAGTTGTTTTTATTGTTGGCCAATGCAGAAATTAAACTCCCTGTTCTGACTTTTGCCAAATAGTCTGGATTTGCAGGCTGTGTGATCCATTGCTTTTCAGGTGATTTAACTACAAAACTCTGCCTTATGAATCCCAGGATATAAAACTGTCATGGAGGAATTCTCCCTGTTATTGTATTTGTTCATTGCCAAGGTCATGGAAGGCAGGAAAAGTTCTAGACAATTATTTAGAGTGAAACATAATCTCAGAGGATGCCTTTCATTTATTACAAGTGTCACTGTAAATAGTTGTAAAATCAGAGTAAGTTGATTTTGTGAAAATTATCAGGCAATTTTTTTTCAAAATTCACTTTGCACAAATGTGTCATCCTGACAGTGGAAGTTTCTATTGTGAGCATATTATCTGAGGGTACTCTGGTCAATGCTTCTGAATAGCGCAAAACATCTTCCAGTGTTCTCAGATTCTTTGTTAAATACATTTTCAGACAGCAGGGGCACAAAATAGTATTATTCTTTTCCAGTCCCTTAGCTGTCATGGTAAATCAATTAAGTTGTTATAATTTCACCTACATGTGGTACTTAAAGAGAATAGACTTAATTCAGAGCCTGCTTTCATTCTGTGGTTCATACAGACATCACAGGAGGGATGCCTGAAAAAAGGATGGAAGCTAGTTTTTCCTTGTGTAACTCTATTATATAATACCACTATGCTGGATCTAAAGACAAACTGGTGTTTACCACTAAAGAAATGGGAACCAAGGGAAACTTCAAGTGGCAGTTGTAAAATATGGGATGGAAGATGAGTTTCCAACATATACTGAAAGACAAGTGTAAAATTAATAAATAATGAGATGGCTTGGTTCAAGTTACAGACACAGTTTAAGACACAGCCCAGGATTTTCTCTTCAGAAACACCAGTTACTGAGGATGGTGCAGACCAAGAACTGTGTTTTCTCCCCCAGCACTGGGTCTTGCTTTCCAGCCTATTCTCAGTGAGAAAGGACCTGCTATCTGATTAAATGGTCTTGCACCACACTTCTAGTTTTCTCACCAGTGTGGTGATCCCAAGTATGTCTTATAAACAAAAGAAGGTTACAGCTTGAACTCACTCTTCCTAAGTGGAAATGCTTGTGATCGGGGACACACCAGCTAAGTGCAGAAGCTGAGCTGATGTTACTCTCAAGAACCATGATTCATATCTGGCCTGGAATGCCATTATGACAAGGCTGCATAATGTTCTCTCTAACAGCAAGCCCTGCTGTCACAATGCCAGTTGTACGCTTGTTTGTAAGATGTGTTTCCCCCTCGCGCAGAGAGTAGACTGCACCTGCATTTTGGAGGGTCAGTTGTTACATCTGTTTGGGATCGTCTGGTTTTCTTATGTGATACAGAGACATCAATAACCAGAGGTAAGTTCCTAAGTAGTATTATTTTCCAGTCTAAGTAATTAGTGCTGAATGATTTGGATTGCCAGACCTGTGCTTCACCAGGAAATTTATTGCAGGTCTACCTTGAAGACAAGCTGTGCATAGTACTGAACTGCTATTACAGACTTCAAAAATAAAGGATTCTCTAGAGGAACCAACTTATTGTCAAACTTTCCAGCAGCAATATTTTGGGAACAGATTTTTTTACTCTTTGAACTTCCTTTCAGACAGAGTATGAACATTTTTCTAGGCAATGTTTCTGCTCACCAATTTTCTAGCACCAAACCCATTAGCAGTAGAATCCTCAAAGCCCTGGCCAGGGTGTGTTGGATTCTGGCAAGTTTATTTAAAGTGATTTTTCTCCAGTTTCATTGGTCCAGTATGAAAAAATAATTGCAGATTTCAAATGTGGGATGCAAATGACATGAAACACCTACAGTTTTGAAAAGTGTCAGTGGCTAAATTCACGCTTTAAAAAAAAA
The DNA here is from genome assembly GCA_013400215.1 of Cisticola juncidis. Taxonomy (NCBI): domain Eukaryota; kingdom Metazoa; phylum Chordata; class Aves; order Passeriformes; family Cisticolidae; genus Cisticola; species Cisticola juncidis. The sequence continues at coordinate 140,911 of VXBR01008506.1, forward strand.
AATAAACTTTGTAGCCATTTTGCCTGGATTTAAATATAAAAAGTCTGACCATTCCTGGAAGAAAATGTCTGCAGTTCCTGTTCATATTAGTACTGCTGCACGTGTCAGATGCAGACACTGCTGTTGTGTCTCAGCACCTGGAGCTACTGTGTGCCTTTTCAGCAAGAACAGCTCCATCACGTGTGCTGTTTCTGCACACTGCAAATGGCACCTGGCATGTGAGATAGACTCACTGTCTCTTGGTTCTGGGACTTATGGCCAAGAGTTCTGAAATCCATGGCATTCTGCTTGGCTTTTCACTGCTGTCTGTGAAAACACAATTTGGCCTGAGTGTTTTTAGGGTCACTGTCTGCTTGTTATTAGATCTGGTTCTCTGTTGTTTCGCTCATGCTGATCTGTTGAATTGAATGAAATTGTCATGCTGTAGTACTGTGGATTTGATAATCAGAGCCCACAGACTACAGAATATCTCCTGCTCTGTTTTTCATCTTTATACTGTGTATACACTATTGGCTTCTTAGCGATTTCTCTACACTTCCACTGAAGTGAGAAGTGAATCAAATCCTTAGACTGAGTACAAACTTCTGCTGGTTCATATATAACGCTCTACTCTCTGATACTGAAGTAAGTGACAACTCTTCAAACACTCCTTGCTGCCAGGTTGATTCTGCCTTCAGACTGCTCAATACCTCATTCCCCAAAGGGCTTCACATGGTTGATGGTATCTTGCACAAACAGCTCAGTCTTCCCACTGCCCTCCAGGGAATGCTGAGAGATCAATAGAAATAGGAGTCTTACCACACTTTCAGAATTACAAAAATGCTTCAGGCACTTTTTTTTTAAAAATCTGAGTCATAAATATCAAGTCCAGGTACATGTGTTGGCTGCATCCCAGCCTTATTTTAGAATGTATGTAACCTATTGATCTAGACACCATCCTTCCCAACCATTGATTTCCCAATGGAAGTGGGAAGAGAATATGACTATAATAGGCTAGAATGGAGCATTCCAACCCAGCCAAGTGTCCACTGTAGGAAATTAGAGCATCAGGACTCTAGCACATGCTCTGTCACACTTCTGAAGCTCAGTCTACATACAGGCACGTGTCTTTATTTCTCTAGCACTGAAAGGCTGCACTTCTGCTGAAAAAAAAATTGTAAGGTTCAGTTTGCACTTCATTGGATACAAGAGTATGGTATGCCTCTTGTCTCTTCTAGAACAGGAAGGAAAACTATAGTAAGAAGAATTATCTTGTCAGGAAGACCTCATAGTAGCTCCTCAAGTTTCTGCATATCTTCATTATTCCTCAGACTTTTGTCTGTGTTAGTGACTTAGTAGATCTGGTCAAAACCCTGCATTTTATTTCTTTTGTGAGATTCTGACATTTCCTGATTTTCTCTGGGGTGACTCATAGTGGAAACAGAACAGGTTTTGCAAAATCAGATTTAGAACCCAAAAAAAACCCAGCAGTTAAGAGGGTCAAAATATTTGGTTTAACATTAAAGCTTGAAACATTTACAATCGCTTGTATAAGATTGTTTTATATTACAATAACATGCCAATATGCCATAGGATTTAGAGAATTCAGGAATTATCAAAACAGAACATAGGAGAAGTGACAATATGAAATTACCCTTTTCCAAATTGAGATAGACAAGTAGGCAAGAAAAATATGTCAACAGCATTGCTACAAAGGTAGGAAGCATTCCAATTTCCTCAGTGAGCCACTGGAAACTGATACTTAGGCAAATTGTTACTGCATGTTTACAGCCGGTACTCTGAAATGTGCACAGGTATGATATTCTGGTGCAGACACCAACCAACGCAGCAGAAGACTGAGAGAAGAATGATGGATAAAACAACAGTAGATGAACTTCCAGAGTCCGTTAGCTGATGATATAAATGTGAAGGCTGAATTAAAAAACAGAAAGTCAATGAATGGCCAGGTTGTGAATGTCACACATAGTATCACTTTGTCTCTCTCACAAACATGTGGATGAAGGTGGGAGACCAAAAACCACATCAAACACATTATTTTTAGTCTAAGATATGGACTGTCATAGTGCAATGCTACAATCTATAGAACTACAGTGTGGTTGTGTGCATGAACTGTTCTGTTTTCTGTTCTGGGAAAGAGGAAGATACAGCCCAGAAAGATGATTGAGTGTTGCCATCTCTCTGATCATTTGTAAGTGCTAAGATAGCTTGGCAAAGGAGTCATAGAAGGTGAAGCTGAGAGTGCACTTCAGGCTGTTACTTCGGGATGATGAAGAAATCTCACCATAGCTTGTCTGGGAAATATTTGAGAAAGTGATACTAAATGCTTCAGAGGAAGTTATTGGAAGTCATAAACAAAGATAAGCTGGAAAAGCAACAAAGTATAATGTTACAAGAAAAGCATAAACAGGCCAAGTCTGCTGGCAAGGCAAGAGCATGATCAAAGTAGTGAAGAGACCACAAAGACAGCACAGCCAAAGATTTGAGAGAGAGAAGCTCAGCAATTTGAAAATACCTCAGACTATCTAGAAAAGCGTTCTGCTTGGTGATTGAATTAAATAGGAAAAGAAAGTGAGCCAATATTTCCTGTGCTAGGATGGCTCACAGCAACCTGACAAGTCATAAAGAGGTGCTGCAGGTAGAAGAATTGTTTTGAAAACATGTATTCCCTGTAGCTGATGACACATGCGTTTTGGGCATGCAGTAGAGAGAAGACAGCTTGCAAGGCAAGATGCTCTCAGCACAGCAAAATATCTCAGCACTGAATCTTCCTTCATCCACAGGAAAAACAGAGCCAAGACTGAGGCAAATAGAAGTGTAAAAGCTACTGGAATACATGACATTGCCACTAAGACACCAGAAGCATCTGGAATAAGCACCTGGAATTCAAAGTATTTAGAAAACCTTCAGAGAAAAGAATGTTTTGCCAATCCAAATGATTGTATAAATAAAATTTATCTACAGTATTAGAAAAATAATTTTAGAAGTACTTATGAACAGATGATGGACACTTTTAAAAGAAAGAGAAGATGAAAAACAGTGCAGTATGGCCTGGCTGAAACTGTATCACTTGAATATTTGTGTTTTAACAGAGACCCGGAAAAAAGGTAAGAATAGGGGTTAAAGCCTTATTTTTGAAAAATCCTATTTATTTTTTTTTGCATACAATTTATAATGATGTTAGGTACAGCTCAAAAGGGAGCACTATGAAAAGTGATTAAATGAGACTAACTGGAGCCCTAGAAAAGGTAATAACAATGCCAAAAAGTGTGTATAATGACTTTTTTAGTCTCACAAGATCTGATGTGCAAATGAGTAACAGATTCATTCCAAAGGCTGATGGAACAGAAAGGCCCATAGAGCGGCTGTTCCTCTTCATCACTCTCTTTATCTAGCCAGGATGAAGTCCAGTGTGCAACACCGGATGACCACTGCTCCTCAAACATTCTGCTGGAAAAGACTTTATTCCATTTTATGTGGACTGCACACCTCAATGCTCCCTCTGCCCTGCATCTGCAGGCAGGTCTGTGATATGACCAAAATGGAAACATCACAGTGGACCTGATTCCTATGAGTCTCAAGTTGCATGGCTGCTCATTAAAGTAGTCCTTGTTCTTTCCCCTGACAGTCATGTGTGCTTTTGTCACAGGTTATTCAAATTATGTGATGCAAAAAAACTTATACTGTTGCCTTACGGCAAGGACAAGCCAGTTGCTTCAGTCTCGCAAGAATTTAAGAGAAGAGGCTAGAGAGTAACAAACTCAGGACATTGTGATGGGTTCTCCCAAATTGTGTCTGAAGGGCCTATGACAAGTGGATAGCAGGTGATCACCAGATTAAAACTGTTTAAAACACCTGATTAAAATGGTTCTGACAGGCTGGATCCAGTCCACAAACTTTCTGTTATTTGCTGTCCTGAGATAGAGAGTTAAGTTTCCGAGCTTGTGCAGATGATGTCATATAATTGGCAGACATACTTGAATTGATAAGACGTTCTTGGCTTTCTTAGAAAATTGCTATAGTTGCCTTGGATTCCCAGTAAATATCTTGAAGATAAAATGGTTGTATCCAGGGAAAGGAAAATGCATAAAATGTTGAAATGGAGCAGGGGTAACCCAACAAACCAGTGTCTTCTACACACCCCCAAGGACCTTGGTGAGTGTTGATTACCAAGGATGAGGTTCACAAAGCTTGTGCTTCAGCCACAAAAACCGCACAGAGACTGACGGAACTCCACATAGGATAAAAATGGTGCTTGGAGTGAGCTGCACTACCTAGAGCCAAAGTCAGAATTTGGGAGAAAATGGGCAACTGTCATCTCATAAAGCAGCCATTTGTCAACTGATCATGAAGAACTCCTTCCCCAGAGATCCCTTAGAATAAGCAAATAGCTGTTTTTTCAGAATCATATTGCTTCATTCCATGGCCTTGCACAGAAACCATGGATTTTCCAGAGATCTGGGAAGCCAATTCCAGCTCTGTGTAGTCAGGAAGCCTGTAGAAGTGCTATGCACCAGTTTCTCAAGCAATGAGAAGTCTGAGAATACTGGAGACATTAAATCCCTGAGATCTAGACCCATGAAAATTTACTGAAACAGTGCCTTTTATACTAGTACTGACAGTGTTTTATCTGTGTAATTGTTTGGATTGGAGACACATTCCTTCCTCATGAATATTTTTAAAATACAATGCATTCCAGATGCTTATTCATAGCATCCCTGTCATGTGGGTGGTCCAGAATCTTCAAACAGGTTATTTGGTAAAACTTTCTGTACACCAGCTGGGTCCATTATTCTTCTATGCAGTTGTCTGGGCGATCTGATCAGGAAGCGAATTTGTAAACTGTGGACAGAGAGAAGGAGGTCTTCCCTTTGCAGGACTGCATTCCCAGTGGCTGTGGACTAATGTCAAATCCTGATATTCTAGGATAGCTCTGTGTGAAAACTCCAATAGGACTATTAGTATAGGCCTAATTTGCCCTAAATTCAAAGGAAAACACTAAAATTCGTTGCACTAGAACCAAGTTGTGTAGAATACCCAGTACTTCACCTTTAAATGACACACATTCCACTTGAAATGCCATTTGGCAAATGTGGGAACTTTACCATCTTTCCATGATGTAAAGGACCATTGAAATAAGAGGCCTGTGAAGGCAGCTGTTAAGTTGTACTGAGACTCAGGCACTTGAAAGGATAAACATTACAACAATGGCAGTGGTGAGAACTGAGGCTATTTTCAAAATTGTCCTTTTTGCACAAGAGAAAATAATTTTAGTTAATTATTAAAAAGCAACCATGATTAAAAACAACTATTTGTAGAAATAAGATGTACAAAGATCTTTAGAGCACCAGCAGCATTTCCAGAGTACTGATGCAAAAGAAAATACTCTGGGGATAAAAAAATAAAATAAATTGTTTTATTAAACAGTCTGATGTAATTTATATAAATCTGATCTAAAAATTAACAGTAAGAATAATTCTAGAAAGCTTGAATGGCCAAGATGAGACATTCCCTTTTAAGAACATTTAGCTTGGTTTTGGCTTTATATATTTATATTTGCTCTCACTAAATTAGTTTGTTTAAAAATACATGAACGAGATGGGAAGGACCTAAAAAACAATTGTGTTATCATACACCACATCTTTGAATCACCATGATCAGAACATTGGAGCAGCATGTTTATTTTAAGCACAAGGGTTGTCTCGTAGAGCTTGGATTTTGTCTGAGTGCTGACTGGGAGAGGATGTTTACCAGCAGAACTTTCAGAAAAATTGCTGAAACATTCAGCATGAGATCTGTTTTCTTCAATTTTAGAAGCTAAGAAGCTAGGAATTTAGTCTGACTTACTCATTTAGGCTTGCTTCAACATCCTCAAAGTTCAACCTGACCCACCTTAATATAAGAGTTTAAGATAGGTTGGTACCTATTCCTTTCTACCAACCACGGTTGGGGTCATAAAAAGTCAACATTGACTGAACTGAAAGCATCATCTCTGGTCATTCAGAAGTGCTCTGGAATTTCCTCTTGCACTTTCTGATAAATTGTTCTGAATATCATTGAAAATAAAATCAGAAATTCTGAATGTTTGAACATTTTTTTGCCTTTTAAAAATTATTTATTTTCCCCATGAACATTTACATCTTCAGCATCAATTTCAAAGAGGGTGAAGTCAATTTCTATTATAAATACTTTCGGGACAAAGTTTTTTGTGCCTCATTCTGAGAGGTGCTCCCTTCTCCATTTGTCTCACTACTTTGCCATGTTAACGTATGAAAGCCTCTATTATCCCTAACTAATTTTAAAGTCCGTATTTTTCCTATCAATCCACGTCAAAAATGTTGTGTGAGAAGTCACAGAACGAAGTCTGTTTCAAATACCAGATACCAAAGTGCTCTCAGTTCACAAATTTGTAGAGTAAAAACTACTGAAGTGTTACAACTTGCAGTATACCTGCAGATGCTCTGCAAGTTTTGCAAGCATAATATTTACAGAATTATCCACTTTTGTCTGTTTTTGTAATTTTTCCACTTCACTTATGGACTCAATTTCTCGGAAGTCCCTGCCTTACTTTCTAGACAGGACTGCTGCATGACACATCACAGTGATAGACACCATGAGAAAACCTTAAAAAGCTGTTTGTATATTCATATGACATTCACCACTCTTAAAAAGGGTTATAATCTGTATATATTAAAGGAAAAAAATTAATCTAGATGTAATTTCAGGTTTTAAGTATCTTACACCTGAAGAATATTTGTTGTTAGAGGCTTGCTTTTAGTCAGTGCCTGTTTATAAAGGAAGTTAATTGGGTGTTTTCCTCAGAGTCAGGGTGTTTGTTCTGAGAAAGTTATCAAATGTTTCCACATCAGGCTTAGAAGTTCCCTGATTCAGAGTTCTTTGTTCAGCAAGAGGCTGAAGGCAGGGGTTTGATTCCCTGGCCAAATTTCTTGTCTGAAAGAAAAGTTTGCATTTTTGATCTAGCATGCAGCAGGACAAACTCGTTCAAATTCCAAAAGAGTGCATGGAGACTCATAATAGACCAGGGAAAATATATGACTGCATGAATTAAGAGTATTTGTTCCTTAGTTTCTCACTGCAGGTCACAGCTGAATAGCTTCCATGAGCCCTTCAATTGTTTTCTTTTCAGTTGATGTGTTTAAGACTTGTGGACAATAAGTGAACACAAGTGGGAATGGGTTGTTAGATGTTTCTTTAAGTCTTGGGTTCTCAAAAAAATTTCCTTCATTTAAGTTCAGGATGTCAGACAATGTATTACTCCTGTTGCTAACTCTACCCCTCCCACCTATTCTGTACAATCTTATTAAATGTTTTTCTTCAAGAAAAAGAAGGTGCAGTTTGATACCATGGTGACAGTTGTCTCCTGCTAGTTCCTTTAGAATCCTTTAGTACAGTTACATGGCACACTTATTAACCTAAGGCAACCACTGGATGTAATGCTGGGAGTGAAAGAATAATGAGAAACTATGATCAGGGAAAAGGTTATGTTTGGCACTCCAGTCATATTGTCATATGCCTCTGTCAAAATTTGACTGCCCACTTGTCTCCTGCCTCCTCTGAACTCTAGTGATAGGAGTAGGATTTAGAATAGCTATTTACAATTCTCTTAAATTAAGTGGAAATGCTTATTCATCATTTTTTGCTCCCAGTCTTACACTCTTGCACCTCTGCCAAAATCACAGGAGTGTTGAGTATTTGATTTTTCCAATGACACCAACTTCCAGTCTTTGAGATCCATTGGAATATACAGGCTTTTCCCAAGATATTCTCAGAAAGAAGTAATAGAAATAGAGATGATAACAGTAATGTTGACAGATCCCTTAAGACTGTATGAGAATTTTTGACATGGCTTTTTATTTCCTCAGTATTTTTGTAATCCTCATACTGATAATAAAATCAATCACAGACAATTTATAGAAAGGCCCACTACATAACAGAAAATTATTTCTGTCTGAATTGCCTTCCTTTTTTTTTCAGTAAAAATTGAACACTTTTATCATGTAATGATAACTTAAAAACACAGGTTAAGGATGGAAAACAACAGAAATAAAGAAATTCAGAACTCTTCCTTTGGAAAAAAAATGACCTTTTATATTATGACTATCTTACTTTTGATCTGGGCATAATTGATTTATAACTCTGCAGTCCTTAACAGTGTTCATTATTCTACTCTTGGCTGATGAGTAAAGGTCATGCTACACTTACTCTCAGTCATTACTATAAATGTCATACCGACATGTTGCAAGCTATGGTGCTGAAGCTGGGGCTGTGACAGCTGCCATTAATCCTCAAACCTTTAACTAGGTCTTCTTTGTTTGAATGTTCATGATCAATTGCATCATGGTTTTTCCCTGCTCTGAAATGTGTTTTGCTGGCACTCACCAACAGTGACAAAAAATTTAGCGTTTCTTTCTTCTCAGTGGCTGACAGTGAATAGGCTGTGATTTCACTGCTTGTTCCCATTATTCTATTTGATGAATAATAGTGCAGATGTATTTGACTCTGAGGCTGGAATGCAAACAGTCTTCCAGGGATGTTTTTCATACTGAGTACAAACTGATTTAAAAAGTCCTATACCATTGTTTCTGTTCTTCTGGTTTGCAAATATGGAAGTATATGAGCAGTAATACTGTACCTGAGTTTAAAATTCTACTCCCAGGATCACATTGGAGTCAACATTTTCAGTCTGGTTTCTTGCGAAAGTTTATGACAGTGAAAGGTCATGAGACTAGCATAAATACATTGAGTTTAAATTTAAAAATGGAAGAATGTTTGCTTTGCTTTTTGCAACAATGATCTGTCATTTTTTTTATAGTCTTTGAGGAATTGTAGGTCTGAATTATTATTAATCTGAAGTCTTTGGCCTTGCCTAATCAATATCTAGGCTGTGACAATTGCACCAGAAGTTGAATTTTGGTATGAATTAGATGTCATTATCAATCATAACAAGTGCGTTCTACTGTACACAAAAACTTCACTTGTGTTCATGTTCCTCAACTTCATTCAGCAGGCTGGCTCTTCAACCAAGATGAAATCAAGTGATACTGAGAAGCCCAATGCTGCATGTTCTATCAGGAGTATTTGGTAGAACAACTGCAAACGTTATTTTGCTGTGTAGTATTTTGACATTTTGAGTTTAATTCAAGAACTTCAAGAAGTAGTGGCTTTTAGAATAAGGCTAAATTTCCCCATCTTTATTACCAGTAGTGGGAATACTCAGCAGAAGTAAAACTGGCAGAAATTTACAGTTGGAAATGTTCAATAGATGCTTTATTAATGCATTTATACTGTACAGAATAGAGACAAAACTGTTGTGAAGACTAGCTCTTCATATATTATGGGCAGAAAGACGGTCATCTCTTCATTACTTAACACAGAGTTTAATGAACTTAACACTGTTTCCCACATGACATCTTTTTAACTTAATCTATGTTGTATCTTCCAGGACTTTAAAGTTCTTATTCATTGTGCTGAGTTTACCTGAACCAGCCCCAGTTGCCTACCCAGCTGTTTGTTCTGTCCTCTCTTGAATGGGACAAGGGGAGGAAATAAGATGGAAAAGTTCATGGGTCAAGATAGAGACAGGGTGATCACTTACCAATTACCAGCAGATAAAAATTGATTTAGTTTGATGACAGTTACTTTAGAGTAAAAGAGTGAGGAACAAAGATCAAAACTAAAATACTTACCCTCACCCCTCTTCTTCCCAAGCTCAACTTCACACCCTCAATCCCAGCTCCTCTGCCTCCTGCCCCCTGGGCAGTGCAGGCAGATGGGGAAATGCAGGCTGCAGTCAGTCCACAAGAGATCCTCTCTGCTGCTCCTTCCTCCTCACACTTTGTTGCCTGCTCCAGTGTGGGATCTCCACATGCTGTAGTCCTTCAGGATAGACCCACTCTTCACAGGCTGCGGGTCATGACAGGACGCTGCTGCAATGTGGGCTATCAGTGCAGCTTCTTTCAGGACATACCCACCTGCTCCGGCGTGGGGTCCTCCATGGGTTAGGTGTAGGGTGCTTAAGAACCCTTCCAACCCAAACCATTCCATGATTCTTTGACTCTATGATCCCTTCTTTCCAAATTTTCTTTTTCCAATTTCTTTCCAAAATTATCTTTTAATCTTTCAAAATCAAGAGGAAACTATCCAAAATCAAGGGTGGCTGTTAATCTGAGGTGAATTTGATCCAGTGTGAGAGCCTGATCACAGATGAGAGTGGAGTACTGAACACTTCATACACCTTTATCCACTTGCAAGTGGGATTGAATATAATAGTTATAAATAGCAGAAGAAAGCTTATTTTACTTTAAAGAAATAAATGAATCATTAAACTTCCTCCTCCTGTCTTCAGGCACTTTGAATTTCAGCACAAACAAGTGTAAATGTCTAAACGAAGTGAAAATGGGACCTTGGTTTACTGTGAGGATTGCATGTTTCCTCTATTTGATTTTGGCTTTCTTAGTTGTGATTTTCACATGTATTTAATGTTATTTTGCAGCTAACAGAATATTGTATTTTATGTCTGTTTTCTTTATGCATACATGCTGCTTAGTCTTACTATATCAAAAAGGACAGCAAAATAAATATTACAACAGACAAACTTGGGCAAGTTAACACACCATGAAGATGAACAAGCCAGTTCTGATTCCCTTTGGTACCATGGAAGGGTCTCTGCTGTGAACTCACCGGTAAGGGTGGAAACCGGATTTATGAGACTTGCTGTAGAAGGAAAGCTGTATAAGGTAAGACAATCTTAATAGAAAAATAAATGAAAACCTATAAAATGGTAGAGTGTAGTGTAGTCAACTTTATGGTACGCAAGTGTCATAAATTTGTGGAACCAGGACATTTTCCACGGTTACAAATTCCCATTGCCAGGAATAATGTACATTAAGCTGTATTTATTGTATCATATTATTCTCTAAGTACAGTGCCACTAAGTTATATTTTATGTACAATATCTCTCTGTCCCAGTATTTATGTTTGCAACTCTTTCATATGTAGAGTATAAAAGAACTGGAGAATACTTAGGTAGATTACTAAACTGCTTAATCTAATGAAGACTGCAACCACTAATAATACAGTATTTATTTGCTCTTGTGTTGCTACATATCTCTCACTAAAATGGTGCTTTAAAATGCAGGTGACCTCTAATTCTACTGTGAAGAATTAATGGTTCACTTGATCTCTCTACTCTGTGGAATTGGCTGATCAGGAAAGCACATGTGCGTGAGTGCTAATGATGCACTATGTCCATTCTGACTGTCTCACTTTACTGCTGTTCCCAGCCTGTCCTTTTGTTGTGCAGAATTGCAGAATTTTGCTCTCTGGGCAATTATCTCTGAAGCTATAGAAAATTTTGAAGAGTCCTTCAGAGCCTTGTGGAACTCTAAGAGGAAAGATTATTTCCTGCTGAGTTGCTAGGAAAATTTTCATCGCCATTACCAACTTCTTTTCTTAAAATGGAGGCCAGGGGAAAACTGCTCAGCTTTTACCCTGTGCATGGTGAGGAACAAAAAGTGGTATCTGCTTGAGTTTCTGTACTGTCAGCTGGATCATCAAACTAATGTAGGCTGTTCTGGAAGCATTGACTCAGACCCATGTGAGCTCAGCTCAGAAATAGCTCAATCAGTATGGGGATGGTAACATCTGTGGCTTTTTGGCCTGGTTCAAAGCACTGACTGGTCAGACAGGCATGTTTTCAGGACAAAAGTTACATGGAGAAGGTTTTCCCTGGGAATAGGACGGAGACATTTTTGTTGTGAGATGAAAAGCATTAATCAGTGGCAGATTCCCAACAGACATTGGATGGTCTCAATGAAGGTGCTCAGATGGAGACTACTTCAGAATTAGGCAACAACTGACCTGCTGATGTGCGAGTATGTATGGAAATTATATCGTGCTGAAGAAACATTCAAAATATTTTCATGTATTTCTCAAGAGCTGGTGATGGAATTCATGTACCTGCTCTCTCATTCTTTGCTTTTCCTATATAAGTGCATAAATGTGCCATAGGAAAAACACATTAACTAAAAATTAATACAACTTCTTGTTCTGATGGGGCAGCTGTGGCAGATGCTGTGCACGTGTACACCAAGAGGTAATTCTTCCTCTGAAGAGCTCTCAGTGTAAATAACAACAGTGATGATGATGTAAGTCTCAGTGAATCATCAGATGTAAGTCTTAGTGAATCATCATAGGAAGTTGTTGACTTATACATAGAGGGGCCAGGCAAAGTGCATGTTTTCAGTGTTTGTTTCCTTTGGGAAAAGTACTCTTGGATTCATGTCTGCCAAAACAGTCATTCATAACGTCTTCACAGCACTACGGTTCCAAGTGGCCCTACATATTGATCTTTTTTTTTTTCCTGAAAGCGTTCCTAGATGACATTGAAAGGCAGCTTCAACGATACAAGAAAGAAATACCTGGCAGAATGAGATGTTAGGCTACTGTAAACTAGGAGGGCTGTCTGACTGCAGTTCAAACTTAATGATTAATTTGCAGCCCCAATATAATGCATTTTTAATCATACACTTGAAAGTAATGATGAAATCTGCAGGAGCAGCAATAAGGAAGCAGCACAGCAATACAGACATACACTGATAACACAGCATGCAGGCAGTTTCTTCCTTGGTTGATAGCTACATGACGTACTAGCAGTGAAAAGTCTATAGGTGTTGTCAGAGTGCTTCTTTCTCAGGGAGCCAGGAAATGTTCATGGAGGATATGGAGGATATACAGTGTATTACTACTGACTTTCTCATTCAAGATTTGGTGCAGATGAAAGTGTACTTGACCTTCAAGTCAACTTGTTTTCACCTTTGTTTTGTGAGCAATGCCCAAGGTGCTGCCTGTCTTAAGGTGGAATTGCTGTCTGTGAAATAAATATTGTTATACTGGTGAGAAAAGAGATGAGCAATGTGTGTTCAAGAACTCCAGTTCATATATGGATAATACAATCTGTATTTATCTGTAGCTGCACATACATTTTTCCAGCAGCAGCCTTCGTATAAACAACGTCTGTTATCTCTGTCACTGGCATCTTGTCCATCCCCTGGTTAATCCTTCATTTATGCTGGAACAACTGCTTATGGGATCTGTGCCAGAAAATAGATGAAGGAACTTATAGAACTGAAAAAATATTTTTGTTTTTTCAGATTTTTTTAAAGATTATCTTTAGCCAATATTGTTTTCAAATGTGGCATTTGGCTCTTAGCAGCATGGAATCTGAGTATTTTCTATTTCTCCTAAAGTGGGAGATAGGACTGTAACATTCTCACGATTACTAGTGTGCATATAGAGAGTGTGAGTATCAAAAAGTGAAGGGGTGATATTAAAAATGGTAAGCTCAGGCATTCTCAAAATGATGATAATTATGGAGTGTTCATAGTCATTACTTAAGTTAGAAGTCCCTTTTATTTAAAAGTAGAGGGTTTTATAATGGTGGTAGGTTATTCTCTATGAATTTTTACCTTATTTATAAGGCAAATGGTGTTATTGAATGTTGGATTGTGGATTACCAATGAAGTAATAATTATTACCAGTGCTATGGAGGTATAAAATGTTCCCATGTATTTTGCTTTGTTTTTCTACCACTCTGTGGTGATATTTATTTTTTTGTACTTTAAAAGTGCTGGAATGGGAAAACTCATAGACGTTCTTTGGAAATTTGTTCTGCTTTCAACAGGAAATATTAAGATGCTTACTCAACTGTCTCAGAATTGCAGTGCAGTTTAGGGAATTAATTATTACACTGGCAGCACACAGACTCTCTTTAGAGCTTCCTGCCATGGTCCTGCTGTGTTGTGCAAGTGCAGTCAGCGACGCATTTCTGTTTGTTCTTCAAGCCCTTAGCAATAGCCCAAATAACTTGATTTGACCTTGCTCAGCTGAATCTGGCTTTATTTGTCTCCACAGTGGATCACCACTCTTCATATTCCAGATGGTGAAGGAAAAGGGGATGAATTAATGCTCCAGCTATGAAAACAGTGTGCCATGCTGCTTGCATAGGCCATGAGTCATAGTTTCCTTGATGGTCACTGGGAGAAGGGATTCATAATAAATGGCAGCACTGCCCCTCCCACCATCTCTAGTTGTGACTAAGAAAATGGCATTGCTTACCCAGAGACAAAGGTGGCAGCTCCATAGGGTGAGGAGTGTTTGCGCACTATTGTGTGCAATGGTACATACACTGATGGACAGGATGGCAGAGGAGCTTTGTATGAGATATTTCTCTATGAGTGGATAAAGCCAGCGAGCTGTGAAGTCATATAACCTTTTGGTGGTAGCTGTTTTGATGAATAAGTAATGCTAGTACTTCCAGGGATAATGTTCTGTGGGGTTTGGAGAGATGATTTGTGAGTGTGTTTTGGAAAGCACAGTAACACACCTTGCAGCCTAAGGCATATTTTCACTTTGTGATGAACCTAAGTCATGCAGAAGTCTTGTCAGTTATATACCAGGCTCAGAATTTTGTGGGAAGGAGATCAGCATGGCTGTGCAGGGAACAAAGGTCAGATAGATGGGAAGTGAATGCTGCAGAACCATAGTGAGTCATTTTAAGTCACAAATTTAATTGATTCATATAAGACTATCATAAACACTCCTATAGCTTCCATCACAATGATTATGCACACTGCAAGAGTTGCTTAATGAGGCTTACCTAAGTCTCTGCCAGCCCTACCATTCTGCAACAAAAGAAATAATGGAGCATTGTAATAACTGAGCCTAAAGATGCCTGTTCAGTAAACAGAAAATTTCTCAGAACAGAGATCATTTCTTTCCACTGGAAGGACAATGTAGGTCTGCATATGTGCCAGCTTGCACGTATGTGTAAAGGCTTTAAGGGGAGTGTATGTGTTAACCAGAGAACAAAAAGCGCTTGTGCTTCTAATGTGCAAATAATTAAAGTTGCTGAAGTGTTGTGGTGTATATTTTGGGGGAACCCCAGGGAGGAGTCCCTGGGAGCCCCCCGGGGGTCTTAGAGGCGTGGGGGTTCTTGTGCTGGCAGGCAAGGAGACTCAGACGCCGGTAGGGTGCTGATGAGGTGAGGGTTTATTCGGGGTTTGGTCCCAGGAAGCAGCATGGTCCCTGAGGGAGAGGGGGAAGGGGAGAGAGGGGAGAGGGGAGAGTCTGGAGACCCCCAGGGGGAAGAGGGGCCAAGGGGAAAAGGAGCCAAAAGAGAGCACAAGGCTTCTCCGTTTGCACTCCTAACCGCGAGGTTCGAAGGGTGCGGTAAGATTGCACAGCCAATGAGGTTACAGATACATGATACTGCAGGGAGGTACAGACTTAGAATGAACCATACACTTTCCAGGGGTGAGCTAGGATATACCATTGCAATAAAATGCAATCCCACACTGAAGTATTATTGGTGTTACATACGCTTATTTGGCAAAAGAAAAAATATAAAGGTTTTGGTGGAAACAAGGATACTTTGATACATACATGATGTCTCACAACAATAGTGAAAACAGGGCCAGAAGAAGAGATCTGGGCCAGGAAACTAAACAAACTTTGTTAACTGATGTGTGCCAGAACAAAATAATGGGTACAGAGGCCAGTTCTGACTACACTTACTCCCCAGTAACTCCATCATACCAAGATATCACAGATGTGACCAAGCAAAAATTGTGGCGACAAGGAAAGAGTCAAAAAATACTTGTGAACTTGAAAGCAATGTGATTGTTGGTGATGAAGATTGTTGAATAAGGCTTTGAAGAATTCCATGTTTTCTTGCAAACTGCTGGGTTATCAGAGAAGGCACTGCTTGTTGTAGAGGAGTCCATTACCACTGTAGCTGGTGCCGCTGTTTGCAGTGGGAGCAAGCTGGGGCAGGAGGGAATTATTCATCCACTGCCCAGCCAGCTGACCAACTCTGTGTTTAGCGAGTGTGGAGCAAAGCTATCTCTTCAGGCTGCTGACCTCCTTCAACCAGGGCTGCAGCAGCAGAAGGCAGTGGCAAGCTAAGGATGCCCCCAACCACAGCTTTCAATGAGATGAGGTGGTCAGAATGCTTCCATTCCAGCTGGGGCTTGTGCAGACAAAGCAACAGCTGCAGGAATGTGAAGGAGGGCAATATAGATTCTTGCTGGAACCAGTCCCAGATACTCCAGTTCCCAGTCCCACTTTTATTCTCAGGGGAGCACAAAGAGGGTTTCTGGTTAGTCTGTATTTAAGAGAGTCAGAGAGAAAGTCTCCTCATGGCTCTCCTCATTTACATGGCCCTCCTCATTTACAGATCAACAGAAGTCATCATTTGTTGATCTTTAGTGAGTTAACCATGCTAATATTCAGTCTGGTTTTGCTGCAATCAGAAATCAACAGGTAACCTCCACCTCAGCTAACTTAGTGCTCATGGGTTCTCTGAGCTTTCCCTTCCAGCATTGTCAGAGGAAAACAAAATGGGGAGGAATGGCCAACTTACCTTTAGAGCCACTGTCAGCTGCCAACTGGCAAAATCAGAAAACAATCCCTTTTTGCTGATTATTCAGAAAGCTTTGATGGTGTACAGGAGTCTGGCACTGTTGAGCATGGCAGGAGTCACACAAAAGCATTGACCAAACGGCTCCCTAGGGATGTACAATGTGAGTCATAGTGGGTTAATTTCTCTGGAAATTTCTGAAAGGGATGACTTATGTATCAATAAATTATTTCAGATTACTAAAATGAAGTGCTGGAAAATCCTCAAAGTACTCATACAATATTGTCAAAGAAACTCTTTCCTTCTGTTCTTAAAGGTGGCTTGCAATACATACATACATATATACATACATACCTACATACATACATACATATGTATGTATAAAAATAAAGATTTTGCCATTTAGTGCTACTTTATGAAGGGAGAAGACCTGAAAGTTACTTGATTTGGTTTAGCCTTTCCCCAGAATGAAATAGTTTCTTTCATTTAAGAACATCCACTACTTTCTCTGTTTCTCTTTGCTTTACTGGGTCATGAAGTTCATACTTTCTTAGGCTTTAATTGAAACTGAGACTAGTGCACTGGAGCCTGAGTCTTTTTTTATATCTTTGAGCCCTTTATGTAGCTTTTGTTCAGATGTGTGAGTTGCATAGGTGTTAACCAAAACAAAGGATTAGATTACACAGCTTTTGCAGTGGTTTAATTAAATTGATGCAATCCCAATTCAGTTTTGTTAGATCAGCACAAAACCCCAGGCATAGACAAGCCCAAAGCATTTTAGAGAACTCAATGAGAACTTCCTTGCTGTAGCATTTTACTCCTATTTTATTTCATTGGTTCTTCTGGTGGGATGAGGCTTCTAGTTCAAAGCTGTCATAAAGGCTTCTGAGAGTCTGAGTGTAAGCAAGACCTGAATAAAGAAAACAAGCTGTAAGCAATTCATTAACTTTATCACTGCCCTTTTCACTTTTTGAATGAAATTTTGGGAATGCTGTGCTGAAAGTCCAAGAAATCCTATTAAGCATAAGATACTGGGTCTGCTTTGGGATCTGGAAATCAATCTGCTTTACAGTGATGCTTCCTTCTACCAGCCCTGAGAACAACAGTTACCTCAAACAGCAGATGACACCTGGCAGCAGGCAGAAGCTGATGCAGGAAAGCCAGGACAGGAAATAGTACTGAGACTGTTTCAAACTGGCACATCCCACCAATATGGGTTCAATTCATCCCCACTGTTGTTCCATTCCAGGACTAAAAAGAACAGAAGATGAAAGCTGTTAGTTCTATGACTTACTTTTATCCTTGGATAAGACAGTGGTTACACCTCTTCAGCATGGGGAGCAGAAGTGGTTTGTTTTAAAATTGTAAGGGCTATCACGGAAAGAGACGACCTTGCACATTTGTTCTAGGGATATCCTACATCTGCAATGCTCCATCCTCTTTTTCTTTGGGTCAAATTTTCTATTTTATTGTCCAAATGAAAAAAGATAAATATGGCAATTTGGCCAAGATTTCCAGGCCTCTGGCCTGGTTAATAGAACATGGATAAATAGCCATATGCAGGCCTTCCCTTTTATTGCACAGATGGTATATGCTTGTATAATAACTCAGTTGCATCTCAGATACCTCTCAGTGTGTCAGACTCAGTGTGGTGTGTCACATTTTGCATGCTCACACACTTCTCACTGGGAAATATTAGCTAGAAATACAGCAACCTCCATTACTTTTTACATGTGAGGATTTTGCACAAGTGAAGCACATATTTTTGTAGTGAGGCAGAGGCCAGAATGTCTCTCTATAAACAGAAGTAATTTTGTCTGCTCTGCAGTGCATTCAAAAGCCATTATAAGCAGTATGGCAGTCCATACTCCTCTCTCACTTCTTGTGTTAGTGGTGACTAGTGATAATAAAGGAATTAAAGATAGGAACAATGCAAAGACTGTTACATAAAGGACGTCATTGCTCTGTGCAGGAGGTGTAACATGCCTGCTGTAAGATTTTAGTATGCACTTAGGTTCTTTTTCGAGGTTTGTGACTTGGAAATATTATTTGGTTTTTCACAGACAAAATCTTTTGCTGGTAACTCTGTTCCATAAGACTGTAGGACAATTCAAGTTGGAAGTAGCCTCATGTCTCTAGTCCTACCTCCTTCTCAAGCAGGCTACCTGTAAGTTAAGACCAAGGTTACTCTAGAGTTTATCCAGTTAGGTCTTGGAAAGTTCAAAAGATGGAGACTGCTCTGTCTCTCTGCTAAGATGTTTCTCTGTCTGACACAGGGAAATTTTTTTCCTTATATTCACCCTGAACATATCTTGTCTCAGTTTATGCCCATTGTCTGTCATCCTCCCACCATGCGCTGCAGGGAAGATCCTGGAACCACCTCCTCATATATACTGGCAAGCTGCTAGTAAGATGTATCAAAAGCTGTTTATTCTCCAGGCTGAACAATCACCATTTCCCCTACTCTCTCTCTACCACACAAGTGCTCCAAAGCCTAGAACATCTTGGTAGCCCTTTACTGAATGTGCTCCAATGTGATCATGGATTTCTTGCATTTGGGAATCCAAATCTGTGCAGAGTACTTTAGAATTTGTCTAACAAGTAATAAGTAAAGGGAAATTATCACTTTCCTGGCTGTGCTTCTGCTGAAACAGCCCAGGATGCTGTTGGATTTCCCTACTGCCAGGCAGATTGCTGGATCATCCTGACTGGCTCCTATGATTCCCAGGTCCTTCTTAACTAGCTGCTCTGCAGCTAGCCAGTGTCCAGCCTTTATAATTGCCAGAGTTATTTCTTCTCAGGTGCAGGACTTTCCTTTTCCCCTTGCTAAATTTCATAAGGTTATGGTTGACCTGTTCCTCCAGCCTATCTAGGTCAGTATGGTTGGCAGCCCTGCCCTGAAGTGCATCAACTGGTTCCCCCTGTTTAGTGTCATCTGCAAACTTGATGAGAGTTTACTCCTTTTCCCCTCCGGGTTACAATAAAGGTGTTGAAAGACACTAAGAATGATGTTGGATTATTAAAATGTTATATATGTTTTCATACATAAGAAAGCCTCTTGAAGCAGAGCTTACTGCCAGTTAGGCCCAACCACTTCCTGTAACCTCAGGACATTATGTTTGGTGAGCAAACGCGTGAGTCGTGTGGCACTCACAGTCCAAGCCCTAACAGGCAGCTGTGCAATCTGCACAAAAGATGCATTGCTGCAGCTCTGTGCTCAGCCTCAGTGCTGCCATGATCATCTAAATGGCTGAAGAGTTTCTTGTCCCTATGGATTAGAGTCCCTGCAAACCAGTCCTTCCCACAAGTCAGCCATATCACTGGTAGAGGGTGTTGTCAATGAACATAACCAGAAATTGATATTGATATGCATAGTGTAGAAGGTAAATATTTCTCTGCCTAAGGGAATGGGACATAACCTCAGGGAAGACAGTTCTTGGGTCCATACAATCGTGAATAAGTCAATTATGTTCTTTTACAATTTAGTTTCTTGACTCTAAATTAAAGAAACTAACATTGTTGTACTACATAAACATATTCTGAGGGTAATTAACATTTTAGAAATATTGGTGATTGGATTTGGGTAAGTAATTTCTTCAGACTCTGAGTGAGAGCAGAATCCTGTGCATTATACCCCATACATAAATGTACTGTGGGTTATGCATGGTCCTCAGAAGGAGGTTTCACATGAGGAAAATTGAGGAAAGGGGAACATGAGAGTTAGAAGCCTTATCAGTATTTATGTGAAAGATTATATACAAATGAATGATCAGCAATACACATATATATTTTGGAAATCCTCTTTAAAACAATAAAAGAAGCTCATGACAAAACTGTGTGTTGTGTGTCTAAATTTTATAATGCAGAGGCCAGTAATCTATATAAACCTTAAACTAGGGTATGTGTGATAAAAAAATCCATCTGCAATTAGTACATAACATTTTAAATAAGAAAGTTGATAGTCGTTTATTTAAAAATCACATTCTCCTTTCGCTGTACAGGGCAACTACTCATAATCACAACTACACCTGCTTTTAACTTTTATTTCTCATTAAGTGTAAAAACAAAGCAAAGTAAACTCCTAGTGTTGAGCCTGACCTCATGCTCTTTGAAAACAAAGGAAGAATAAGATTCCTGGTAACTTCAGAGGGCACTGTATCCAGCCCATTGTTTTTAAAAGTCAAAAGCTAACACAGATTGTTCATTTCCTGGCATTGGCATCAGCAGCAAATGGGATTGCCTCACAAAACGTTTGCTCAGTCCTCTGGGACAAAGGATAAGAGCATGTTAGATTGCTCAACAATGATCTTCCCAACCAGCTACACAGCAGCACTGTTTCATTTCAATAGCTCATTACCTCCTTGTCAGTAAAATGAGTCCATGGAGTTGAAACTGTGGGAAGAAGAGTGAAAGCCAGCAAGAAGGGTGAATCTGAAACACTATTCTCAAACATACCCTGCTTCCTAATTTAGGAATCATGTTAGGCTAAGTTATGGAAAGGCAGCAAGGTGATAAATTATTCATCTGAGGGAACACAGGGGCTGCTTGATGGCCACAGTCTTCTAGGTACCACTTTAGGACAGGAAGGACCCTTCTGTGTTGTAGCCTCCACAGGGCAGACATCTATACCACTGCCAGTTGTCAAGACTCCCTCCATAGTGAATGAACAGAAATAGGCCTTCCCACTCTACCTCCTAACTGGAGGCGGTTCATTTAATCTATTTTAGACATCGGAAATGGGATGAGAGGAGCTCTGCCCTCAGAAGTCCTGTGCCTTTGACTATAAAGGGAGCCTAGACAGTTAACTCAGAGACAGACACCTACAATGCAGAATCTATATTTGGACAGATGAATCCCACTGCTGGTGTTTACTATAAATAGAGAAGTGCACAGTATATTTAAAGCAGAAAATCCATTGGCTACTGCTGAGATTATTGTTAATGCTGCTTAAACTAGTTAATTAAATAACTAGTCAATCACCCCCTAGTGTAGAGAAGACCAGCCATACAGCTACTGAAGTCAATAGCAAAATTCATGCAGGCAACAGCAAGTACTGATCTGTGTCTGTGTAAACCCATGCACTACAGCAAGAGGAAAGCCCAGCCTCATTTCTAGATCCAGTCCTTTCCATTTTTACATTATGGAAATTTGAATATTTCTGTCTGCTGGTTGTAGTTGGAGGAAACAGCTGCAAAGCTCAGCTGAACAGCTACAGCTCTCCCTGTGAGTGTTCCTGGTCTACCCAATTGTAAGATCCAAGACGTAAATGTAAGCCTATTTCAAGGATGTTCACTGCCCCCATATTTAAGATTGAATTGCCATTTAAGATCCATTACTAATAAATTTGGGGTAATGTCTTTACAAAATTAAATAGCTGGCAATGACAAGTTTCTATATCATAGAAGTGACAGCCCTAAATGTCATCAGTGTAAATCAGATCAAATTAACGATTCTGGTACCTAACCTGCAAAAATGCAGCACTCGATTCTGCACAATCAACTATAGCTATATTGGCTATAGTAAGAATGTTTTCATTTACTCATTCATAAATCAGTTTGAACTGGATTGTGGAAAAACATGATAGGCAAGGGATGAATTTGTGTGGGTATTTTTATTATTAAAGGGAAGAAAACCTTTCATAAGACTGACTTCCAGGTGGCTAACTGCCATCTCTGAGAGAATGTGTTAGGAAACACTGGACACATTTACCATGGAGAAAGACTCACCAGCCTAAAAGTCTGACTGGATTGTTTTGAACTTCATAGAGGTTGGAGAAAATTTTAAAGTCTGTTCTTGAAATGTAAAACAGATTTAGCCATGACAGCTAGACCACAATCCTTTGTTTCCTCTCTGCCTCATTAGGGGATTTAATTTCTCTAGAGGAACCTCACATTCCAGTAAGCATACATGGCTGAAATGAAGCACAAATTGTTACTTGTTGAGTTCTCCCTACCTGTGTGATAATTGAAGACCATTGATGCCTATGGTAATTGTGAAATCATCTAAGAAAACAGTAGGAGTTCACAAAGTGCTGTAATTCTTTCTAAGGGTTAAAAGTGGCAGAGGGGTTAAGAAAGTGGAAAAACAATCCTTCATTCAGAGAGGTCTTACTTTATGGATCAAGGATGGTATGATGATGCAGCAGGTAAGAAAAGAGCAAAGTGACAAATTAGTGGACCCAAACAGGTGGATGAAGAACACAAGGGATGGCCTGTTTGATCTCTCATCACCTGTTGAACCTTCTAAAAGCAAAATAGCAGGAAACATTATGCTGAAAGAAGTTTCTGAAGAACTTTCTGAGGAAAGGACACTGGTTAATTTTTTGCCTCACTGGGCAATTTCCACCAGACCCAGGCCATCAAACAAGATTGTTGGCTCTTCCCAAGAAACTGGCTAAGAAAAAAAGGATGTCCTGCCTTGACATTCCATGTTCTTGGAACCTCTTTCTTTCCTCTAGTTATATTTTTTGATCTCATATTTTGCCACTCAGCTTTCAACCACCCTTTGAGTTGGCCTGTGCTGCTCTACCAATGCAGGACGATGAGTGGAAGGAAGGAGATCTGACTTGGCCAGGCAGAGGATATCCCATGCAGATGGGAATTGTGCTCCTGGCCAGCAGTTACCAGGGGTGATTGGCTAGTCCAAACTGTTTTCCAAGACTACGCTGTTTTGTACCCTTAAAAGCTCAGCAACAGCTACACCACCCTTGCTTTCCACTCTCCTATCCTTTCTGCTTTTCCTGTCTATATTTATTATCAAAAGCAGCAAATCAATCTTTACTCCTACAGTTGTGATTTGAGAGATGAATAAGAAAATTAAGCCTTTCTTGCTGTGCTAAGAAGGACTTCTGGATAGCATAATGGATTCTATATTAATAACCTGTGTCTAGGAATAGTACTCTGACAGATTTTGATTAAGTTGGTCTTGTTTAACCACTTGATTTCAATTTCCAAATGCTTTGTGTTTTGTGTTTGTACATACTAATCAATATACTTTCCAGATTTGGCATGAAATTCTAGTATAGCTGCCATGTGACTGAGCAGGCTAAACTTTCTGTTTAAAACCACAGACTTAAAACCACAGACCATATTAAATGGTTTAACACTTTACATTGGGGAGAACACATTAACACCTATGACTGGAGTCTCACTTGTCCCATTGAAACCAACACAACATGATCCATTACATATGACTGTTGTTGCTACTGATGCCACAAAATATTGGGGAATATATTTTTTCAAATCTTCTGAACTGCCTTTCCACCAATGCATAATTTCCATCTTGATTGTCAGGTTGAAAGAAAAAAATAGGTACCTTTCTTGTAGCTTATTTGGCCATGTGAGTGACCAAGTGAAATATCATGAAGGCAGAAGCAAGTATTGATGCTTTGGAAAGTCACCAAAGAAGAAAAAAAAAAATGAAGGTTTTTACCAGATACTGCATCTAGCATTAATACATTTTCTGAAAAAACGTAAGTTAAAACACAATATATTATAGAGGTAGTAGAGCATGTGCAACCTGCAATAATTTACTCAAGATAAATGATCATGTCCTGTTCTCAATGAAAAGGAGTTTGGGAGCTCATGAAATGGCAGAAGATGAATCTCTGTTTCCTTTTACATGTCCTTTCAAGGTGAAGGAGGTCAAATAAAGCAGTCTCTAAGCTTATAAATCACTCTCCTAGACTAGTTTAAAATATCATTCTACAGAAACAGAGGTGACAGGTTTTTAAAATGAAGATAAAAGAAGTTGCTGACAAGTATTTGATTTGTTGAAGGCTTTCAGTAAGAACTTTGGAAAGTAAGAAAAAGGAGAAATTCCAAAGAAAACAAGAGGGTAGAATTGTTAATAATGAAAACTGAAGAAACACTAGTATCTAAGAGTACAGGATTTCTTATTAAATATAGAAATGGATGAAGTGTGTTTAAATCTTGTTACAAATAAAGTGCAAATCATTTCTGAAGAAAGGAACCCCAAACCTCCTTTTTCATGAATTCGCATTTTATTTAGAATTTATTGTAGTCGTCATGTGTCTTCACAATTCCTGAGACAAACACCAAAGGACTTTGTGAAAACATCCTGCAAGTTTCCCATGCCTCAAAGATTATTTATATAAACATTATTTGACATGAAGTCAATACAACATAAAAGACATTTAACTGGGTTGTTTTAATAACAACCTTATTAGAGTCAAGCAACTAATAAGTATGGAACAGACAAGAGACTGTTGTCTGAACATTTTAGACATGAGGCATTTTCCCCACTGTGAGAAAGAACATAAGTGTTTTCGGCCATGCTATAGTCAAGTTTCAAATAGGAACAGAAAGGGGAACAGTACTTTTATTCATGTATCTCTTCAGCCAGTTCACAGGATAATTCTGATCAGCAGACACAGTTTTAACCTTTACTCTTCTTTCCTGGTGTATGAGCAAACCTATATTTAACACCACTGACATGTTTCCTATTGCAATACATTTTCCCAAATAAGATGGCAAGAGGGCTTTCATAGTCAAGTCTCCACTGTTCTCACCCAAGTGAAGGCCAGGCTGTTATGAGCTAGGTTTGTGCCAGTGATCTGTAGTGATGTGTCCTATAAGTTTTCTCTTTTAAAGCCTTTTGACAAAGCAGAGAAGATTGGTTGTCCACCCTTCTTAATTACGTAGGGTAAGATACTAGGAAAGGTTTAGTTCCCACTATGTGATCATTTTTACTAGCAAGAGGTCATGCCTGCAAGAATGAGTGATTGAGGGATATTCATTGGTCAGGTGCCCAGAAGTCAAATGAAGTTAGGTCTGAAGAAATAGCTAGGGTTGTGGACTTTCTGTCTTTGTTGCTAATAGGAGACCATATGGGCTTTTTTGTGCTCATGAAAGGAGTTTGAAACACATATTTTCTTCTGATAGACTGCTTTGGGTTCTTATACCTGCTTCAATTCTTCTACAGTTCTTTATAAATACTGAATAACTAAAACAATCCAAAATGTTGCTGTATAGACACACACTTATAATTATACATTGGCATAAGGGTTGAAAAACCTTGGTCTGTCCTCCTCATTCAATATGTATGACTCACCTAAACTGCAGCCACAGTATGTGTGAATCTGTTGGCACAGGAGAGTACAGATACAGAGGGAGGCTGGATCTGAATGTGAAGAAGTCTTCCCTTGAGCTTCCCTGCTGTCATCCTGTCCCTGTGTTTTCTGAGAGCAATTTCCTCACACTTTCACAGCTGTTCTGACCAGTCTTGAATATTTCCACATGGTTAACATTATCCATGTCCAAGGGCATATTGACCTGCTGCTTGGCTCTGAGTAATGATCATCTTCATTGACACTGAAAGTTTTTACTGCTATTCCTCTTCAGTGTCTCATTCTGCCACCAGCACATGTCAATCCTGAAATAATATAAACAATATCTACAGCCATGTCTTTTAATTCCAACAAGCTACTCTGTTTTGGGAAGAAAGTGTGGATAATGAAATATTTTGCTAGTTAGGATTGATGATTGCTCATTATTAGTGTGAAGTTCTCAGGCTGATCCTTGCTCATCACCCAGTTTAACTACATTTTCTAGAGCAGGTTTCACACAGAGCCTGGGCAGAATAGTTACTGTATTTGAGCTAGTTGAGCTGTTTCTACTGGTATTTCTCCAAGGGTGGTCTGAGATGATATTTAATACAATCAGAAGACACAGTCAGCTACAATGCTGTTTCTTTTCAGGAAACTGCCTACTGTCTGCCGCTGATATCAGAAGGAAAGGAAGTGCATTTTGATTGAAGAAAGGAGAAATACATCCACTTAGTTAAAATTAGATCTTTCATTTAAAAATAAAGTGAGCAAATACTCTTTCAGAGCAACAACGACAAAAAACAACAATAACAAAACCCAAGATAGAAGAGAGAGCCAAGTTTGCACTTCATATTTTTAAGCACTGCTGATTTGGAAGCCAACCATGAATGGCAATAGTTGCTTATGCACTGTACATGCTGTACTCCAAAGGCATATCCGCTACAGCAGGCCAACCAGAAGGGAAAGCACGGAATTTTCCTTTCAAAAAGAAAAGGTCTCACTGCTCACAAGAATTTTGCCCTCAAGTTAACTCCTTTGTTTCTTCTTCTTATGTGAGACTGACCTTGCATCTAGCAGTTCAGTAACACCACTGATGTGGTGTTCAAGGGTCTTGAATTATCCTCTGATGCTTAGTCATTGCTATAGTATATATATGTAGTGTTTCTTACTCAGTTTTCCATTTCTCAGTTAGTATTGTCAAGACTTCTCACCTTTTCTTCTTGCTTGATACTGCTGTTGTTTCTGCTCCCTGGCGATAAACAAACTGAAGGTGAACATGAGCTTGTTCATGAAGGCTTGACCTGAAGCCCAGGGGCTCTGCCTCTGGAAGAACATAGGTGAACATGGAGTTATTGTGGGAAGCTGTTCACAAAGAGTAATTCACATTTAAGGCACCAAAGCATCATCCTGAGAAAATAACAGCATTTTCATTGTTACATTTTTTGACACAATTAGGACTCTCTGTCAAGAGCAGACAGAGAACAGCAAGTACTTTCATGTCTAGGGAACAGGATCCTTTTCTTCTGTTGCCTGAGTTTGGTTATCACAGCTCTTCAGAGTGAACTCCTGGATGTGAGGAGAGAAACTGGGCTAGAAAACACAAGCATGGCCCTCTGTACTCTTAAGAAGCAGAGGAACAACACCACTGTGTTTTGGGAACAGAAACTGTAAAGGACTTTCTGGAAATAATCCAAGCCAGATCTCAGTAGGAAGATGTGGATGCTCAGAAATAGAAAAAAAAATTAGCAGATGTTTGCCTGCAAGATGGGATAACCATAAGAACTGAATATTGCATAATTTGGTACCATGATTATGATTTATGACAGTTCTATTATTTGCTTTCACTATTTTATTTATTATTAGTTTGTTGCTGGAAACACTTTTTTAACACAGGGAAGTCTGTGCAAAGCTCTCATTGTCTCCCTGTGTTTTTGCATACTTTCATATATGTCCACTTTGTGATGAAATAGTTTGGTTTGTATTTTGGCAAGTATTCAGCCAAAGCTACTATAACATCTTAGAAAAAATATTTTTTTGTGAAGGAGTGCTGCTGTTTTTTGTCACGGCACCATCATGTACAATCATGTATATTTCCAAGACCAAGCTCCAAAAAAGGAGGTTAACCAAATGCCTTCCTTACATGAAAGTACAGCAAGGTATTATGCCTGTAAAGGTAGCAATCATTCTCCTCCTATATTTGAGGGCCAGGACACCCACACATTTGGCATGTTGCCACATACTGTTAGGTAAGCTTAATGTCGCATGCACAGCAGGCTGTTCTTATCCTCCATCTGTTCTAAGTCATGCAAATTCAAGTTGTGTGTCCCTCAAAAGTCCACTTTTCCAGCACCATCCAGTCTGCAGCAAGCACAGAGGCTAGGATGCCCTTGTGTACAGATTCTTTAATAGCTGAGCTGTAAGGGCAGTGGAGAGAGGAGAGCTTTTGTTGCATTGGACCTTAACTCGCAGCAGAGAGCTGAGCTTTGGGCTGCAACTTCATCTCTTGCACCTGAGGACTGTGTGTGGAGGGTGGTTGGTATGTGAAGTGTTGTCAGTCATCATATTTGAGTGATGCCTCAGTGTGTTCGTGATTTTGGCAGTCTAGAAGAATGGTTGGTATTTCTCTGAGTTCATCTAGATTATGTATATGTTCTTAAAGTATTTGTTATGTTCCAAGTCTTTAGAAAAAATATATACCAGTTACAACATCTTTTCCACTGGGACTAAGTTACATGAAAGTAAGGCTTAACATGCAGAACAATGGGAAAAAAAAGACCTGATGTTTTAAACAAAAATACCATTTTTTGTATGTCATAATAGGGTTTTTTTTAACTGCCAGAACAGTAGATGTTTCTTAGAGATAAAAAGTGATGCATCATTGCCATACTTTCAATGAAAAACAGTACATGGACATCAAAGTACACTGAAAGCAACCTCTCTTCTCTTGACATTCATAGAAGTTCCTGCTATGTTCAGTGGTCAATTTCTTCTGTAGCACTGACATAAAATGTCACGTGTATGTTGTGTGATCGTGACATGCTGCTGTGAAAAGCAATGGCAGCATAAATAGACCAGGAAGGTGAATTGAATTTGCTTGAGGGATCCAAGGCAGATTCTGATTGTACTGGTATAAATACAGAGCCACTTAACCTAATACCATGTTTACAGCACTATTGTTGAAATAAAAAATGGCATCTCTGTAGCTGCATTTCCTAACTCCTCTGAAATTCTGGTCTGAATCTTGACAGTAGTTACCATAGTTGCTTCCATTTATATCTTCAATATTTCTTTGGGATTTCTATTGTCTTCCCTTTTTCTTCACTTTCTGTGCAGCTGTCATCATAGCATTTCAAAACTCCAGTTAGAAGAGCAGGGCAGATGTCTCCCAGCAAAGGCTTTGCCAGCATCACTCCAATGACAGCTGTGGGAGCAGTGCTGTGATAACAGCTTGACCACCAACATCAACAGAGAATGACCACACCACATCTGCAAAGCTTTTCAGCTTCCACTTGCTTGGGGCCTGCAGTCTCATATCACTTTTATACTTGAGTCTCTCAGCTGGCAGCACTAATGCTACATAGTTCTCTAGTATATTAGATACATTCAAGTCTATTTTTTTTTTGGTTTATATCAGTTTTTAAAAACCTGAATTATCACAAACTATTGTAACCCTGGGGTGAGAAGGTCTTTAAAACATGTAGCTTCCTGAGTTTACCCCTAGGCTTGTTATATCTGAAAATCTAATTGAAAGTTTCAAAACATTACTATGAACCACAACTTTCAGTGCCTTGAAATGGAAATGAGCATGGCAGTATAAAGAATTATCTCAACATCTACTAAAGAAAGAGAAAATTTTAAGCTAGCAAATACCAACAGCTTCCAAAAAATCTGAAAACAAACTTAGCTTATTGCTGTATGTTGGTGTTGTTTTTAAAGCTTGTCTATCTATAGTTTTAAAATGCACCAAGGTAAATATTCATAGGTGAAAATAAGCACAATTCAAAAAGAATATACTTGATATGAAAGCAACCATGTAAGTTCAGTGATATTTCTACATGCTCTATTATATTCCAGGGTCAATGTAGGGATTTTATCTGTGAAAAAATACTTCATCAGGTGAAGTCCTAACTTGGTAACACAGCTCCCTCACACCTCAGCAAGTTGTACTTTTGCTTGCACAGCCAATGCAGGTGCCTCTATAGAGCCATTCCACTATTTGATAGGAAAGGGAGAGTAGTACCTAGGGCTTCCTTCTTTCTACATCTCCAGGCAGAGCCTACAGATTATTGCAGAGTCTTTATTTATGCATTAGACTAAACATCTGTGTGGTCGCTCTGACTTTTCAGCAAGCAGTGTTTTCAGCAGGTATGTGAATAAAGTTCCTTATGAAGTAGTGAACCCATGGCTATGGTTCTCCCTACAGCTGGCAGCACAGCCCAGGAGCATCCTGATTCTCTTGAGCTGCTAAATGGAGCAGGAAGGATGTCCCAATCCCTCTCTACAGCTGATAGCTGTGATAACCACTTATCAGTCACCAAACAGACTCAGCTCACATATATGCTGTGTAAAGAGGAACCCAACCCATTGCTTCCTTGGAGATATTCCTAACACAGTTTGCTACAAAAGCACTTGGCTCTTGATCATTAAAAACATTCATTGCTCTGAGCAGGGCTGTCCCCACTTATTATATAACATGACATAAGTCCATCTAAGACCAAGGACAGGTTGCAAATTACTGGTTGAGCCTTGACTATGCAGTAATGCTTGTACTTGACTATGCTGGAATTTGACAAATAGTATTGGGTTAACCACAGACACCATTTTTACAACAGTTGTTATCATACCTTGAATTATCTGAAGCATTCAGCTTCATCCTCCCCGCCCCTGGAAGGTAGTTCCTCCAACTGTAAAGTTTCCTCACTTTTCTGAGCTATAGGGTCTATTTGATTAATTAAAGAAGGTGCAGCCTGGGGATTGTCACAAATGCCTCTTGCAACATTTTCAAGGTTGTGCAGAGCTGGAACTTGCAGAACTTGTAACACCTGCTAACAGACTTTGGTCCCATTTCAGGAAATCATCCCTGTGCAAAGAAGCTCATTAACATATACTCAGGTTCTGCAGCAGACAGTGAAAAATATGCACATTCTTAAAGTTAAGAGGGTATTTTCTTGAGAGTAACTTGATATGGCTGCAGGTGCAAGCTTAGGCAAGGCAGTGTTTGCTGAGGTTAGTGAACCAAGGTTGTATCTCTCTGTTGCTGCTCTGTGGCATATATACGAGGAGCTCCTTCCCCCCGAAAATAAAGAGACATTTTAGGGGAGAATAATTGGGACATTTATTTTTTGCATAATTAAAGGAGAGAGAGTCTGATCTCAGTTGCCCTAAAAATGGTGATTCATTTGTAGTATGAGCAACTGGGCAAAAAAAATGCACTTAATTGAAAGAGGAAATTTTAGTCAGCTTCAAATTCCTTTTGCTTCACATGCTTATTCAGCTCAAATATTTGTATGAAAAGACGCTCTAGTGAAAAATTGAACCCTATGATTAATGGCCAAAGTCCACACCCATTTAATCTCAGCCACTCAAGAAATTCTTCAAAACCAAAAAAGATTTATTTGAAATCTCTAAGTACACAGCAAGCTGAAATAAAGTGGTTTTAAAATACAGGTATTTTTAAAGATTCTATTTCATCACAAAATGAAAAATAGCTCAAATATTTTGAGGTTTTTGGCTTACCCATCAACAGGTGGGTAAGCCAAATATTCTACTATTAAAGACCTTACATCTTCCAACTTTTCTATCAGTGATATTTCAGTGTTACCTGAACTTTCTTCTTAGGTCCATTTCACTTTTCAAACATTCCAGTTAGAGGAACACTTTAGACCTTAGAGTCCATCCAAAGGCAGAGGACTCCTGGAGAGCTTTCAGGGGTAGCTTTTTTGATTACTGTACTCAATGTGTCTGTTTAACTTCGTATAAAGCCCTAATGCCAAATATATGAGAAACTAATCTGGCCTTATTTAAATGCAGGACTTTGACTTTGTGAGTATTTTTATTCAGAAAAAGATTGCCCTTTTTCTAAGAAATGCACTTTTAAAATCTAAGTTATTTCACAACTGAGCACTGTTGTTCTAAAATAAAGGCACTCATGGAGATCTGAACTACCACAACTGTGAGTATAATATGTGAGCCATTTTGTTATTTTGGTTCCACTT
The DNA here is from genome assembly GCA_013400215.1 of Cisticola juncidis. Taxonomy (NCBI): domain Eukaryota; kingdom Metazoa; phylum Chordata; class Aves; order Passeriformes; family Cisticolidae; genus Cisticola; species Cisticola juncidis. The sequence goes on from VXBR01008506.1 coordinate 172,628, forward strand.
AACCATGTAGGCAGATCCTTATATTCACATAAAGCCAGTTATTTCAGTTTATTTTATATCTGTGAATTTCCCTGATGCCCCATTTTCTCACTTAGATGATGGGTTCTTTGTACGAGAGCTGAGCTGATTGGTGCAAACACAAGGACAGTTGAATTATAGTCCAATGCACTGTCCAAATCTATTTCTAATCAAAACAGAGTTATGTTATGGACTTGCTAGATGTGTGCTAGCTCATCCTTAAAATAAAGCATCCATTTTTTTCAAAGCCCAATGAAAATAGCTCTGATGAAATTAGAAGTACACTGATTTTCTACAGTGCTTCCAACCTTTTACAATCACCCTGTTCAAGTTGAAAATGTCTCTTCTTTTATGAAATACATTATCCCAACAACTCAAAATTTTAGGCTGGGAGACCATTACAGAAGGTAATATACACATACTACTGAAGCTTAGCAAAGATTGTCAAAATAATAAGTGAAATCATATTACTAAGTCAACACTCCAAGTACTAAACAGGACAACCGATCATTTTCCTCAAGCTATTTTTTTACCTAGTCACTGAATTAAAAACAGCTATTCGATCTTTGGCTCCCAGAAATGATCTGACAAAAATAGATGGCTTTAAAACATTAAGTATATTGAAGTCAAGAAAAGGAAATATACTGAAGTCAAGCAAGCAAAAGTCTACCTACTAGACATTTATGATTAAATATTGTGTGTATAGTGGATCCCCAGGAATATTTAGGTGTTTGAATCCCAAATACAGGCTTTTTGCCTGGAGGCATATAAAATATCTAAGTCCATGGGGTTTAATAGATGATATTTGCTAAGTGACTAAATTAATGAAACTGGGAAAGTTGATGTCTGAGTACTGTATTTCTCAAGGAAGACACTCAAGGAAGATTCAAAATCCAACCCAGAAAACACTCTCAGTACAGATATATTGGATGGGACTGAAAAGGAAACATGGCCAGAGATCTGTCATCACTCTTCCTGTCTTTTTACTTACCAGCTAAAGAGTTGAACAGAGACATGGAAGACACTGTCTTTTGTTCACGCCTCTGTCTTTTTAACAGATATTTCAAACCTTCCAAGATCCTTTTAACTTCAGGCGTAGTCTGCTTTCCAGAGCAAAGGCATTCAACATCCATTCTTTCTATTCTTTTCCAATGTGCATAGTATAGCAAAATATTTACTAAAACACAGAAAGCGCAAGGAAGAAACCAAAGGAATATTAAAACTAGTGTTATAATACTGCTCAGTGGTTAGCTCTCTCACCTAAGTAAAGAGAGGACTGAATCCCAGTCCCTGCCCTCATGATTACTTAATATGGGATACTTAAAATTTCATCAACACAGGCACTGAGGCCTCTTTTCTTGTAGCTGAGTACCTCAAATGTTAGGCAATAAAGTATTGCTCTCTCTTTTGCCTAATGAATATTTAATTATTCTCAGCGAAGTAAAGCAGCTTCAACAAGAGGAATTATGGCTCTTTATCTGTCCTCAAACTAACCACTGAGCTATTGGATAAAACTGAGATCCTGGCTAGGCCCTCTTTGAAAAGTGTGAGCCCAACCATGATTCAATGTAGTTAGTAAACACCAAGAGAAGGAAGTTTCTTGCTGTAGCCTGGAATTAAGTATTTAAATCCTTCAGAGACATTGGTCTCCATACACTTACTATTTTTTGTTGACCTTGTTGGCTTTCTGCTCACGGGTCCTTGGGTATTGTAGGCATCTAACTCAGCGCTAGTATATGACACTTGAATGTCAGAATCTAAAACGTTCAATGTGAGGCTGCCTGTTCCTCAGGGATATAGCTCATACTATCCACACTCCTTAAAAAAAACATAGAGAATATGATAGCATCATATGCATTCAGAATAGGCAGTGTTAAATGGGAGAAAATAAAACTGAGAGGGAACAGAACTTTTGGACCATTTACTTAGGTCAATTTTCTTGCTTCTTTCCCTTAATGCCTGGAAATCCACTTCTCAGTAAGACAGTAATTCTCCTGTGAGGGTTGTTTGCTTGTACTGCAGACACACTCCCATCATCTTCCCCCTCTGTCCAGTGCTTACTGGTCCCCTGTAGTCCCCAGCTGATGGCCCTTTGAGACTTGCATCCAGCTTACAGACATCCTGAGTTGCTCTAAGCTAGTGCGGCTCTGCTCTGTAATTAGCATGCCAAACAGAGACCCTGCTGATGGTCCTTTCCAACCACAACAGGTGGTGGCTAGCTCAGAGGGCTGGAGCCAACGTGAGTGGACTCAGAAAGGGATAGATCTTTGGATTACCTGTTCCTTTGGGAGACACACACTGCCGGGATTTTGAAATCAGACAATTATCTCCTAAAGGGAAGAATCGTGCTGTGGGAAAAGACATCAGACTTGAATTTTTCTCAGGAACAAACCTGGAAACATATTTACCTAAGTGTGATTTTCCTACCTAACAGTAATTTTCAAATTCTCAGGGACCAAAAGACAGGAAAAAGGCAGCTTGTCAAAAGAAGGCACTTTACCCAGAAGATAACCACCATTTTTCAGTATTCTCATATGTCAACTTGACACAGTCCTTTCATAACTGGCTGAACTCCACAGATGCGGTATTTTGGCAAGGAGTACATCTTCTGGGAATCAGCTGGTGTGGAAAAACTGCAGAAGATCAAAACACTGACTTTGGCTAACAACATGGGCTAGAGTCCATGAACCATGAACTGCAGATTGGGCAGAATCCTAGACGCTGACTGTTCTGTAGTTGCTGAACTTCAATATGCTTTATCAAGTTTCAGATCCCAGTCTGTTGCCATGCAATCCAATTTCCATAATTATTTCTCAGTTAAACTCCAGTTGATTTATTTCTGTTCAAATTAATCAGCACAGCTGATATGAAGTTTACCAGACACACACAGAGTCATGGTGATTCCTGCAGATGTAATACCACAGAAAGATTAATTTATCCATTGGTCTAAAGGTTGGTTTATAACTCACTGTTCTGAGATAAGACTTTTCCCAGCTCAGGATGGACTGGTAGGACTTTAGTATAATTGGAAAGTATTCTATTATACCCTTACTCTGTCTTTGCTCTTTACTCTTCGTGTTAGTTAATGAATGGTCTTTGACAGGGAATTTACAGAATTATTAAAATGGAAGGTCTGAAGTTTTTAGATCTTGTTTTGCTGTTGCTGTACATTGTGAAACTGAATTGCAGTTAAAGAGTTGGACTTGACTCAGTGATTCAGGATTCAAAATCTGTCTCTTGCACATTTCTCTGATCTTCAAGTAACTTGCTTTCAGGCTGTGACTTCCTCCTCTGTTAAAATGGAAATAATTATAGAAAGAAGAAAAAAGAATGTATCCAGCTATGCTGGTATTATTCAGAATAAGGTTGGCCTTTTACTGTGTGTTTGCACAATTATTGCACAACAGGATCCTGATCATTACGGTAGTACATAAATGATAATAATAAGATGGAGTTTTAATATTTTCCACCATCAACATGATTCACTGTAAGATCGTACTTAAATCTTACTGTTTATTCTTATGCTATTGTATAAAGAGCACAGTAATTAGCAACCAGCAAAAATCTCATGTTACAATTTTGTAATGCTACAAATAGTCAGCAACAAGTGAGGAACGGGCTCACATTGCAGTTCTAATATGCAGCATTTAACTATAATAATACTGTACCAATACCTTACATTGTCCAGAGAAGAGCAACAAGGGTCATGAAGGGTCTAGAAAAAGTGTCCTACAAGGAGCTGCTGAGGGAGCTGGGAGAGTTTAGCCTGGAGAAGAGGAGGCTCAAGGGGCACCTCATTGCCCACAACTGCTTGAAAGGAGGTTCTAATGAAGTGGGGACCAGTCTCTTCTGCCTGCAGTGCCTGGACCAGAAATGGTCTTAAACTGTGACAGGGGAGGTTCAGATTAGATATTAGAAAACAACTTTTCCCTGTTAGGCTGGTCAGCCTGTGTTGCTCAGGAGGTGATGGAGTGACCATGCCTTGAGGTGTTTTAGAGGTGTCTGAATGTGGAGCTGGGTGAGTTTGTTAAGGGGTTACAGTGGCAGTGCTGGCTGCTGGGCTGGACTGGCTGACCTTGATAGTCTCTTCCAACCTTGAGGATTCTATGGTTCCATCATCTCTCATTCCAAAGTGACTGAACTCCCCAAGTGGAATGCAAAACATAGAAAAGGGATCATCCATACATTAAGTGAAAAAGAGAGGCTTGAAGAGAATTTTCTGCCAAGGCTATATTTTAAATAATGAAGGGAAGGACAAATAATGAAAGGAAGAAGCAAGCAGAAGGAAAGTTTGAAATAAGCAGAAGAATTATCTATCTCTGGATGGTATTTTGGTATTTGGTAGTACCAAGAAATGGTACTACCAAAAGAGATTTGGTGACTTGCTCTAGTTGAATGCCCATCAGAAAAGGCTTCACAGCTTTCAAAGGATAGATTACACGTCTTATAAACATAAAATTGCATTTCCCAAGGGATATAATAACTAAACAGTAATACTGTATCCCTTTCTATCATATCCTCAAAGCATGAGTAGAAACAGCTAAGAATGCCCAGTAAAGACTGTCTAGTGTTGCCATGATCCTTCCTAGTTTGCTGAGTGTTCATATTAAAGCAGAAGTGTGCAGCTTCTCACACTCCTAAATGTAAGCAGTGGACCATGTTTTGTAAATACTGCCCTTGTTATGAATTCCTTCTCCATGAGAAGGGGAGGTTGAATTACAGCCTCCTGGACCAATGTGGGTGAGAGGTGGGATAACCACCCTCCAATCCATGGTCACCTTGCTACAGGTATATTATAGATATAATAAACAAAGGGCGGGAGTCTTCTGGTCTCCTGCCCTGCTGCTCTGAACCCAGATCTGCTGTCTCCTGAGTGCCCTCATCTAGCAAGGCTCACAGTGATAGTCTAGATGAAAGAAGCAGGACAGAAAATACCCAGCGGGACAGATATGCCCAGTCAAGATACCTACAATGAAAGCTAAGGCATCCATTGTATATAATTTGCAAAAAGCACGACAGAAAATTGAGAAATGATGAGAATTTTAACAAATTATGAGAATTTTAACACAGATCTCTTTGAATTAAACCTTAAGATTTAGCTGCTATGGTTTAGCTGTTATTTCTAAACTTCCAAAATATGTAGGTTTACAAGAAGAGATCAGTGATTCATTTCTCAGATACTTATGCCTTCAAGAGAAATTGTTGTGTACATTTTTTTAAATCTACAAATTTTTCTACTTACTAGAATTTTTTGCATGTTCAAAATTCAATCTTATTAGCTGACAATATATTTCTACACACTTACTGAGTATTCCCAAGTGAGATATAGGTGCCTGTGATATTTAGGGTACAGTACTTATCCTCTCTGGCTCTAACTATGTGCAGATTCCTTTAAGAAGACCACAGCCTACAAACCACAGAGGGTAATCCCTCCACTCTCCTCACAGCTGTTAAGGTCTCAGACTACAGTGTCCAGCTCTGGGCAGTGCTCCTCAAGAAAGGAGTTGACCACTCAAGACAAGTGAGAACAGCAGTGACAATAATTGCAAAGCAAAAAACAACAAACTCAGTGAATCTAGAGTCAAAGAACTGTTAGTATGTCCCCTAAAGGAGAGAAGACTTCTAGAGAGAAGTGTTCATTGTTCTATCAGTCCATGGAGACAAGATAAACTTGCTGAAGGTAGGGATACTGACTCTCTGGAGTAGGTTTGCCCTAAGAAATCATAGACTTGCTTTCACTTAAGGCTTTAATACAGGTGAAACAAACAAACAAACAAACAAACAAACAACCTATTGAAACTGCAAAAGTGTGGCAATTGTTGGTGATGACCAGAATCTAATGACCATGTAGCAGTCTTCCTAGTCTTTGATTCTGATGGGTTTGTGTTTAAAGTTGATGGAAGAGTTTTCTTCAAACTCTGAAATAACTCATGTTTGGACAGAGGCCAATCACAGAAAGTATCTAGGACAAAGTAAAACCTTTTTGTAAAAGATGTAAACTAGATAAAGTAGCCATGTAATGACTAAAGTAATGCATTCATTATTACAAAGACCTTAATTAAATGGATAACACTGTACAAATATACTGAACATTAATATCACTGGATTTCCTACTTAGAAATGTATGATGTCACCCCCATGCATGATGAGCATCTCTGGTGAGCAGCAAAGCTGCTGGAGCAGCTTTTTGAAGTTGTAGCATGACAGGCTTTTGGCAACTGCTTGGAACAAAGCTGCTCTGATGGTTGTTTGATTAAGCAAATCTGCTGTGGTAAATGTCTGAAGCCAAGCTGTTTCTGCAGCTGTTTGAGCCAGAGCTAGTCCTGCAGTTTTTGAAGAAGGCATTTGAAAAAAATGAAGCAGAGAGGTGGAAACAGAAAGGAGGGAAGAGAAAGATTTTAAAGCATTTTAATTACATACAGCATTTCAGGAAAAAAGTATATTTGTTTTCAAACAGCTTTGTAAAACAAAACTATAATGCCATCTTGGGGTTTTGGTGATACTGACGATTATAATATGCAGGATTCCTAAGGATAGGTATCTTTGCATAAGGCTTACTGAATTACAAACTTTCAGAATGGTATTAAAGCTGCAAAGTCAAGTAATCAAAATGTAGGAAATGTCAGAAGTAAGGTTGTATGCAAACTTTACTCATTCCCCTTTAGTCACATATTAATATAGGGCTTTTGTCTTCAAGATCCAAGCATCAGTCAGCACTCAGGGATGGGAGATGTTTTTAAGAATATGTCTGGGGTTTTTTTTGTTTTCTTGTCCTTGTTCAGTATGAGACTCCTTGCCTTGTTTATTTCACAATATTAAAATCTTATATAACAACAGAATGATTTATCTCCTCCTGATGTTTCCAGCAGTTCTCATCACTGTACTGAGTGCTTCACAAATATGGGTACGTATAACGTTGTGGTACACTTTTAGGAATTAAAGTGATATTGCTACTCCTGATTTCTGCAGAGGTGAGATTAAAACTGCTCTGTAATTTAGGGTGTTCTCTTCAAGGTGCATGATCTTGAGCCATAACTTAGCAATTTATTTATTCAAGTTGTAATCTGTCAAGTTGACTCCTCAAGTACGCAACACTTCTGTAAGCCAGATCGTTGTAAGCCAAGTGAGTGAGGCTCCCAGAAAAAGAGGCACCACTTATTAAATGCTTTTGGTGGAGATGGCTTACTGAGAACTACACAGGGATTTTGAGGAAGAAGGTGTAAAATAAATTAAACAGACAAGGGATTGTGCAATTGTGTCCACCTAAACACAAAAGAGCAAGCATACAGTCTCCATGAATGTACAGCTTTCATTTTTCCATTTCCTAAATTGTAAACCCTTGCTTTGAATTCTTAAAAATGTTGTTGATTTTCCACGTGTAGATAAATTTCTTTTTTTGTTGTTTCATGCTAGAAAAATAATCTCCCACATCTTGCAGCTATCATGCCTAAATGTGTAGATTTTATCAAAGGGTTAAGAAAATGTAGATGCCCTGCATAGTCTCCTGACATTTAAACAGAATAACTAGGAATATTTTCTGTCCTATATGTGTGCCAAAAAAATTAAAAAGGACAGTTTCTAACCTAATTTTGAACAATGACTGAACTGTTGAAGTCAAGGTTCTTGGGCTCCACTACAAGGTCCAGATTGAATACTTATCCACAGGACATAGATGTTTGAATTTATTCCTTCAAAGCATGACCATTTCTGCCTTTACTAGTCACAGCCTCCATCTTATTTTCTCATTAACTTCTGTCCTCATTCCAGCTAAATTTCCATTTCTCAGCACATTTGGTTCCTTCCACAAGGTCCTTTCCTTTTTAACTTTTAATCTATTCTGTCTCTCCTGACCTCTTTCCTTCTCAACCATAAACTTCTCTGAATTTGCCCAGCACCAGTCCTTCACCCAATGGATCGTTCAGTCATTCTGTGCTGCCAATGTTTTAGCAACCTTTTTTCCTGTTCTTGACATTTTTCATTCTTGCTGGCTCTGAATCTCATCTTCATTTCCATGTGCAGTTTACTGTCTCTATCACCATAAATGTCTCAGTTCCCTCCTCTTTCAGTCTGTCTCTGTGTTCTGGTGTCCTGGTTCCTGTCTGCTCCTCATCTCCAGGCAGATCAGCTTTTTGCAAGCTCTGCTTTTAAATAGTGCAGCTTCCTCCTTCTCACTTCCTGTTTGGAGTAGGTGGAAAAAATAGAGCTTCTGCACTCCGATTTGGACTGCAGCCCAGAATGACGTAAAGCTGTAGTTGCAAGGAAAATCCTGCTCAGCTTCAGTCTGGGACGTGTTATATAATTACAGAATCTTTGAGAAATGCAACTGTTGACACCTGAGACTTTTGTACTGAGCATGTGTGAACTGCCTTTTTTAAAATTATTATTTCCTCAAAGGATTAGGACTTAGCCAAACTTAAATTCTATTAAGAGATGGAGAGAAGTACATCCTTGACACAAAGGCAAATCTTCATCCAATTTTAAGCCACTCTAACAGTGATAGTAGTGCCAAAAAGGTTCACCAAAATGCTGTTGTATTTTTACAAAAAACCCACCATTTTTTCCCTTAGTCTCAGAAATGCCTGAGTTGTTTATCTCCAAAAACAACCCCAAAGTCAGCCTTGTGCAGATGCTCAGTGTGGAAAATTTCAGTGCAAATAATTAAGCTTTGGCAAAGTTACAATTAACTGGAAACAGTCTCATAATGGGAAATGTTGGACAACCTCACTAGACATGTGTGCATTCAATCCTGTCTATATTATGATGTCCATTAAAATTTGGAGAAACATTCTTTTTATAGTCGTCAGAGCAAAACTAGTGGGTTTGCTGTCATTGCAGTGTCAAGTTTCATACCAGAACTGTTGTAAAAATTTAAGTTACTTTGAAATTGTTGTTTTCATTTAAAAGGACATTATTTTATTCATGATAAAATAGCCTCACCTACTGCCATATGGATAACTCCAGCCATTCAGAGATCTCAAACTGTGTCTCACAAAATCAAGATAGTGATGCAAAATTTATGAGATTGAAAGACAGTTAGAGGGAAAGTGGTGATTTTCCTTCCAGTTTCTGAGCCTTGGAATTATTTTGCAATACATTCAAGTCCTTTTCTGTAACTATAAAGTCAATTCATTTCACTTACATGTTATCAAAACTATATACCCAATTTAAACCAGTGGCAGAGATTTTAAGACAAATACCATATATACTGTCAATTGTCAAGACCTCAGAATCAGAGCCCCATGCCACTTCCTTTTCCATTGTATTTATTCTGGTGTAAGACTCTGGATATTGATTGCTCAGCTGATGCACAGCTTCTGCTCATCAAGATAAAGCAAGACTTGTGTATTTGAGCCCTTTTTTGTTTCCATTGACTTATCAGATGGGTTTGAGTTCTGTATTTTTTCATACTTCTTTAAAAAATAATAGGATAGTTAGAGTACATTTTCTATACATTTGAAAACTGAGGAAGAGTGTTGGAATCTCAGCACAGGGCAAATCTGAAGCAGCACCTGAGCTGTTCTCCTTTTCCAGTAGCTGGTATGAAGAAAGGATTCTAAACCCAGACTAATTGTAAAAGCTCCCAGAGTTCCTGATAAATTCTGCACAGGTCAAAGCATCTATGACTGCAAATTAAAACGGATTTCTTTTAACATTTTTTAGGGAAGATTTTTCAAAGTAGTACATTTGTGGCATGTGGGCGTGTCTTGCAAAGAGCTCCACACAGATACACCTAAATCACCAAGTACCAAGCATCATATAGTAATGGCATAAAATCTTTGGAATATCTAAGTACCAAGAGAGGGGAACATTTTTTACTGCTATAAAGGAAGCTGTAAGAGGAATATGCATATTTAAATTAAATGAGAGGCCATTCCCTGTAAATATTAGGGTAACCTTTCCTTGATGATGAGATTCACCAAGACGCCTAGCAAAACAGTAGACATTCAGCTTCTTCAAACTTCTAGAACTAAATTGAACAAAACAACATACAAGGCAGTTGAAGAAAGGATACTGAAATTAATTGCTCTGATCCTTTTTTGTCAACATTTTGTTACTGAAATCCAGAAAATATAGTCCATCTCTTCCTTTATAGTGCTGAGTTAAGACAAATATGAATTTCCTGTAGCTTTGTGTTGATACATTGAGATTGATATGAGGTTAACTAGGTAGGGAAAACCTCTAAAGAAATAAGATGACAGAAGTGCCATAGCCATGTAATTCTGAGTCACACTACATTTACTCCTGAATATTTGGATCACAGTACCATGTTATGTCATCATCTACAACTGGACAGAATGTGACAGATCCTCAGATGAGATGGATCTCACTTAACTTCTGCTGTCAGAAACTGACAGCTGGATTTGAGCTAATCATCCTAAGTTCCCTTTCCTGTCAAAAGGAAGAAGTAAGCGTCTTGTGGAGCACAATCCATTTCATCTAATGTAGATGTGCAAAGTAAGGCAAAAGAATGACGTGAGGTATTTCTTGGACAAGTAGCCAACCTGTGATGACATAGGTGAAATGGCTTCCTCATTTTATTGTCAAAGGTAGACATCAGTACAGGTTTCCTCTTCACATATAAGCCAAACTGCTGAAAAGATCTATGATGAATGGAACTACACATGACAGGCATTTCAGCACTTCTGCAACACCTAGTTGCTCAGCTGCTGAACAGGATGGGACAGGATGGCTCCTGACACTGCTTTTCTAAATTCCATCCTAATTTTAAATATGCTTCTTGTGACAATGTGAAGTGACAATGCCTATTTTTAAATCCCTCAGGTGTTTAGGCCTTGTTGTAGCCGTTTCCTGCTGCTGACTTAATTAAGGCCTGCCAGCCTGAGACCAGCTCTTCTCAGCAGTCTGCCGCAGTCTGTCACAGCCTACTTTCGGCGTGACAGGTAAGGGCATGGTGGCACTCTGTTCTGTTTGCCTTGTGGTCCACTGCTTTCACTTGTGCACAGAGAGAGGGATGCCAGCTGTCCCTACACCACACTGCACAATCCTCACCTGAGGGATGAGTTTTCATGCTATAGGTAGGGGATTCCATTGATGACAGCTGTTGGAAAACACACTTTGCCCTTTTCTCCCTCAGCCATTGTTACCAGATCTAAGCCATGCAGCCTCTGAGGGACCTGATGCAGCGTTCTGACCCAGTGAGATGCTATTCCTTTTTTTATTTCAGAGTTAGCTTTCCACTGGATCAGCCAGTTGAACTGACTCACCTTGCAGCTGTGTTTTTGTTAGGTATGCTATGAAGGAACCAGAGAGAGTTCGTGCCACTGACTGCCCAGGGTATACGGCTTGTTCCACCCCTTCAGCTGCAGTGCTGCATCATCTTAGGTGAAATATGAAATGTAAATAACTTCACTATGGACCACTCATCAAGGAAGTTGTTACTTTGTGTGAACAGAACACTTTCAGTGTATATATAATTTTTGTTGGTATCTAGTGAATCAGGTTTGGTTTTGGCATTTATAAATGAGGTCTTACTTTTAAGGAGAGCCTTGAAAGCTTTGTGCTGTTTGAGATTAGAAGATACAGTTAAATATATTTGAAAACATCTCAAGATGCAAAGTAATGGATGTCTTTTATAGTTCTGCTATCAGGGTTTTGGTGCCAGAGCAGTGCCAGAGGAAGCTGGGTTTTGGGGGGTGGAAGAGGATTTGGCAGGTGAGAGTGAAGAAAACACAGGATGGTGGTTCTCACATGTCGGAGCACTGTCCTTGCTATAACCAAGTCCAGAATGACTACTGGGACACTGTTTGCTGTCCTAGCTACCAGTTGTTCCTTACTTCCTGCTCTAAAATAGTGAGGAATGTTGCTATCAGCATCTAAACATTTATTGCTTCCTTTCCCAGCAGCAAGCTCAATTCACTGGCAGGTCTCAAAGTATGCAACCTGCCTCCCAAGCTGATACCACCTCAGTAGGTGAGGGGCTTTTAATGATTGCAGCCATAGTGCAGACCCTTTTGGCTACAGGAAATGTGCTAATGCAATTTACTATTATCTTTCACAGCAAGAGTTCCCTTCAGGGAAAGACTGATATTTATCATAAGACTTGGATTTCATGAGGTCCCTTGAGAAAAGTGAATTATTAGGCATTGGAAAGTTGTTAAAATCTCTGTACAGCAAGCAACTTTACCATGACTGACAATACCTGAGACTGCATGTCTTACCAGGATTTCTACTCCATGTAGGATTTTCCAGCCTTTTAAAATGATTTTCAGTTTTCCTTCTGGCAGCAATCTCCAAAAATGGAAGCACTTCAGACATCTCAGCTTTAAGTACTCAAAATCCCTACTTGCTTTTAAAAGCTTTGGTCTCATGGTAATACCACACATATAAGTGGAAATGAAATGGGTCTGCACAGATTTGCTGTATTCTGCTGCCACATCATTGTCCCAATGCCAGAACAGCCAGCCACAAATTGATTCCACCAGTACTGAAGGAAGTATTATGAATGAAAAAGGAAATTATGTCTAAAGTTTGTAAAAGAACCTTAACTCAGGATTTCCTCTGCTTTATTTTTTGTGTCATTTAGGCATGAGAGTCAGCAACCTTAGCACCATCTTAATGCAATTTTGTCTTCTGGAACTTCCCTTGAGTTTTTGGAATGTAAGTAATGTGAACAAATGCACCAGCTGAAACACAATTGAAAAAATATTTTTAATGTAAGTAAATACTGTCAATTGTGAATGTTCACATTTTGACTCATGGAAGAGAAGTTAATAATACCAAATATGCCAAACGCATCCTGCACTCCCAGCCAACGAGGAGCTCAAGCTCTTTCTGGCACCATCTACGAAGACAGAAGAGCAGGGAATTTCCTCTAAGAAACCTCTTTGATCTAGTCCACCACCAGTTTCTATAGAGACTATATTCTCAAAAATCCTCTCATTTTTCACTATAAATAACTCCCACATTTCAGGGAAAAAGTGGACTTTAGCTGTAGTGCTTACTGGGTGTAACCTGGATGTTATTTTGGAAAAATCAAAATCCAGGATCAAATGCTTGTATGCAGTTGTTTGTTGAGAATTTATATAGCCATAGAGGAAGGAAAAGATGTCAGAGGCAGTCTGTAAGTGACACCAGAATAGGAAGATTCTACCTATTGCTCAGGTCCCAGACGAATATTACTGTCTTGTGAGTGGGGACTTACATTCTGTACAAAGCTGCATTAATAGCAGGATTAATAGTACCTTCTCTTCCCCTGTTTGTAATACAGTCCCTGCACAGACACAGTCACGTGTCTCTTGGTTGGTGTTTGTATGGCTTCTGAGTTCTGTGAAGCTGTTTATGTGTTTTTCTTTATAATGGCTGTGTGAGAAAAGAATTATTTACTCCGTCTTACTGATGAGGAAACAAGTCCCAGAGCAATAAGGGGCTGGATTTTTTTTTTTTTTTTTACATACTTTAACCATTTGTTTGGAAGCTTAAAACTGCAGATATTTGAAGTTGCCATCAAGTGCTGCAAGAGTGCTTCCCAGTGTGTCAGCTGTATCCAAGTTCAATCTCTGAGTGGACAATCTCCCTCTCCTCACCCTATGCCTTGGTTTTGATGGGAAGAAAATCTGTGCACACAAGACATAGAACCCTGGAGTACAACTGCTCTGCAGTTTGAACTTGGCCAAAGACAAGATTTTTGAAAGGACCAGGTGCCAGATTTATATTGTTCTCCATGACAAACAGGCCCTGGAAATTCTACTGACTGATTACTATGTTTTCTAGCAATTCTGCCTTTAAGTGACAGCTCAAGATCACAGAAGTAGCCTGTGGCTATAATCAATGGGATATTCTTTCTTCTGTGTCAATAAAGATTTGTTAGAATTAGCTAAATTGATGAAAATTGGGAACTTGACTAGACAGTTTACTAAGAGGACTTGCCACTTTTCCTTATGGGGCAGAAAAGAGATGTGAACACTGTGTCAGATGTCAGGAGGGGCTGGGGCTTCAGACAAGCCTTAGGTACTAGGTAATGTTTCTACAACATGAAATTTGCTATATTTATAAACCTGGCTCTGTTATAGTGTCCTGTTCTGTAAATCCTGGCTGCTGCTAAATATAATTTGTGTTGGTTTCACCACAACAAAATGCTTTAAATTTCTTTGATTGCCCACAGTGAAATACTTTCATCGATAAATGCACTATAAATGAAAAGTTATGGAGGAAATGCAAACACCTAATTGAAGTAATATTAAATTAAATACGTGCTCGTTATAGTAGACTTCATCAAAATGCATGTGGTGGTAACTTTGCAGTTTGTAAAGTTTTAAATGCATTCAACTGAAACTAGTTGTGAACATCAAGTAAAAAGAAGACCTTTTATCCGATTCTATCTTTTTTGAAAGTAAAAAAGAAGTCAGTGGTTCTACACAATGTGAAATTTTGATAAGCTTCCTCCAGGAAAAATTTACCTCAGTGAAAAGAGGATCCTTACAGATTAAAAAGAATGTAATCACCTCTTTTGTCCAGAGTACCACAACATGTTGGTATGTCTTGATTTGCTGGAGATCAGAAGTCTCTACTGGTTTTCTGTTCCAGCCTTTCTAATCCACAGTATATCCAGGAATGATAAGATATTGAACTGATATCTGAAATAGGCTGTACCACCCTAGTATATTTATTTACCAGGACTCAGTCAAGAGTGTTCATGTGACAAATTATAGTGTAGCACAGAGATACCTCAAACAAGAGTTAAATTAACAAGTTTGAATATGGTAAAAATTTTGGTCGTAGCAATGCAGGTCAATTCACACTGCTCCTTAGCAGGGAAATTTAGCTTTAAGGAGCTTCATGCTGCTGTGTTTGCTTCTGACCTCCAATGTATCTTCTTTAACAGTGGCTTGATAATGGTGCCTAATTACAAAGTGCAGTTTAGACAATTTGCAGTGCTGGAATCCAAAGGCAGCTGATGCAGCTCCAATTTTTATATTATGCTTTGTAGCCTGTAAAGGTTCCTTTGTTCTGTATAAATTATGTTTTTATGGGGCAGTCACATTCATATATTCCTCTACTGTGGCTGACTTGGATGCTGCCTCACTTAGTCATAGTCTTCAGCTATGAAAATGGCTATGACAGGAATTTTCATTACCAAATTGAAAACAAAGTATTCTCAGTAGACTGCTCTGGCTCTGGTTTAGCTGCGTACCAGGGTTAACTCCCAACACAGAAATATGCAAATATTGGAGAAGGTGCTGCATGAAAAGCAAAATATCTGGGTTTATGTCTTTACAGTAATATAGCAACTGATGATGTGAAAAGCAGAAGCCCTGTTTCCACAGATTTGTGCATCATGTTTGGACTTTCTGGTGTCTAAAAAGATGTGACCTCTAATTACCTAAGGATAAAGTAAGGCAGTTTCTCTTGGATATATGAATTCTGAAGAGGGATGTAGTAACAACTGAACTAATTTTCTATACTTCCACTTAGCAAATGCTTTTTATAAATGCCTGTTTCACAGAAAGGTCTTAATTTCTGTGCAATCATCCTTCTGATGTCTTTTGTTGAAATCAATCAACGTAATTGAGAGCAAGGGATGGATGGACACACATACATGCTCACATGTGGGATCTGGGAACCTTTCATTAAGAAAGGCTAAAAACAGTAATGAACTCTCCACTCCTTAAAGCCCAATTTGCTCAAGACTACAAAGGACTGACATAATTATTTTATAATGTCAAAGCCAGGCATTAAGTGAATATACAGCATAATCCCTGTCTGTCAATGCCTGAAGTGTTTCACACAGAAATATTTTTACCAATACTGGAAATATTTAGATTTGCTGTAGAAGAATCATTATCATTTTTGGCTGTTGTAATCAGTTTAAATATTAGCTAGAACTATGTGGCCTTTTAATTATGCCTTACAATTGTGACTGCTTCACATTTAATTGTGGGAAGTCTTCCATCCTCATTCTTTTCTTTCAATTTCTAAGAAATGTCTTTCCAGCAATAGTATTCCCAGCTTTTTGTCCACAATAGGATCATTTCAAGAATCTAAATGGACACATCTCCAGGGTAATAACGCTCTTTCAGAACATGCCTAGGGCTAATTGCCTGCCAGTCATGACCATGAGTAACAAATGGTAGCTGTGCCGCCTTCCCCCTTCGACATCTTTGGGAGCAAGGATTTCCAGCAGGCAAGTGATGTGGATATTTGGGACACTGGCTGTCTGTCTGGTGCAGCTACATGCGATAGGTCACCCACTCTGTCAAAGCACGTTGTGCATGGTTGTGGCATGATTTTCCACCTCACGAATTTACAGCATTTTCTCTTTTCTAGACAAAGTCTGTGTTTTCTACACCTTATATGTGGCCAGCTTTTTATCAGCTGCAAGGTCTCATGTTGAAACAGACAATCCTAGGAAAACCACGTCAAACTGACTGAAGATACAATGTCAATTAGGAGAAATTCAAAACCTCACGTGTGGATAATCTCTGCAAGACGCAGAGTAGCCTTCAAACAAAATTCACCAATCGAATGGAGTCAATGTAGCAGCTCACTGCTGCTCCCCTGCTGCTGTTAAAACACACTCACCACTCCCTTGTGAGAGCCCTGGCACCCGCAAGATATGTACTGAACTAATTCCTCTCAGTAACCCAGAAAAAAACTCCAGAGAAGCAAATGAGCTTTTTCTAGGACTGGTGAGCTGCACCTGCAGCACACGGGAGGGAACATGACAGGATGGCAGGAGCACGGGCGTGGGAGGGGAGAGGCAAGACAGGAGTAGCGCTCCCACTTTCCTTAGCAGTGAATCCTTAGATTTGCCCAGAGGTATTATTGGACTATTTGATTTGAGGCACCACAGAAAGGGAGACACTAAGTGGGGAGAGGGAAAGTAAAGGCTGATCAACCAACAGATAGCTCTGTGAACAGCAGATACAAATGAGATTTACTTTGCATTTGGATCTCAAGATCGATCTTGCATGTGAATCCTGCCTAGTCTGCCAAGATTTGAGTTCATATTGCATCTTTCCTGCTATGGAAGGATTTGTAAGTTCTCTGTCACAATGATCTGTCTGTTCTACTTGGTAAAATCTTTTTATAAACTTTGCAGCAACTTAATATCTGTGAAAGACCCACCCCTTGCAAAACAAACCTCCAATTAAATTGGTTTACAAAGTCTAAATTATTCTGGGCCAAGAAGCATTTGTACAGTCTGAGACAGAAGGTTCAATCTCATAGAGTATATATTCTCACAAAAAGAAGGGGGGAACACTGTCATGACATCAATTTTCCTTTTCTTTCTTTTCTTTTTTTTTTTTTTAATTTGGAATTTTAAAAAATACTAAAAAAATATTACTGTTTTATAAATTGTTATTCAACATGTGTTAGGCAGTCTAATAAAACTGCATCCAACATTTATTTTATGGATTCTAGAGCCTCCCAGAGAGCACTAGCACATACTTTACTCATGCATTAAGTGCAAGGAACAGAAATATTTTATAATATGTGTACCTCCCCTGGAAAGAAGTTTAGTAAAGACAATGTGAGATTAGAGAGACCATTCCACCATGGACCTGTCACCATATGGGTTGTAATTCTAATTCACAGCAGCAATAGCACACCCTGCATGAGCCCTGCAGATTCAGTAACATTCTATTATTTCTGAAACCAGCAGAGTGAACTTTTATCAATCTCCCTATATTAAACATATCAAGATGTGACAATCAGTTCTTTCTGTATAGATTAAGTAACAATTTGAAATGTCATATTTGGATCTACTGAGCAATATGCTCACTGCCAACCATTGATAGCAAACCACAGTAGTTAATTTGACCCTATGGAACATTTAAAAGCAGACAAGCTTGAAGCATGAGCACTAAGCATATTTCAGGTTTCACTTATGTATTTCAGTGAATTGATTATATATTCCTGTTAATTTTCCAGGTATTTTTTTTGAGAACTACCTTCACCCATGGTAAAACACTACAGAAAGGGATACTTGTTAATGTATTGCTCTCAACTGAAATTCCTCTCACAAATATCCTTTCACAGAGGAAATATTTTTTCCCTCATAAACTTCATTCCCATTAGAAAACATTTTATATCTTGACTATGAAATAGGACATTCTCAAAGCCTCACAAGGCTTTTCCTGATGAAGGTAAACATTTTAATTACCTATCTAAACTGTTTGTGTGCTTCAATAGGCTGTGTGACAATTCTCATTCCTAGCAGATTATTTTGCCTTGCCTAAATCTTGTGGTTAAATGCTTAAAATTTATTATGAACAAAAACCTAGTCATTTATGTGTAAATTATCCCATAAATTAAGATCCTTCTTGCTTGGATGTTTTCATGAGAACCTTGAAGCACAATCATAAAGGTGGCATCAACTCTGGCCATTTGGCTTAGTCAAAATAGGACACTGTTAGAGATTAATTTTATTTACCAATCAGAGTTACAAAAGACGTAGGTGACAGCAACAGGCACCTCCTCCACTTGGTGGAAATAGCCAAAGGATGGGGAAAACAGGCTATTTTATGCCAGAGAATCATGTAGAAAAAAAAATTAAATACAGACTGTAGGCATAGATCTTTATGGCAAAAAGGGTGGTCATACAAAAGCCAAAGAGACATGACCTCCACTCATGCTGGCAACAGTGTCCCTTGCTTATGCTTTGTCATAATTGATTTGGTTTTCTCCAGGTGCCCCACAGTGCACAGTGGCTAAGCTGAGGCACAAAAACCTCACATTTCTCTTTTTCCACGATGGCAGGTTTGGTTGAAGCTGCACTAGGTCACCTGAAGGTTATTACACACATTACTAACTCAGCAAAAGGAAAAAGATTTTCACATCTCAGGCAATTTCCTACAAAACCTGGTGTAGGGATGACAACTTTAGGCAGAGAGCCTGAAGAGAGAGCTGGGGGCAGTAATTTCCCAAACTGCCAAAGCAAAAGTAATATTTGCTGGAGCTTGTCTGACCATGCCCTGACTCCCCCTTTTTGAAGTGCACAACCAACTTTAAGAAGAAGTGCTGCCATTAAAAAGTCTTTGAAGATACTGTTAAAAACTAAGCCAGGCTGATTAAACGATTACACATTTGTGTGAGATTATACCTGATCTCATCTCTAAAATTACAGGGATATACCAGCTGTGGATGATTTTTGATATCAGAAGCAAATGCTGATTTGGCAAAACAATAGCTTGTAAACTGATAAGGGAGTCAGCAGGAACTAGGGAACTAGGTCCTTTATATTGTAGGTCTCCAGCTGAAACCCACCATAATTCAGTAACAGGAGCCCTTAGGAACTTGAGTTGATCTAAGGATGTTCTAGAACCAAATAAAAAATAAGCCTGTCATTTCAGTTCAGATCCTAGTAAGCAACTATTACCAGCCCCAAATAAAAAGTGCCAGCTGCTGTTATATCAGAGAAGTAAAAAACTCTATTTCTCATCTAAACATTTTCTGCTTTTCCATGTGGAGGCCTGTTCATAGGATTAGATGAAAAGATGTCATCAGTACTGCACAGAAAGTTCTTGTTCTGCGGATGAATAATTCAATTTCTGATGTTGCTAATCCAGTGCCTTTCAGAAGCATTAAATTAAGTTCAATTAAGTATGTCTGAAGTAATTTGACTGTTTATCTTTTTTTTCTATTCTCTTAAACCACTCAATCTATGAGAAATGCCCAGAAAGAAAAATTCAGTATGTGAAGGCAAACTGGGAGGTCTGTTTTGCATTACTGTAGAACTCTTCTGCAATAGTGTAAACATGTTTTTTCTCTACACCTTTCTTTTATCTGTTTGGGTTTGGTTTGTTGGGGTTTTTTTAAGAGAAGCTATTTTTTCCAGTTTCCTCTCACTATAAATAGGCATCCTTTTTCGAAACCTCATAGAAGTAGTAGCATTCTCTGCGTAAACATTAATCAGCTTACACAGTGTATCATCCTCATGTCCCTTTAATGAGATTAAGCTCCTCTTGCTGAGCACAAGATTTCCTGAAGTGCTCCATTCTTCTTGCCATTTCTATCAGAGGAAAACCCCACCCTTCCTGTGTCAGGTATTTTACAAATGCATTAAAAAGATAATCCCTGTCCTGGCAGAAAAATTGCTTTTACCAACTCTTTAACACTGAAGGGTGAGTTTCACAGCACATCTTAATGTACAGTGACTACCACTGCCAAAATGGGAAATCCTTCCTCCTGGCTATTCATTTGTCTTCTTTTGGGTCCATCATTGACATAGACATGCTTGTAAACTAAGATGCCAAAATCACACAATTTGAGTGTACTTATCTACTTCAGCTCAGCAACATCTTTTGGCCATTGGAGCCATCCTTGGCAGCTCTTGTTGGCTTCTCAGCTGCTCCACTACAACTGTTCCTGCAGCTACAAGGTGATTTGCAAGGTAGACTTGAAGTTTATTCCAATTTAAAACAGAATTCTTACTTCTCCAAAGCTTTTGTTTGTTTGTTTTTGCCAAGTGGCATCCTGTTACTCCATCAAAAGTGGTATTAACACAGGTGAGTGTGCAGTGCAAGGTAGCAGGCAGAAGTGGGAGATGCTTAAGCTACTGCTGTGGTGGAAAGAAAGTCAAGACCCCTGATATTATCCCCAAAACCTATTTATCTGATAATAAAAGCAGAATATCTAGTTCCCAGATCTCAACCACCATGTCTTTATTTAAAGCTGGCCAGTAAAGGAGACAATTTTTTACAAGTTTAAGACAAACAAAGAATAAAGCTGTCATGAAGCAAACCAGATGTAACACCACAGTGTGTGCATGTGCATAAGTCTACTTGCAAATATACACAAAGAGAGAAGAAATACTTCTCTCCTTGCAACAGGCATTAGTCTATTTCTCAGCCATGAGCTGTTCTCTACTGATTACTTTGAAGGTCTTGAAATACCAGGAAACTTCACAGACAGTTCTACAGTTTTCAGTGACCTTGGATATCTCACACCAGGAATGAGAAAAAAGAACATGCTGCACCCACTGGCAGCTCTCAGCAGGATTTCTTCCTCATACTCCAGCCTGCCTCCCCTGATCCCCTCCTCAGCTGGCTGCAGAAGAGCTGAATGTTCTTCACCTCTAAAGCACTCCTTTCTAAGCTAATTCCCTTCTTCTTTCATCCAGGAAAGGAAGTGACGATAGATCCTTAAACCATTCATCTAAATAACAGCATTTTGGGACCAAACCTTGAAGGCAAATGATATCCAAACATGTCTCTGCTTATGGAAAAAACCCAACATTTATAAGAAATCTTACCCTCATGTTTTCTTTAATACACAGTTTGACACACTATGCACTTTCTTCCTTTTCCTCAGATGTTGAGGTATCTTGCACCAAAATGGGGACAACATTAAAGCCTGAATGAAAGCTATAAAGCACTTTGCCTTGTTATTCATCTTCATTGTCCCTTCTGGGAGCCACAGAAACAAGGTAGATACCCAGTTTGTGAATCAAAGCTACCTAGCAACCATAGCCTGAATGAAGGGTTGGAATGCTCTTCCATTTCATTTATCTTCTCTGACCCTCCTGGCAACAAGAGAAACAGCAGCTGAAGACACACCCCATTCAGAAACCAGAGACTCCCAGAACAAGACCTTCAGCAAAAGTTTAAAAGAGACTCATCCCACAGGTGTCCTGGTTCTCACCTGCCACATCTGTCTGACATAGGATACAGTGAGGTAAACAATTGCCACCACATCCCCTGCAGCTCTGAATAATGGCATAAAGTCTCCCTGTTGATGAGAAACACAAAACACAGTCTGTCTCCTCGTACTCCCTGTACAGCACCAGCCAAGCCTGGTAGCTGCAACTTTGGCTCACTACAAACATGTATCTGTACAAATGCACACCATTTGTAGTGGGTCAAACATCGAGGTTGTGTGGAACTCTGACACTGGTAATTGAACATGAGGCAAGAGGCATACCATTAGGCAGTTTTGGTGGAAGAGAAGAAATTGGTTGCTTCCCAATTCCCTGTTAAGAATACTTGAGATTACTTGAGTGTATTGTCAAATATGAGATGTAATCATCTAGCACTTTATTTATTCTCAAACTGCAAGGATGGACCTTCTAGAAATTCTCACAGGAAATATAAGGGAAATACCTTTACTTTTAGGTAATAAAAGCAAAGTCTTGGACTCATCTAGAGACTATACTAAAATACAGATTAAAGATGCAACTGTGCTTTTCCAGACAATGAATACAAGTCAGTGGATTTGATGCTATGGGTTCCTCACTTCACCAAGACTAGTTCTATACTTTATGTATATAGGAATAGATTTCAATTGCACTATTAAGAATAACTAGTGTCTTAACCTTCAATTCTATTAATTCTGCTAATTTAATGGACTATGGTTCTGGGTTTCTTTAATTTCGGAAACTATTTATTTTTATTTAGTTTACTGATTAATAAACTCCTGTGTTCTTACTTTCAAGAAATATATTTTGACTTTATTTTCAAAATTACTTTCCCTTTTCCTTTGCTATTTTTGTATATATATCTCCAATCTAATATTAGATTATGAAATTTAGTGTCTGCATATTTTTTCACCATACTTATCAGAGCTTTTTTCCTTTGGCTGACAATTTTTTCATGCAAAAAGGAAGCAAGATGGTGTTGAATCAGTCTGACAGCATGACTACTCCCCAGTTTCTTAGACAGGACTAGCAAACCATCTTCAGTTCCAAAGGTCTGCAAGTACTAAGACCAAGAATTAATTTGGTGATGGCAAAAGCACAATTCATTTTATCATGTGCTGAAAAGATCTACCAGTCCACATTGTGTAACTTGCTGATAGGGATCAGAGGTTGTCCATCACACCATCTGCCTTTCATTCAGCAGGCTTCTAACTTCCTACAAACAGTAGAACAGCTGGGAGCAAGCCAGCCTTGAGGTGCAGAGCTGAGTGCTGTTAGGGCACTGCACATTCTTTCCCAGAAGTTTTGCTGAAGTGCTCTTGAATAGGAATGGTGAAAGGTCATGAGTCAAAGGAGTAGCTGCTGTTCTGCCAGGAATGATCAAAACTATCTCAAAGTATAACTCTTCATCCTGGTGAGGTTTTACAGATGACTCCCAGGTCTGCAAAACCTCCTCCCTAATCAATGGCATTGAAAGCAGCAAAGATCTTGGGTATTGTATCGCTGACAATTCTGATGGAATTAATGCCAACAGTAGGAAATTCCCTGTGTGGTTTCCATTACATCAAGTACTCATTAGAGCCTTTAATGGAATAATGGAAAGTTTTGTAAAAAAATTTGCCTTTGCAAACATCACTTATCAGTACTGGTAAATAAATAATTTTCACACAAAGACATTTTTTAATTTAGTTCCCAAAACATTTTGGAAACTATTTTGAATATTAATTAATTTGAGTTTACAAGACTTGAAAACGTTGGATAGGTCCATTATTTTTAATTAAAAATGCTTTGAAAACTGCAAAATAACTCTGTTTCAAATACTTCTAAACCAAGAACAGTAATGTTTTGATATTTTTTGATAAAAATGGATTCTCAACTTCTCATAAATTCAAATATTGATGTAAAGTTTGGTCTCCCAGAAAGGCCTTGTTTTGTAACTGGGAATTTTGTTGACATTTTTTCCTTGGGTCAGTGCTTCCATTGTTGCTGCAGCTAAGACAACTGGAAATTGGAAACTCATTTGTCATGTGAAGTTGCCTTCTAAAATAAAAACTCAAGCAAGCTACTATGACCAGTCTTCTCATCTCCCCGGTGCATGTGACCTCATTGATCTCTCCATGGAAGTGAATGCCAAAGACAAATATTATCCAGTGGTTAGGGTACAAGACTGGAAGTGCAACTACATTTTATCCTCACAGGCCTGTCTTAGCTAAGCTCTATTTGGCAAGGCACATAACGTGTCCATTCCTTAATGTGCCCACCTGCAAAACATCATAATAACCATATATGTGTGAAAATGATTGGAACACCTAAACATATATGTGGAACTTGTGCAAAGTATTCTTTTGCCTATGGCTGAGATGTCTTTCATTTCATAATTATTTTTTTAGTCAATTAGCAATTTTAAACTAAATTAGAAGGAGACTAAGAACACTTGTAATTTAAAGTTACCAGAATTTCTTGAAAATTGTCGAATAAGCAGAAAGGGCCAAATGGGCACTCCTACCCTCTGCTCACTGCCCCTCCAGGGAAATGGTACAGTGTGATCCCAACAGTTACAAGCTCTTCTTGTCCTCCTGATCCTGCAGCTGCTGTGTGCATCATATCTGACCTACCTACACATACGGAGCTGCATCTCAGCCATTGCCCATGCTGCTTCTCCTCATACACGAGAAAGCTAGGGATACTGTGGGGTGTGGGGGGAGAATTTAGGACAGCCAGAACTCCATAAGGCAGCTAGTATTTCTGTCCTTAATTATTAAAGGGTACATAGGACACAATTGCATAAGAAAGCCAGCTTTGTTAGTTCCTCTGCTTATAGAATAGCTTATTATCAGTAATTGCTCATGAACTATCAATAGCTTCAAAGAGAAAATCAATTCCTTCTTTTTTCCCTTGCTCTTTCCCTCTCTCTTATATAGTAGGACTAGATGGAAGCCTTCAGGTAGAAGCCTTCAGACAGAAGCCATGTCCCCATCAATGGTGTGTTTTCATTTAATCTTCTCTATGTCGTGTTTGTGGTGGAGTTTGTACTCCAATTATCACATTTCAACTAAACAAGCAGTAACCTCCAATTGAAGGGTGGGAGTTCATTACATTACATAGTTCTATTACTTAATATAGCCAGGCTTACCCTGAGAAAAAAAGCAGTGTTTTAGGGAGAACCTGGCAAGAAAGTGACTCCAAGTTAAGGTAATGCAACAATTGTGTAAATGCTAGCTTAATCTCCTGTTGTTTCAGCTTATTTTAAACCACAGGAAACTGGCATATACCTGACTGAAACAAAGTGTCCCTGTAGTAGTTTGCACTCAAATAAATTGGTTTTAAAATTATTTGATCTAAACATTGAAGCTTGTTAATGTACACAGATACCATTTTCTAGTATTTAAACTAGAAGGACAAAAGTATCCTGTCTAAATTTGCCCTCTTTGAAAAGGGAAAGCAAAAAAAAAAGGTATTTTCTAGCTTTAGGTATAGAGGAGCTCTGGTGCTAATGAAACAAATAGTTGTATCTCTGGAAAGACATTATTTTAGTAGTGATACATCTGTTCTTCCTTATTGTCCATATTTTGTTATTTTACAAGTACTCTCTGGCTGCTGGAGATTATTTTTGGAGGTGTTGGTTGATGAGAAGCTCCACTGACTCAGCAGTGTACACTTGCAGCCCAGAAAGCCAATCCTATCCTAGACTGCATCCAAAGTAGTGTGGCCAGCAGGACAAGGAAGGTGATTTTTCCCCTCTGCTCTGGTGACACCCCAGCTGGAGTGCTGCATCCAGCTCTGAGGCCCTAGCACAAGAAAGACCTGTGGATCTGTTAGAACAAGTCCAAAGCAGGGCTACTAAGATGGTCAGGGGGCTGGAGCACCTCTCCTGTGAAGATGGGCTCAGAGAATTGAGGTTGTTCAGCCTGGAGAGGAGAAGACTCCAGGGTTAGAGGAAAGAATCCTTCTTTATATTTCAGGAGGAATACAAGAAAACATATTTTAACTTGAGAGACACTTCAAGTATGTCTTTATCTGATGGCAGTGAAATAATCACTCGGTATATTATCTGCCTATCTACATTATTAGCTTCCAACCTGTGACCACAATGTAAAGGGAACTGAATGTAGAAATTCTGGTAAAACTATTACATATCTTTTTAAAAAATTTTGCTTGTGTGAGCTAGTGTATATTCAGCACCAGGATAGCCATAAATGAAGCTGTTAGAGGATTAAGTAGTTTCATGTTAATCAGTCATCTTTTCCCTTGAAATTGCGTTGTGTTTTATTGGTTTCTCTCATCACTTCCCAACATGGATGAAGCAGTTATTTTCATAATAGCCTCATTATGTTGCATTAGGAATGAAGATCTAGAGGAATTATGTTGAATCTCATTGTTATGTTCCATCAGTAGTAAAGACATAGAGAAATTGAACACTTTAAGTCACCCACAGGCTGTGAGAGAACGGGGTGAATAGCTGAAACTGATGAATGGAGGTAGAAGAACGGAATCCAAAGCATTCTTATTGTAGGCTAGTCCCTTACCTCAGAAATTCTTCTTGTCTGCAGTCAGAGTCTGATGTCAAGGATGAATCAGCCAAACCACTTTTGTCTTTCCCTGAACCTTTTTCTCCATTAATGGAATGAGACGGCGCTGCTTTATGGTAGCTCCACTGACACTGCTCCACTGCCACCTCCCCAAAGTAAAACCAAAATACTTAAAGTCACCAAGAAAATGGTGACTTCAAAACAGAAGCTCCCAATGTTTTCAGATCATGACTGTCTTTCACTGCAGTCAAGTTTTGAAAGATTTCACTATACTACCCACTCCTTGTTCTTAAAAATTGTTTGCACCTCAGCCTCTAGTAAGACAGGTGCCCCAGTACATTTTCTTCAAATCCCACACATAAGCTTCCAGTGAAACATCCTATAATTCCCCTACTCTTAGACTGTTTTCTACACTCTTAGTTGAGCTCACTGAAAATTTATGTATTTCCTGATGTGTTCCATCAGGATTGCTGCCTTGTCCTCCAACTCAATAGGGAAGCTCTGAGAAAGACGTATTTTTGTGTCACAGATACGAGGAGCCAATACCTACCAGTCAGTCTCTGCTCCCACAGGAAGCACATCTCTGTTCCTGGAGGATGGTTCTGTCACCATGGTGAATCCACATTACAATCGTATCAAGGACTGAGAAGTATGGAGTAAAACAGCCACCCATGGACCAAGAATACACTGGAGCTAAAACATGGTGAGAGGGAGGGGAGACACAGGTCAATGACATGTTCTTAGAGTATGCCTCCAAAGAGCCTTTCAAGCACATAGGGCTGGCCTAGCATCATCATTGTCCTGCACCAGAAAGCACAGATTCAGATGCACAGAATCATCTCCAGATAGTTTGGGACCATTCTGTTCCTGCAGATGCAGTGCAACTCCTGCTTAGTGCCAGTAATAACAATATCTAAAGCTGGGTGAGGGAATCATTAGAAATAAGAAAAATATATTCTTTGTAATGCTTAATTTTGCATTACAGTTCATTTTTGTTTAAGTGTGTTTCAGAAGATTTAGTATTTAAATCTAATTAGTTAATATACTTTTTTCTCTGACTTCTTAATTGCAATGTGAATAGCATTGCTTCTGGGGAGTTCCTCTTTTCCAACTTATTTTAGTTATGCTTATGAATAGGATTGTTAGAAATCACTACCTTTAATATCATGACTTGATTACCTTTAAAAGCATAACAGCAGCCCAGAAATGTCACTGATGTCATCACCAGCAGAGATGTGAAAATACAGTTTTTACTTCTAAAGCCTTATCTGTTCATCCCTTATCCTCTTAACAGCTGAGAGTTAAACACCAGACAATTAACCTGCAGTGCAAGTTCTCCATTTATGATAATGTTTAACATCTTATCATTTACCTTGACATCTCTGCTTCTTGGAGCTTTTCTCAGTTCTCTCCTACAGATTTCATTGAATGGCTTGTATTTCATTTTTCATGCCTTGTATTTAGCCTTGTTTTCTATGATTTTCGTACTGTATGCAATTACACCATCTATCAATCCTATCTTCTTCCCTTTCTCCCTCCAGTAACTTTAGAACATGTCCAAAAGCAATCATTTTGGACAGTCTGCATGTGGACAGTTTAGAGCTTAGCACATTACATTCATCCCTTTGCCAAACTGATGGGCTGGTTCTCTGTGAAGTGTTATGTGTAGGGAATGGTGCAGGACAAAAGGATGTTTTTGTTACTGCTGGCTGTTGTGGGAGGTAGTGGTTTTGCAGTGAGAGTGTAAAGAAAGATACAGGAGAATTTTCTTGGATTATTTAGATACATATTTTGTAGTATAGATATTAATATACACATACATATACACATACTTCTCACAATTGAGAAAGTACAAGTATTATCTATAATATATATACATCACAGGGGAAATGCATTTTCCAAATAATGACAGTAATTTTCTAGTGCAAGCAGGTGACAAAGCCGGCTGGTAAATCTTTGCCATAGACAATAAGG
Source organism: Cisticola juncidis (assembly GCA_013400215.1). Classification (NCBI taxonomy): domain Eukaryota; kingdom Metazoa; phylum Chordata; class Aves; order Passeriformes; family Cisticolidae; genus Cisticola; species Cisticola juncidis. Next base: position 200,744 of record VXBR01008506.1, read on the forward strand.
TAGACTTTTTGATCTCAGGATGAAACAGTTTTTAACAGTAGCTGCTGCTGGAAAAAAAGAAAAGGCAGCCTCTGGCAGCCTTTGATGATATGGACTAGCATGCACTATAAGAAATTTGTTTAGCATTCTTGATCCATCAAAAACAAGGCAGAACATAAGTATGCAAAGGAATACCAAGTTAAATTTGTGCCAGAGTTCTGAAATGCAGTTGGTCTGCCCTGTCCCATTCTGCTTCTGCTTGCACAGGTGTAGTAACATTAAAGAGAAACATGGGAGTAGACAAATAAAAACCATAACTTTTCAAACTGATGGAAGATTTTGCAAATCCTACCTGCAAGAACTTTGCCATGCATCTGACCTGGACATACTTGCCCCTCACTAGCCAGCCCAGTGGTGTGGAGTTGTGACTACATCTCCAGGGCCATAGAAAGATGTCCAGGTATAGTCACATGGTGACAACGTGCTTTAATGATAACAGTGCACAGGGAATTCAGGGTAACAATGTAAATATAAACCAACCAGCAGAGAAAACATTCTGAAGGAAGCTAAAATATCTTTTAAGCTGTGTTACAGATATGCAATTATTTCTAGAATGTGAAGTGGTGAAGCAAAGGAGCCGAGAATCTCTTCGGCTGATTTTAAATTAGTTAGCTGAGATTCTGGTAAGAGCGTAGCTGTGGCAACCCAAGATACTCTTGGCTAAAGATGCTAGGAGCTGGGCAAACTTGGGAATTTCAGCTCCATCCTGCCAAGATAATGTCATGTAAAACACCTAGCAGATTGCTGTGGTCCTTGTCTGAAGGAGGCTGCATAGCTACATGACTGCAAGTCATGCAGGGGAGAGAGGGATGGGCTGATCCAATGCAGCAGTAGTTTCAGTCTGGATGATCTCCTTGGTGAAGAATGATGAGCAGGGGGCTGCACAGATTTCTTCAGATCCACAGGTGATACTAGACACGAAGAGTAGGTTTGTGTTTCAATTAACAGAATTGTCATAGAGATTCCTAGTCTTGTTTTACAGATGTGGTATTTATTATGAGGGGAAGATGGAGCAGATTTTAATTTCCAGCATTAGCATGAACCTGTCCGAGACAGTGCTAACACAGTGCTTAGAGCATATTAAGGCCTGAGTTCCAGCTCACACGCTACAGCTGAAAACTTATGTAAGTAAATAGTGGTAGATAGGATAATTTCAGAGACCTTTATGAATTCGCTCCCATCAAAATGACAGATTGAAGAAAGTAACTGAAGAGCTTTCCAGTTTTAGAACTGATCTCTTAAGCAACCACTAGAAAGTATAAAGTAATTTTACTAAGTGAGAACTTACAATGATTTAATTGCATTGATAATGAGACATTACAAGCATTTTGAAAATCTGCCTTTATCAGCAGCAGAAGATAAAAAAGAGAATGGGGGATCCATGCCATGAACTATTCTATCTCTTTGTTCAGACATAGCTCCTGCACCCTCTCTTATTTAGCATTTCCTCTTTCCAGTGTCTGTTTCTTCAGATTTTCCTTGGATCTCCTAGATACCTGTGGCTACTTTGCTTTTTGTACTGAAAATGTTATGTTTTCTGCAGATCATGTGAGGTGTATCAGTATCAGAGGTACTACAACATTAGGCAATACGACTTTTGCAAAACCAGATCAAGTATCTTATTTTCTTCAGGGCTTAATACATGTTGAAATGTATAATATTATTGCCAAGGTTTTATGTGTTAGTTAAAAGATGAAATAATTCCAAACAGACTGCTTTTCTCTTTGCACTTACATTCTTCTCTATTTTGTTTTTTTTTTGGCAGGGCTTTGCCTTTTACTATATTTAATTCTCCTTTATTTCTCATTTACAGGTGGACTTTATTATGCTACCATTACTAGTAAAGTACATATATTGTAGGACTTTACCAAAAATCTGGAAGCCAGTCAAAAGAGATTTTCTTACCTTTTTGCAGCATGTGCATGTTTCATAACAGACTGATGAGGTTTGGGAAACTTGAGAATCTCTTTTGGGGTGAATAATGTAATCAAAAAGTTTCTCGGTTTACTCTCAGTAAAGGATTAATGAATGGCAAGGATTTCTCTTTTTTGTTCTTTCAAATCTAACTTGGAATTCTAACTTTATAACATGAAGAGATTTCACTGGTGTAGTTTTTGGCTTTGCAGAAAGACCAGAGCCAGGAGCAAAACTGAAATAGGTGCACAGTAAGTATTTAGTTCCAAGTGGTAAAAAAACCCACACACATGCAGCTTTCCAGTTCTGATTCTCCAGCCCAGATGAGCACAGAGGAATGTGGGTGGAACTTGCCCTTCTGCCAAGGGTATTACCTAAGCCCTATTTTGATGAGGATTTAAGTGGTGCATAGGCCTTGTGTTGCATGGGGATGAAATGGAAAATCACAGAAGCATGTGTAGACCTTCCTTCAAATCAAGGTAGTGGAGTAACAAGTTGATTTCCAGGACTGAGAAGAAGAAAATAAACTGCACTCCTGTCCCAGCAAGAAAACAGCTGAGTGGTCATAGGACTACTTTGTGCTCCTCTAATTGTCATGTTGCTGGAACTGGGGCAAATACATCCTGCCCATTCCCATCTAACTGGCTCAGAAATGGTCTCCAGGTAAAGGAAATCCCAGTTTTGCTTTTTCTCAGCAGTTGTAGCCTAAAAGGTGTGTCTGTGTTTTAATATAATTCCTAATGAATCCCTGAAACTGTTTAAATGCTATGTTGCAAAAGATTAAAAGAGAATGTCTGAAGGGGCATGAAAGAGCATGGGAGAATTATCTTTTAATAAAATTAATCCCACCTATATAGGAGGCCTGTAACAGTGCCCATCTGGACAAATCCAATTTAACTCTCTGAGAAGCAGTGTTAAAATTGTTTGATGCACTTGGTTAACAGAGGGAGTGGAAGACCAGGAAAATCCTTCTCACACTACGAGAAAAGACCTGGAGGATTAAGGATTTGTTAGGATACAAATTACAAAGTACCTCTCATTTGCTGAACAAAAGAAAAGTATCTTAAATCCTGAAATTTTAAACAAAAGCTGTCACTGATTATCCAAATTGGCAAAGAGTGGGGGAGTTGCTGGCACTGCTGATTCAAGTGTTTCCCAGAGACCAAAGATGAGCTGGAGGAGCAGAGAAGAAGTAGACTGGGCACTCTTGCTATGCATTTCCTACAGAAAAGGTGAAACCCCACTGCTTAAATACCTGCTCAAAAGCCTCAAGCTCTTTTTTTCTACCACAAAACAAAATATTCCCATCCTAACAGGCTGTTACACATGCAGACAGGTTTTAGAGGCTTCTGCAGGCTTCAGAATAGATGTTGAGGAGGAAAATAGTTTGCTCTCTCATGCACACTCACTCTCTTTTTTTAAAAAAAAGTACAAGGAAACGTTGTTTCTTGCCAAGGAAAGAGGTTAGTCAGCTGAAAATGAAGCTCTCCAGGCTGCACCCTCACATGTTTCTGCTTGTGCAGCCCAAGCACCTGCGGTCACAGCTGCCTGAGGCTTCGGGAGGGAAGTGTCCTTGGCCACCCTGTCCAGAGCTGCACCCCACAGTCCCACTGTCATGCACCCTGCAGGCGCTGTGTGCCTCCCCTGCCTCGTCGGGCTGGGGACACAAAGTGGCTGACCAAGCAGATCGTCCTTCTCGCGCCTGGGAGGTGAAGGATCGGCCAAGGCTTTCAGCCTCGTGTGCTTCAGCTGCAAATGTGTTATGCCCTGTTCCACTGCCCAGAAGAGGCAACACTCCTAAGGAATGGGGCACCTGGGTCTGTCCTGTAGGCTCCAGCTCTCTGCCAAAGGGGTTGGGATCTGGTCCCTGAAGGATCTGGAGGTGCACAGCGCACAAGTCAGTACCCTGATTGAGCTCTGTAGGAGGAGATCTAACTGTTGTGTCTCACTCTGGGCAAGCCAGAGGATATCCAAAGTTCCAGTGGTGTCCAAGGAGCAGGAATCAATGCTTGATGCAGGTGTTAAATATTGCTTGTTCTTGTGTTAAAGGCTTAGAAGACTTTTCTCTTGTCAGTGAGTAGGTCATAGCCAATAAGTGTGTTACCTGTAGAAAATATATACACATTACATCTGCCAAAGCCTCTGACAGAATGTTTCTGCTATTGAGAGAAAACCCTGTCCCAAGGGTGTGTCAATACAACATCTCTCCATGACATAGGAAAAACTAGCTTTGTTGTGCAGCAAGGGAAGTGAATTTCATGAGAAGGAAATTTCTCTAAGATGAGTGAGTGACCATAGTTTGGCAGACACATCTCCAGTTACACTGGTCATCAGAACTGAAATTAGCTTTGATATCAAAAAAAAAAAAAATTGCTGTGCAGAAAAACAATTACTGTAAGTTAGTCACATCTTCCACAAATATAATAAAGTTGAGAATGATTCAGAGGTCACATAAACTAATCAGTCTGAAGTAAGCACAGACTTTCTGCAACTTGTTCTTTCTATCATTGACTATATAGACTTTCTCTTTAGAGATAGTGATGGTTTATCTAGGTATATTAAGTGATGAAAAAATAAATTTACTGTAGTGCTGCCTACCAAAATGATCCTCTTATAATCATAAATACCTATTTCTGTACCTCATGGGTCTAACTTTTGATAATCTAAAAATTAGCAGAAAAATTTAAGATGAACACACATCCTCCAGAAATTAGTTCTGGGGACAGACTGCACTAAAACAGGTTATGAGCTGAAGGATTATGTTCAGAGTTATGGGCCTCCATCACTGATTTCAGCTTCTAATGTTCTTTTACAGGCAGGCGAGTACAGTGGTGCTGGGTAACTGGTGCAAGTCGGTGATCTTAGAGGTCTGGTCCAACCTTAACAATCTATGATTCTCTGTAGTGTGTTTATTCTTCTAAGAGAATCAGACAGTGTTGTATCTCTTTGTTCTTGCTGTTTGGGATGTGTACCATGGCTAATACAAAATTCTGTTTTCTCAGCTTTTTCTACTGCTTGTCGGTCTAGGCCTTTGCCTAAATTTTAGCATTTGAGTAGGAGAACAACCTCCAAATCCTGTTGATATGGTGATGAGATTGATGACATACCTTAAGATCAATTAGTGGAAAAGCATATAATATATACATTTATGAAGGACTATTATTTGAACCTAATCTTTCATATTAAAGGAGGACTCTTGTTCTGGCAAGCAAAACTGAGTTGGTTATTAATAATGCAAGGATGGTTACTGAGGCCAGTACTTAGCTCATATGAGTGATCCTTATTAGGAAAGATTGGAAAAGAAAAATTTAAATGGGATAAGTGCAGCTTAGTGCTTCTGCTTAAAGCATTACTGTTGCAAAGATAAATCTCCCAGATTTATGGTTGTTTTCTTTCATTTGCCCATGGCCACACCAGTTGGGTGTAAGATCTCGTCAGATCTTACAAAGTGAGCAGAGTTCAGCAAAGTGAACCAGAGTTCACTTAGGCGTACAGAACTGAAGGATAACAAAAAAGTAAGAGTAACAAGAAATGATGCTTCTGCATTTTTCAGTGGCTATGTTTATATTATGGCAGCACTGACTCTATGGATTGCTTTGATAGCCATAGCATTGATCTGCAATGCTGATGTCAAATAAGAAAGAGTTCCTAATTATGTATTATTGCAGTTATTAATATTGTTGTTGTTGCTGTTGCTGTTGTTATTATTATTATTGAAAATCCCAAGGCTCTTTTTGAGGTGGATATTGGCCTTCCATAGCAAGATAAGACTCTGCTAATACAGTTGCTATTGCAGAAAGGAGGATATTATGTCCTTGTACCCCTCAGGTGGCACAGAGCAGAAGATGCAGCCCTGCAACAGGAGGTGTACATCTTTACATTCAGGGTTATGGGGAAAAAACTAAGGGCGTAGAGATAAATAAAGAGTGAAGACTAGCAAAACAAGTGGATAAATGTTTGAGACAGAAATCAAGGTAAACAGCACAATAGTCAGTCATACCAGGGGTCTGTTTTTCTTTGCCAACATCACAAATACATTTTAATTTCACAATCATAAGATATAGGACTGTGTCTGAATTTCTTATGTAAACTCAAAGATATAGATATGTCTGTGTATGTGTTCTAGTCAACACTATTTTGTCCTTTAAATGGACAGATGATCCATAGATGATTTTCAGTGGATTTTTAAACACTCAAGTTAGTTTAACCAATGCCAGTTATTTTACACTCCTTTGATGTATATAAGTCTCAAATTCAAACCATGCCTGTCTAAAAGTTTTCTCCTATGCTTAGAGAATTTTCTTAGTTTTAGGATTGATTTAATTTGAACTGGAGTAAGCCCTAAGTGCAACTGTGCTCACTGCATCACTGTTAGACATGAAGGGCACTTCAGATCAAAGTGGGACATATGAAACTGCAAACTAAAAAATCCAAACCCAGGGTTTTGCCTCCAATTATTTTCTCTTGCCAGAGTAAAGGGAACAGATATTTTACCATAGTTTTGTTACAGTATAAGGTATTTTGTAAGGTATTTTGAATGCAGGATGTCACACACAATTCAGAGGAAAATTGTAACTTTGTATTGGTAGAATAAGCTAGAACGTCTTAGAACAAACATTCATAAACCTAACACAGAAAGATATAATAACTAGGTCAAGTTTCACAAAATTATTTAACATCTCTTCTGTCCTTCCCCCCTCTCAAAAGAGATAAACTGACATAATATGTTACTGTTTGAAAACTATTTGTTCGTAATTCAACAGTACTGGAGTAAAATGCGCAGCATTACGTTCAGCTTTTAAAAATAAGGACCACATGTTAGTTGGAATGTATCTGAGATTCAGAAATATTTTTAAGCATACCTGGCTACAGTTTGTTTGGATCATTTTAATGACCATTAAACTTTATTATCATTTTTGTGATACCTTGAAACAATTCCAATTTTCGAATGCCCAATGCCTCCTGCTTTCTGAAAGCATGGCTCCCTCAAGTCAGCAGAACATAGAAACTTCAAAATCTGAATGAGAATTCAGTTTATAGTTCCCATATGTCTCTCTTACATGCAGATTCTCAGGATTAATATTCTAAAAACCTTTTAACCAGAAAGGAGCTACCCCCTGAGGTTTATCAATCTCAAAACCAGACCATATGCTTCTCTGAAGAAGAAATATTTCTAGCTCGGTTGTGGAGGAATAGACAACTCAGCCTGAAAAGACACTCTAATGTCAACTGTAAAGACACACATCCTTTTAAGACAGTAACAGGCTTTATCCAGAAAGGGGATTGCAGTAATTTTTAGTGGTATAGAGATGGGCTGTCACAAAATTTCGTCTTGCTTTTGCTGGTGTAATACAGAAATAATACCATTGAATTCAGTAGGATCAGTCTTCCTCTACATATATAAAAAATGGCATGAAAATGTTTATTTCCTTTTCTTCTCCGTACAGTCTGACAGATGGTAATGGTAACAAGGTCCTTGCCTTTCCAGGTGATAGGATTAAAAAAGTAAGGAACAAAATCCCTGTGTGATCATTAAAATACTAAGCAACAGTTAAGGATTCCGTTTGTCTTCACCTTTTTGACAGTGAAAAGCCTAGAACAAAGAGCTTTGAAGGCAACTGGCAGCAAGAGTAGAACTTCACAAAATTTTAGAGGAAGACATTTTAGTAGCATCTCAATAATTATAACCCAAATTCCAATGATTTACTTCAATCCTCCGCAGAGTTTGGTTACAACAATAAGTTACCACAAGGTAGGCATGGGTGATAACTTCTGTCACAACAGTGAAAATGGCAGATTCGTATATTGTTATTTCATTTATCCATTGTATAGCATAAGGCAATGTAATTTACTTCTTTCACTGAAGCACAGACTACCTCACGTTTACTGAATAATGCAATTGTGCACCCTGGCAGTTAAAATGCAGTAATAGAAAGACTTGAAATTCATTTCATTGTTTCTTCTCTCCTGTAGCTTTCTCACAGGACTATATTTTGCAAACTCTTTACTAATTTACTGTCCCTTCTTCACTAAAGTGTCCTCTCATATAACCACATGAAGGAAAAAATGTTTCTGATTCCTTTCCTCTTCCTTACTCCTTCCCTCATGGTTAATTTGTAATATTTATTTGCCCTTTCCTATGTTTAGATCATATTCCACATCATTATTTGCACTTTAGCACTATATTTTTTTTTTTTCAAAACAACACTGTAGATATACCATGACCTATGAGAGGCAATAGTCCTTTGGCTTTATTTTTGTATAGATTTTACCTGTCTTGGTTTTCTGGGGCTTGTGTTATTCAAGTTCTAATGTATTTGAACTACTGCATGTTGCTGCTTTCAACCTCTTTAAGGATGTTCAATTAATGGTCTATCACACTGTATTTTCCAGATGGACATGCCTCATAGGCCTATTCTCTGTGCTGGAGATACTATGTAGCATTTTACACCTAATGCTTAGCCCATTTTGCTATATCCTGCTGTTCAACAGAGCATTTTACATCAGTGCAGTAACCAGAGCTATTCAACATGCAAGCTCCATAGCTGGTTAACTCAGGCTGCAAGCAGCACTTGTGCAGACTTATCTAAACAGGATTAAGAGGAACCTCTTATTTAGCTTTGGTATCAATTAATCTTTTCAGATTTTCATTACATTTTACTTTTGATTCAGTTCTCTATCCCAAATGTAACTCAATTTACATTCACATTGCTGAACCTAAGCTTGACTGTCCCCTACATCACTCCCCCAAACCTGCCAACCTGTAAAGCTCAGTTCTTTGAGACAAGTTAGGGTTCAGGCTTGTATGAGGTGAGTATGTACCTTTTGGGAATGGATAGAAGTAAAAGGTCATTGCAACCAAAGGAACATCTCTTGCCTCCATACCAGCTTCTTCTACCAGCTGAGGGGCAAAATTGTCTGCTGATTCCAGGGCTCTGCCTCCCCATGCAAGGTGGGGAGAAAAAACTCCTGAGACCTAAATACAATTCTCCCTATCACCATGCTTCTTCATCCTGTAATAGGAAATATTCAGTTCAAATTAATAAAAACTTCAGAAATGAAGGAAAACTTAATTTAATTCTAGAGTTCTCCATCTTTCTCTATTGTGGAAGAAATTTCTCAATGCTAGTTGAGTAGAAACACCTAGTTGTTGTTTCTGTCCTGCTGGCCTTTCAGAAAGAAGAAACAACTTCCCAAGAAAGCTTCCATAGAAATTACTGTCCCCACTCACCTCACTCTCCCTTGTCTTCTCTCCTGTGATCAGAGCCATATTAGACAGAGCAGTGACTGTCCAGAGGATTGACTGTACCTGAGTTTAAACCCTGGCTTAAAATATGGTGCAAAAATCATTGGCCAAGAGTCACACAGAATGCGAAAATCACCTTCACATCCATCATCTGCAATCATATTCTGGATATCTAATTAAAAATCCATTTCCTAGACTCTGAGGAATACCAATGATTCTCAGAGATGAAAGTATTAAAAGTTAAATAAATAGTAGGTAAATAATCAGGTTGTGATACCTTACACAATATTCCCCCTGTCACGTAAAATGTATGCAATTTATATTTGTCAGGAGTCTGGAAACCGTGCAAAAAAAGAACTGAAACTGAAATACCTCCTCTCAGACATAGTTTCTGTTGTACAAACAGTCTGCAGCAGAGGAAGACACACCAGAGGAGGCTCAGTCTGCCATTGAGATGCAAAATTATTTAGTCAAGATATTCCTCATCTACTTTGTGCACAAATTACCCACTGGCTCTATGACCTTTATATTTAGGTCATTTGTGTTGATTTATATATCTTCCAAAAACAAGTGACATCTGAATTTTCACAATGTACCTTGAATTGTCTCTATTATTTTTAACTATTTTGGTTTCATATTATTCTATCTTTTAATGCTGTGGCTTTTTTCTCCCTTCCCCAAATGTATCCTATGCATGTAAGTCTCAGATGTTTTTAACTGTCTTTAAATTATTCTAAGTACAGAGCTTGAGTTATAGGTAAGTGTCAGATCAAGTGAAGATGACAGACTGTCTGTTCAAGTTCAGTGTATGTTTTCTGTGCACAGAGTGCAGAAGATTTGATGGAGCTGCCAGTTTAAAGAGGTGGGAGATGAGAAAGGTACCTTTAAAAGGGGGACTACTGATGTTGTTTCTACACGAGCAAGTAGCGCGGATATGTAGAGTGGAAGAGCTGGAGCTGAAAAGCCAATAACCACTCTGTACACATTTCAGAGCTTATGGATCATGGTGTAAGCAGGGCAAGCACAGCTCTGGTACTTCTGTACCTCTTTCTGCACTCTTCTTCATGCCACTCATTGTTTGTGAGGTACAACCGTGAGAAAAGCCTACCCAGGCATGCTGTAGAAGAGGTGCTGAGGGCAGCTTCTTCATTATCAGATGAGGTACTTCTGACACCCTTTCTGGAGAGTGCTTAGAATAAGTTCAACAATGTGAAATTTAGGGGAAAAAAGACTATTCATTTTGAAGTTCTGAGCAGAAGTTTTGGGAGGATCAAAAAGTGATGATCTGGATGGGTTTGAAGGCCAGTTTGCACTCTCCAAATAATGAAAGAAAGAGAAATATCTAATGAGACAGACCTCAGGACATCTTTTATTAATAATGAAGACATTTGCATGGTCTCCAAAAGTCATTACTTTAACAACCAGAGTCCATAACTTTTAAACTATACATGTATTTTAACATACATTTGATATTGTCTATTATTTTTCCCTAGCCCAGTAAACATTTACAACTCTGTGCTTTATTTTTATATTACTATAGCACTTTCATCATGTAATTTCTTAATCAACATTTGTTTGGAGAGGTTCTGACACTTAATCTTATTTTGTTTGCAGAACAATAAGGAAACAACATCACCATCAAAATAATACTGAAAAACTTACCTATGCCTTTGCAGCATTTGATGTGTATTAGGTATATAACAAATCTCCAAAAATATCATTCTGACATGAAAGAAACAAAGCAAAAGGATGACCAAGCAAGGCTTGATTGAGAAAGTCACGTGTTAACCAAGTTTTTCTGCCTAAAAGCAGTCATGAAATTCAGCATGGAGATTAAAAAAAAATCCTCGGTATATAAAAAAAAAATCATTATAGGTTGGGCCTAAGGTAAAATCAAGGTGAGCACATGTTAATAGTTTTAATATAGACTCTGTTAATAGGAAACTGTTATTTCACATTCTCTGTTGGGTTAGTCATTCATTCATTATGAAAAAAAGACAGGATTTGCTGCAGCACATACATTGCTTAGCTCAACCACAGTGCATTAGGAGACTTGGATATTGCTGGCAACACAGTTTTTCTAGAGGACAGCTCAATTAGTGTGCAAGCAAAGATAGGAGGACTACTCAGCATCAAAAAGATTGAGTTATGAAACAATTATGAAAAACACCTAGCAATAATTTTAGAAGTTGCCAATCAAGTACTATCTTAAAAGGCAAAGGAACAAAAGAAGTAATTCAGTTTTTGTATCTGCTGTGTGCACCAACCCAAGAGCATGTGCATGGTAGCACTGGGTCTGTGTAGCCCAGGATCCACTTTCAGATGGTTGCCAAGAGTGGGTGGAGGTCTGAGGCTCAAAGACAGTTTTTCTGCAGAACATTTTCTGTCTTTCTTGTGGAGACTTGGGTTCACGTCCTGCTCTTGACATCCAAATTTAACAGACGTAATCCCTCCTACTGGTGGCAGTTCTTTAGGTACACACCAAGGTCGGTGATCAAAAGCAGATGGCTGGGGAAGAGTACAAAAATGGAACAAGCATATGATGATACTTTTCCAAATACTCTCCCAGCAGCCAGCAATTTGAGGAAGCATCTGGGAGACAACACGCCTGGGGAGGCTACCACACTCTCTCTGGGAAAGCAGCATGGCCAGGCGCCCATCACAGTGCCTGTCATACATGCACACAGCCTGGGAGCAAACAAGAAGAGTTAGCAGTTGTAGGCCTGTAACCTCAGTGGGATTACAGAGACCTGGTGGCATAGCTCATGGGTTGGGAATGCTGCAGTCAATGGATACAGGCTTTTCAGGAAAGACAGGCTGAGACAGCAAGGAGGAGGGGTTATATCCTATGCAAAGAAGTGGCTAAAGTGCATGGAGCCTTGCCTTGGACTAGGTGAAGAACCAGGTGAGGTCTTATAACTAAGAACCAGAAGATGGACCAACACAGGTGATGCTGTGGTAAACATGCTAGAGACTGCCTGATCAAGAAGAGGAAATAAATTAAGATTTCTTTAGACATCCAGAAACCTCTTGATTGCACATCGAGGTACTCAGCCACCCTAATTGCCTGATGGAAGGACAATAAGGCTGGACAAGCAACCCAGGAAGTTTCTGGAACACATCAGTGACAATTTTTTGACACAGGTTATAATGGAGCTGCTTAGAGAAGGTGTTCTCTTGTATCTCATACTCACAGGCAAGTCACTCATACAAAGCTGACTTAGCTGCCATGACTATTAGATCACAGACCCTGATACTGATACTGAGAGGAGATAGATAAATAGAAGGATCACAGCTCTGGACTTCAGAGGAGCAAGTTTTGGGTTATTCAGGGATCTGCTCAGTAGAATCCCATGGGAGACTACCTTAGAGGGCAAAGGGACCCATGTCAACTGTTAATCTTTTAGCAGAACTTCCTCAAATGCAAGACAAGTCTACTCCAATGAGCAGATAGTTGAAAAGAATTAGGAATACCAAAGCTCAGATGGAGTTGAAAGCAGCAAGGGATATAAAAGGCAAGGAATAAGTACTTCACAACCATGCTGGCAGATAAAGTAAGGCCAAAGAAAATGAAGGACTGGTGTTTAATGAGGGAGAATTTAGTGAGAAAGGACATGGAACAGGCTGAAATATTCAATGTTCTTTTGCTCTGGTTTTCACTGGTTAGATCTTCCCTCTGACAGCCCAGTTTCCACTGCCTAATAACTGAGAGAGTAGGAGCGTAGAGGGAGATACAATAGGGGAGCTCTTAAGCTAATTGGGCACACATAAGTCTATGGGACTAGACCAGCTGCATGGAAGGGTATTGAGAAAAGCCAATCATACTCATCTTTAAAGAGGGCAGGAGGTATGGGAAAGTATAGACTGGTCAGCCTCACCTGAGTGCCTGGGAAGGTAAAGGAGCAAATCCTCTTGAGAACTATTTCCAGCCTCAGGAAGGAGAATATTGGCGACTGGAGCAGCCAGAATGAATTTACTTAGGGCAAGTCATGTCTGACCTACTCATTTGTTGCAGTGAGGTAGCAGGCTGTGTGCATAATGGTACAGCAGGAAATGTCCTGGAGTTTGAGTTTAGCAGATCTTTGACATGGTGTTCCCACAGCAACATTTAGACAAATGAGTAAAATATGGACTGGATAAGGTGGGTAAAAACTTAGCTGGACCATGGGGCTTGAAGCACAGTGATCAGAAATAAGAAATCTGAACAGACTGTCAGTTACTAGCAATTATCCCTCAGAGGCAAATACCAGTAGCAAGAACATTCAACACCTTTATTAACAATGGATGATGGTCTAGAGTGTACTCTTAGCAATTTTTCCAGGTGGTAGAAAACTAGGGATAGTGAATAAGATGCCTGGCTCCTGTGTAATTTTATAGATACATAAGCTAGAAAAATGGGCTGAGGGGAACCTCATGAAGTTCAAAAAAGGCCAAGTCCTGCACCAAGAATGGAATAACCACGTGCAGCACTACAAGAAGCTGACTGATTAACAGCTGGAGATGAGCTCTCCTTCAAGCTAGATCAGGCAGGGCCTTTCTTCTTGAAGGTGCACAGTGGAAGACACAGCGTGAAACCTAGGAAATTCTCACTCAGTACAGGTTACTATGAAGGTCAGACAGTGAAGCAGGTACCCAGAGCAGCTGTGAAATCTCCTTGGAGACTGTGTCTCAGATGTGAGACCCATCTGGACACTGTCCTGGACAACTGCCTCTATCTGGGCCTGCAGGGTGCTGGAATAGAAGGGGTCACTCCCATCCTGTGTGGTGTTTCTGTCCAATTTGCAGCATAGGGACACCTGAGGCTGTTTCCATGTAAACAGTGATTCTCACTCTTTCACATCTCTGCAGATTAACAACATGCTTAGTGAAGAATCACTTCTTCCTTAGACTGAATCTGCCACCTGCTTTTGTTGCCTTCTAATTCTTATATATGAAGAGATAATGTAATTAATAATTTCCTATCTTGTCCATACCACTCAGGATTTTATCAGATTCTGACATTTCTTCCTCAAACACCTTTTCCATGTTGAAGAGCACCAATCTGCCTATTTTCTGCTTCTGAAAAAGCTATTCTCAAGTTCTTTTAGCTGTTCTCTAAACCTTTTCCAGTTTTACTCTCCACTTTTACTCTCTCTCCACTTTTGGCAGGGAGTGGTTTAGGCCAAAGGGGTCAGCGGGTGTTCACCCAGTGTCCTGGAAACAAGTGAATCATGGAGTCATACTACATCTTCTGTTTCATTCTCTGGTGTTTCCCTAACAATTCATAATATTTGATTTACTTTCTTCACTCTTATTAAGCACTGAGATCATCCATGCAAGACAAGAGAACATCCAACAGTATTGTTTGAAACGTTATCATCTATATTTACAAACTTAAACAAGATTTGATTATCAAGAGCATAGAGCCTAAGGAGCTACCTAACTATTTCCAGTTGAAAACTTATTCTACCACAAGACATGTGCATGAAAGCTAGAAAGTCAATACAGGTAAAAACAAACACCTAAGCCTCTTTAAAAAATCAAATGCCGGAAAAGAGTGCTAGGTATTACATACCCACATTCATCAGAAAGTTTGGCAGACCCATCTTTCCAAAGTTATCCAGAAAGGAAAACAGAAATATTCAGAGTACAGGTTAAGAATTAAGCCAAAGCAGATGCCATAACTTGTCACTGAGAAGATGGAGGAACAAACACAAGAGTCTAAATGAAAATGTCCTGCAAATATTTCTCAGTGATGAAAGATATATGGGACTTGACAACACTGAGTATATACAAAGATCAACAAGGAACACTTGATGGCCACTATGTGAACCTTTAGTGATTTCTAATTTTGCAGGAAGGTTTCAAAATCTGGCTGATGACACAGCATGTAGTACTGTGATAAGAAGGTAACATAAATAGTAGCCCATAAAACTACCCTTGTCTACATTTTGTCATGACCAGACCTTACGCCAGTGTCATTTGCCATCTGCAAAACCGCAGTCTGCTGTACTTGTGTATGTTAAATTCTGGCTACATCAAGGAAATGTAAATGGTGGAACAAAGAGAATGGAGTTCGAGATTTATAACAATAATGCCATGTGGTTACTCTGTTCAAGCATTTAGAGAACTTGTTAATTCAATTAACAGCTGTGGGTTTTTAAAAACTGTATTGACTCAAGTCCTGAGGTTGGAAGAGGAAAATCTTAAAATAGCATTTTGAATGAGCAGAATCTGCCACTGTGGTTTCTCCAGCTATAAGAAAAGTGTTCATAGCTATCAAATAATGTGTTAGATGTCCTTCCTTGTCTTGCTATTGGTTAACAATCAACACTTATAGTTGAAGGAGTGTTGTAAACCTGATTGGCTGCTTACGTATATAAAAATGGAAAAGAGAGCTAACAGAAGATTGTTATCTGTCTGTCTTGTAACTGCACCTGTAACTAAGACACAGTACACCTGCTGTCCTAAAACAAAAAAAAATGGATCTGATTATTAATTGGATCTGATTACTCATTTTAATATAAATGTAAACTATGGGTTTTGTCTTCAGAGCAGCTAGGTAGTGCTCAGTTTGCCAGCAGAATAGCAGGCACATTCCACACAATGTTTCCACCTGCTGTGCTTTTCTTTTCCTAATGTAGGAGGTAACAGTGGATTAACAAAAAGGCAGGAAACACCCCCCATATTAGAAACCCAGCCTCTTCACATTCCAACAAAGCCAGAGGGACTATCACATACAGGTGTCTACAGTTTCACACCCACACTCCAAAGGAGATCAAGTGTCTGACCTATCAGTCTTCAGAGAATACTTCAAAACCCTGTGGTCAATAGGCAAAAGAGTGGAAACAAGACTGTCAGAAGAGACTGTTCTAACAATTTTTAGAAGCCACTATACTTATTAATACAAAGTGAACGTGACTTGTATAATATACATCTTGTTTTAAAAAGTGGGTTTTTTTAGGGATTACAGACTTTGTTGACAATGGTACAGTGATAATATCATATGTTGAGATTTCTGCAAGGAATTTAACTTAGTCATGCATAGCATTCTCACTGAAGTAATTTGTGTTCAAAACAAAAACAATCAAAGACTCTTACAATAAGTAAGATTAAAAACATGGATGATTTTTAAGGTTCCTTACAACCTGTGGTAAGAGTAAATGGCAAGCTGCCGCCCTACTGTGGGGATAACTTGTATATTCATCAAAAGCCACACTGAGTCCCAAAATAGCCACAATTTTTCATAAAGACATGAAGAAAATACGAAATCTTTCTGGAAGTGTCACAGAAGACATGAACTGCCACAGCATGACAGCTCCATGGCCAGACTCTCTCTGCTTCCTCTGTTCATGCTATATGGTATCTCCAGGGGTATGGTCTGTGAAGACCTCAACTTTCTGTTGTACTTTCTCCCTTTCAGTTATGCTGTCTTCAACTGGAACAACTCTACTTGTTCAGTTCAGCAGACTTCCACTCGCATATTTTAGATGTCTTTTTACCAATAGCTTGCTTCATAAGCCTTTCTTCAGATGTTTTTCCTTGCTTCTCTGAGATGGAAGTCACTGGTTTAATCCCAGAGAAAACTTACAAATGATGAGGGTACTCTTCCCTCATTTTGGCTTGTATGTTCTTCCTCTTCTTCAGTTACATCTTCTTCATAATCAGATTTCTCATCTGATGACCTCCTCCGATCCTGTTAGTGACTCCTTGAAGATCAGGATGCATTCTTATCCATTTATGGTATCTCCCTGCTTTTCTCATCACTTTTTCTTTTTCTTCATCCTTTCTTTCACATTAAGATTATGTTTTTTCTCCCATTAAAAAAATACAGTCTTTCCCCCCTGTTTCCACTCTCAAAGATCACACTATAATTTCTCCTCACCATCTTCACTTGTTGCCTGCCCTTATCACAATAACCAAACTCCTCTTTTGAATTATTTTCTTTCCCTAGCTTCAGAGACCTCAGCAGCTTTGTCCTTTCATGTCTCTCTTGCCAATCACTCTGTTAGTCTGTACTCTCAAGGACCATGTGTGTTCACCTATGATTGTATGGAATTCTGATTTTGGTTCTTTTCCCTCCTTTGAACCTGCCTGTCTCACTAGTCTCATCCACTAACACAACTGCCATTTCCACAGAGAAACACAAATTTGTACCTCTGCTTCGTCCAAAATATCTTGGCTTGTCTCTCAACTTCAGCCTGTTCTGATAGCTATCAGCTCAAATGCAGTATGACTCAAGCATGTCACACACTTCTCTCTTCCTTAGTCAGTTCTTACAACTTCCCTCATTTACAACTGCTGTGAATAATGGGATCATCAGACTTGTCAGGCAGGCAGGTCATGCAAACAAGTTTTTAGGTCCAAAAACCAGAGTAAGTTTACATACTACATCTTGTTTCTGGAGTGAGAAAGTTCCAAGTCTTTACCAAATTTTTATAATCTCTGCCTTCAAACCCTACAACCTTTTTTTTGCTGCTCTTAACAGAAACAACATTCACACTATTGCCGCAAAGACCATTTTTCTAGGCTTCCCTTTTTTTAAAATTTTGCTATCACATAAAGAATTAGCTAGGTTTTGTTGGATTTTTTAAAATAATGCCTTCCAGGCATGTTTCCTCTTTTCAGGCTGTCTTGTTCATTCTCGGTATGTCAGGTTTTGTCTGCAACTGACCTACATGTTATCACCTGTAGGAATTTTCTTGACTTTTCCTTCACCTCTTCATAGATTTGAAAGGATAGCCCTCCAAATGACCAGCCCTCCTGCCCCAGTGAATGTGCCAAGTATAGGATTCCCAGGTGCTTCCACAGTGGAAATAGTAATGATTAATGTGTACAACATGAATTTTTAACCCACCAAATCAAGATCAAATATGTTAATTTCTTTTTTATAGCATTTACCCATTAACATCTGAAAGAAAAAAAGAGATTACTTGAAGCCAACAGACTTCTCTAAATGTACAATGCTACAATCCTATTATTCCTGTTCCAGGCATCTGATTTTACAACAGTGAAACTGTTCAGTCCATATCATACCTAAGACATAATCTCAGGTAATTCATATGAAGTGGTCTTCAGTTCTAAAACAGTGGGACTGGCACACAATTTTTAAAGCAACATTTAGACTTTCACGGTTTCTTAGTTAAGAAGGCAAATGAGAAAGGAAGACAAAGCCATATCCTCCATTAACTTGCGATGGATTAACCTTGGCCAGATGCCAGGTACCAACCAAGCTGGTCTATCACTTCTCCTCTTCATCTGAACAAAACAGACCTAATTCATCCTCTTTGCAAATTCTTTGGCACATTAAATTTAAGATAAAATTAAACAGAATAAAATATGTTGAATCTGTTTCTACTGACCAATGTTTCCATGTCTGTGTGTAAACAAAACAAATTCTGTTCGCTCCCACACTGTTTCATGACTCACTATCACCATCCAATCTGTGACAGGCTCCTCCTTTGTCCATAACCAACAGCTCTTTTGAGGTCTTTGGAGAGTTCTATAGATATTATGAAAGTCATATAAAATACAAATGTCTGCTCAGAAGCTCAATAGAGCAAACACTTTGGTAGGTGTTTTACCATTTGGAAATCTTTCCTTTCTACATGTCAGCACCTCATCAAAAGCTTCTGACATTAGTTGTCTGCTCCAGAGAGCTGCCACTTCAGTGCTGAGTGATTGATTTTGCTTGTCAGGGACTAACAAGGCTTAATGTTTCTCCCATTTCCTTAACGCTGATCAGCTTCCCTAAAAATCCCACCCTTAATAATGGAATTGTAATGCTCCAACAAGGCTTGTGATCAATCTTACCTAATTCTACCTTATAAGCCTCCCTATCTGAACTACTCATATTGGGCTCACTCAAGTAAAAAGAGAATTTATAAGGAATGATTCATTTGACCTATTTAGGTATCTACTTTACGTTTAAGCAAATTATGTCCTGGAGTGTCATCTTCTCTCTCATTGATTACAAAAGAAGTCTAGACAAAAAGTTCAAAAGATAGACACTGTTGACATCTACTTCTGGTCAGACAAATCCTACCTCTTCTTCCATTTATATTTTTACTGGGACATCAGTGATGAAAGGGAAATGTTTCACTCTTAACACATAAGAACCAAGCACAATTTATTTGTATGGTGGACCTTTTATATATTCTTATATTCTTATTATACAAGGTTTTATATCTATAAATATATGGAATAATAATGCCTCCCTTCATAGGCTTCATAAACCAAAGTTTCACATCTTTATAAACCAAAGTTTAGGCATCTGTGTCACCATTTTCAGAGATGAGTGGATCAGCTGTGTTTGATAGTTGTCAGATGTACAGAATGGTGAAGAAAAATTGATATTTCAATAAACATCCAGAGAGATATGAAGTCTGTTCTATGTACTGTTCACATGCACAGTTGATATTCTTCCAGCACAACTCTTGAAGGCAAAACTGGAATCGTCTCTATTATTTGATATCCTTACAAAAGCTCTTTAAAGAACTTCAAAATTACCAGGAGATGATGAGAATACTGAGGACTAAACCAAATAGGCTAAGAATTTTAGTTAATTGTCTGACAAAATATATCTGTTAAAGCAGCATGTTTTCTGGGTATGTATACTTTAATGTTATTTTTATGTTTGAAGTTATACACTTGGAATGCATAAGAAGGACATGAAACTTTGGAATGAAACTTTGTAGAGTTTTTGTGAAACTTTGTTGAAGCAAATCCCGAGAAGGGCCACAAAACTGATAGGAGGGCTGATGTAATTCCCCTACACAGACAGGCTGAGAATGTTGGGGCTGTTCAGCTTGGAGAAGAGAAGGCTGCGTGGAGACCTCACAGCAGCCTTCCATGATCTGAAGAGGACCTGCTGGAAAGCTGGAGAGGGACTCTGCATGAGGAAATGTAGTGATAGGACAAGGAATAAGGGGTACAAAAACAGAAAGAGGAGAAATTTAAATTGAATTAGGAAAAATTTCTTTATTTTGAGGGTAATGAGATACTGCAGCAGGTTTCCCAGGGAGGCTGTGGATGCCCCAGGCCTGGCAGTGTTCAAAGCCTTAACTTTCCTCATCTAGTGGAAAGTGACCTTGCCCATGGCAGGGAGGTTGGAACTAAATAATCCTTAAGGTCCCTTCCAACCCTTAACATTCTATGGTTCTAATATGCTAACGTGACTTTCATCAAAGAATTACAAGAGAAAGCATTAAAAAGCATCAGACTGCTGTTTTTCTGAGCTCACTAAGGGTGGGATTCAGCTCGCTAATATTAACCATATACAGTCTGGACTCTTCCTATCTAAGTGAGTTGTCAAGGCTCCCTCTATAGTCAACACAGAGAGAGACTGGTGCTTCCCAATTATGATTAACCACAACGTAGAATAAATGTCTACAGGGCATTAGCTTTGTCCTTTTTGAAGTTTCTAACTCTGTTGATTAAAGAAGATCTGCCTGACTATCTCAAAGTAAATAAATAACTTTTAGGTGAATAGAGGAATAAGAAATCAGGCTGTATCAAAATTTATCTTGCTCATGTAGTAACTGTTAACTTGTAATTGCTACCAGACTTTTGCCAAAGGGAAATAGGATGAAAACATTTTGGTAGTACATGGTAGTATTTTAGAAAGTCAAATTACAACAGCCATCTGGATATTAGGGAAATCTCCACAGACTTATCATTTCACCATGCTTATTGTAGACAGTGTTGATAAAATTTCACCGAGCAACCTATACAGTATCTTGAGTTAATTTGTTTGAGTCAGAAAATAGAGTTTAATCATCATGTATGAATCTTAAATACTATTTTCAGAAGAAAAAACTTTCTGAAATATATCCTGCTATCTTTACCTAGAGAAATTTTATCTAAAATGTTAGGGAATTATAAAAGAAGTACTTGTGAATCATTTTGCACATTTTTAATAAGCAACATTCTCCTGATTTGTTTAGAGATTTTACAAAGGAGTCTTGCTCTTGGAGCATGCCAATTTAATTACAACATGAAATTACAACCATGAAAAGGGGTGGTAAGGGAGGGTCCTCAAAACACATCTACCTTTGATCCAGTGCACTGTTAGAACAGTGATCTAATAGTCAGGACAGGGGAATGGAAGAACTATTTGCAGCTCTGACATTGGCTCTCTGTGACATTGCATAAGTCACAATTCTGCAAAGTCAGAGAAAATGATTAAGACAGGGGGAGGGGAGGAGGCTCCTATCCACTTTCAAAAGCACAGTCTCCATCTGGAAAGTGGAAAGACTTCAGAGAAAAGAATTCAATCCTCACAACGAATCTGGCTCTCAGAAAAGTCATATTACCCCTAATTAAAGGTTGAAATAGTACAAACACATTTGATTTCCTAGCACTACTGAAATTGCACACCCATGGCCCATTAGATGCTTTTACAGCTGTATTTCAGTTCACTTCTATAATTGTTTGTGAAGTCAGTGATTTAACTTTTATACCTGGCATTAGGAATCAGCATGTTCCAGTGGATGGATTGGAATTCTCCAAAGAATGCAGAAAATATTGTCATGTGTAGGAAAATTACATACTTGGTTGCAAAATAAATTTGTTTCAACAATGAATACTGGGCAGATTCTCTAGAAATGACTCTTCCACCTGCACAAATCCCATTGATGTTAATGGGGCTTCATGTGTTGTCAAGAAACGACCCTCCAGATCAGCTTGCAAAATCAGAGCTTTAAAGCAGTCATTTTTAAAGCTCTGTGACCTCCAGCAGATGGCTGAAGAAGTAGATCATAAGAAACAAGCTTTGTTTAATCAATGAAGTCTACTTAGTGTCAAGTTCTCACCCTGCTTCTTTCCTTTTCCCACTGCAGTGAATAGAATATTGACCAATACCAAGAATATCCTCTTAATTAACTTCTAGACTCTGTCCCTTCTGTACAGGTTAGGAACTGCCTAAGCTCTATCCAAGAGCCCTGCAGACTAATGAAGTAGGTAGGATCTCCCTCAGAGTTAGCACTTCACTCCTCTATCCTCCCTTTGCACTTGTGATTTTTTTTCTGGAGAAGGGAAAGGAAGAAAAAGGAATAGGTTTTGCTTTAGGTGAACTCTGTGCCAAAGGAGCTACATAATTGAGTCACTAATATTGACAACTCAGAGGACTTCTACATCCATTTTAAATTTCATATGTCATTGCTTAATAAAATCAGGAAATTGCTATTGCAGTCAAACAGTGTTTATTGCCATTTCCTCATTCACTTTTAGAAAAAGTATTTTCTTCAACCAGAAACTCCACTAAGCCTTTAAAGTAATTCACAGGTAGGAAAAAACATGTAGATATACAAGTCAGTCATTAGGTTAACTTGCCAAGGAAAAGTGACTCTGCTAATTAAACAATTATTCTTCTAAGGTTAGAGTATTGGAAAAGTGTGGATAGGGGACAAGTGAGATAGAGGAAGTAAACCAGTTAGGATAGGTTGGGGAGGAGGATATTTACTGGTAGCAAAGGAAGTGAAGAGACTGTGGAGGAAGAAAACAAAGAGATTCTGTTTGTGATTCAAAAGGTGAGAAAGACAGAAGAGATCACAAAATAGGAGGAGACAGGAAGAAAAGGCAGTCAGAGAATATAACCCAAAGGTTACACATGTAGTTCTGTAGCAGATTTTTAAACGTGTCAGAGCAAATTGAACATAGGGCTCAAGGCCATCAGTCCTGGCTTGATTTCAACCCTTTTCTTTTTCTTCTCTTTACCTTTTTTTCCCCATGATGACATCATGACCATGACATAAAGAACCCATACTTGTTCAGTGCCTCTAGAGTTACGACTGCACTGAGAACAACCAGTACACTTCAGCTTGTTATGTTGTCTATTTGATTCCAAGGCCTCCCTGTGACATGCAATGAATTTTATCAATGTTCCAATCTTAAATGTTTTTAGTATAAGAATAAGGAAGTTTCCTGTTAAGTTGCTTGCTACCCATAGCCCTGGAATGTGTGGATGACTTACCTAAGAGAAGTAGGAATCTACATCAAAGGGTATAGAGGCTGAGTCAGTGAATATGGAAACTATCTATGATACATACCTGATACTCGTGCATATATTGGCAACTATCCCAGGCTTATGCCCTAACTTCTGCTTTGTCCTCCCAGATGTGTCATCATTGTGAAATTTGCAGAGCTCTGCTTACTAGAATTGATTATACACTATTTCAAAATAAACCTGTTTTACTGCAAACACAGATCATTCCATATTGGGCTCTTTTCAAGTACTTTTAAGTTTTGAGTGATAAAGATGGAGAAGTAAACATGGGTTAGAAGTTGTGGCACTGAAGAATCACCAGGAAATAAACGTGATATGGTTCAGAAACCTATGCTTTGCCAAAACTGTGTGTGGTGTAGAGAATATAGCTATCTTTGTACTTGTCTTTAGTCACATACTATTCAGGAGAGAAAGTAAATCTAATCATCCCAAACAAATCATGTGGCTGCTCTGGAGGCTGTATGTATTATGGTGCCAGTCTGGGAAAATTGCTAGACAAGGGCAAAAGGCTAATCATTAGCACTGGTGTTTGTGGTCATCTGGTCAGAGACATAAACAGTCAAAAACTGCCATCCATCCCACTCAGTGTCAAGAGCCATATGCAGGGTCTAGCCAGTTTGTGAGCCCCTATGCATGTTTCCCTTCCAGATGCACACTTCACAGTCTGCTGGGCAACTCAAGCCTCTGACGTATTTTTTTCTGATTGGCTCTTGATCTATTGTATCCACAATTGTTCTGGATCCAAGGGACAAAGATTTGCAGAATCTGTTATCTGTATATTTAGAGACAGAAGTGTTTCACTACTTCTGCAATGGAAGCCCACTGGAGGGATGTGTGAGACTCTGCAAAGGTGCTGCTGATATTCAGGGATATTCTCTAGACATAAGACAGCATCATGAGATAGGTGGAAAAAACTGAAAGAAGGTGACTCTGCTAAAGGCTGCTAAGACCCAGAATACAACCAAAGTTAAATAATTTTCTTCTTATCTGAAAGATATTTAATAGTAAAGGAATATTGGAATCAAACAGCACTACACTGAGAGACCCAAGCTCTCACCTCGTTATTGTACCACAAACAGTGTAGACCTCAGCAAGAGTGTGAAGAAGCATGTCAGTGAAAACTATCCTATCAGACAAGTTAATAAGGTTCTACCACCCTTATCCTCACGTCACATCAAGTTTTATCTTACACATGTCGTGCAGCATCACAAATTACATCAGTACCCAATGTGGTTGGATCCAATGAGCATTCCAAAGCTGGGTGTTAGTGATTACATCTATGTTGGGTTCTGTGTTGGTGTACTACAGTTCTAACTTACAAAGGATGCAGCTAAAGTTTATAATAAAAACCTGAGACTGAACAAGGCTCCCTAAAAACACAGTTCCTCTAAAACACTCATATAACATCAAACTGCAGAGATATTTTAATGTTCTCAGACATTTTTGCACAAATTTTAATGCTGATCCTTCTTAGAATAATTGTATGTTTCAAACCTGGTCAAATTCAAAAAAGCGGCATGTTAAAAGATCCTGAGAAGAGGTAAGGGAAAAAGGGAGTCATGTTTAGGTTATGACACAAATAAAACAACTTGTACAACAGGAGTAGGAGTCCACTTACAAGCCTGTTTGCAAGCTGAGCTAGTACAGAATAAATAGGTGACTTATGGTAACATGCTGAAGTCATCAAACCCAAACAGCCCTTGGATAGTATGAATTCAAGTCTTGCCATTGTTAAGAATTTTTATCTGTGTAGTTTGCATTCTGATGAAGCTCTTTCAGGAACATTTGTACTGGACACAATAATTCAGGTTTAAGAACCAATATTTCAAAATGCTTTCTAATCAGTGTGCATATTTAGATTATTCTCAAAATTTATGGGCCTAGGAAAGAATTAAAAGTGTAAGTTTAAGGTAGTTTGCTTCAGTTGCCTTTCTGCTCAAAGGGACTAATTTTCATAAACAAGATCCTTGCTTTACATATGTAAGTGCATTATCTTGAAAACTGCAGTGGTAGCAGCTGAAGCAGAACTACTGGTAGAAACTTCAGATCTTTTGACTAAGGCACTTCCAGTATGCAATGTCCACAGTACAACACCTTTCAACTTTAAACGTGTTCTGAAGTCTATTTAAATAACTGAATGCTGATGTGTCCAGACAACAAATATTTTTGTTCAGCAGAAAAAACTTGAGACATTTAATGCGAGAATTCTTCAGATGTAGCTCTCCTCAGGAAATGGCTGATTTTATTATCAAGAGTGCTTTAAATTCCATGTTGACAGTGCAGTTGTTTGGAAAACTGTCAGACTTTGAACGAAGGTAGGTGAACACATTAGGCTGACAGGTTGTCTTAACCCTCAAGAATTCATGTGAAAATCTCTGTCAATTTCTATTGACTCCTCTCAGTACATCTCCTACTGGTACGTATGAGCTATTTCATACTTACTCCACAGGGGCTAAGGTCCCTTCTTAAATATTATCCATTCAAAATCAAGTAAAGGATCTAGGTCTCTCTCATACATTCTTACTGTAATGATCAGGAGATGTTTGCCTCATGGCCTGTCGGTTTACTATGTACAGTCTTTGCTGTAGTCCATCTTAGACTTCATTCAGCACACAAACCTTTCTCATGGTGGTAAAACCAGCTGGAAGAGTTTTTATCCTACCCCACCCTGAGCCATTCATCTCTGCATTTTTCATAGGAGTTCACTGCCCAGTTTTGTTGTGCTAATAAGACTGTGAGGTTGTGTTATAACATGGACCAGCAACATAATCTGAGGTTAAAAATTAATGTGGTTTTTACCCTAATCCAAGTTTCTGGCAGTAAGCAGAACTGAAGTATGATTGGAGTATGAGAAGCTGAATTTATGTATGCTGGCACATACATCTGCTGAACTCTGGGAGTGATACATTTCACCTTTCCTCAATGAGATGCATGTCTGTAGGCTTCTTATTCACTCCTCATGCCCATGCTTACTACAGTTTTGTTTTCAATTTGGATAAAACAGGTATACATTTTAAACTGTAGGAAATCTGCATGTCAATAACAGCACTAAAACAACACACATAACAGTATAAATGACAGCAGTTGTGTTATTTCAGATTTCACTGGAGCAATTGTCATTTGGCCAGCTTTCCAGGAATTGTCCAGATGGAAAGGTTATTGCATACAAAAAGTTCACTCAGTTTACTCAACTAACCATCCACTGTCTGTCATGGAGCTTTCATGTGGCGTCCCAGGTGTGCATCCTCATTGGCAACACTTTACTGAAAAGAAGGGAAACTGATTGCCACAAAACTTACCTACTGAAGTTCAGCCTAAACAGTGGATCTTTACATTACTCCTGAATGTGAGCTGTATTTACACTTAAAATCACTGAAAATCTACAATACTAATAAAGACCTTAAATTTGAAGTGACTAAAAGAAAGAGAATTGAAGCAATGCTATGGAAACTCTGACAGCAAAGGAGTGATTGTTTTCCTGCTATCAGTGTTTCTATGTTTAGACATATATAACACACATAGAGCAAGGAGCATGAGCTTTATTCAGTATTTAGATTTTCCTAAAACTTTGATCAGGAATCAGCCAAGATGCTTTGGAGAGGAAGTCATATGAAACAGAAGTATGTAAAATAGAAGAGTGTTCTCATACTTAGGTACCAATGCGCTCTAGGCTTTTCCAAAGAAAGCCTAATAATTACTGAGTGAATTTTTCAGGAAAGAGTCATAACCTTGCCAAATTCAATTCTTTGTCCAAGATTACTGGAATGTAACATCTAGTTAGTTAGTTTTCTTCTAACACAGAGGGAGCAAAATCCACAAAGGATTTATATCTTGTTTCAGAAGAAACTTCCCCCAGGATCTCAAACTGAAACAAACCTTCTGGAAAAAGGTAAGTCCAAATCTGAGTCCAGATGGCTTTTAGATTTCTTAAAAAAATAACAGGAAAGTGAAAATAAACACATAATTGAACATGTCGAGCAACTACTGAGGCTCTCTGTAACAAAAAATTACTTCATAAATTGCATACCTTGAGTTGGGGTTTAAGCTATGTAGAAATAAATTCTTTAGGGAGCAGAGAGAATAATGAGGAAGCTTGCTTTTCTATTTGCTTCAATCCTTTGTCCCTAAACATCCACGCCACTGTTCTTCTCCCAGAGACAACATGATGGGATTAGCTACCTTGCTGTTGATTTTCACTACATTTTGGGGAACTCTGAGATCTTTAGCCTTTTGTTACTTCCATTTGAAATTATTTAACAGATTTATAGGTCATTAGAGAGACTCTGATAAAATATATCACATAAGCTGTAATTTATCAAGCTATCAAATACAAACATTCTTTCATTTGCAAAATTAGGAATTTCCTTATGAGAGAGTGCCTTTTAATAGACAGCTATATAATTACTATAAAGAGCAATTTTCTATCATGTAGACAGTTAGGATACAATCAGGTAGCAAGACTCCAGTGGAAAAAACCTGGACAAAGCCAGGATGCTTCTTTGGAAACCAGCTCTCAGATAAAATGCAGTAGCTGATAGTATGTATATTCTCTGCTGTGCAAATGCAAATAAAATAAGGTAGCATGTAACTCTTTTAAAATAGAAATAAAACTGTTGTGACAAAAACTTATACTATATTTCCACTGTAAAATAACTATTCATTAGTGACTAATGGAATCTCTCCCTTTCACCATTATAGTGAAAAATGTTAGATGATTACTAAGCAGCTTTTTTCTAAACCTCACTGGAAAATAATAGATTATGTATTCTTTTCTTAACTTTCCTCTGAGGAATAAATAGATTACCAGTTGATAAGTGATGCCTGCTTTTCAATGCATTTATTGTAAATTGTTGTGACCTGCTTAAAATACTAAAATTATTTATATGAGATTCTCATATGTATTTCTTATGTGGGTGAGCGACTCAAAATTTGGCAGCAAAATAGCTTCTGTGCCAAGGATGAGCCTTTTGTAATCTCCCTGATGAACTGCCACCGTGATAAGGCTTTTATGAGAACCACTATTTGCTCATGCCCAGCAGTGCCTCACCACAATTTGACAGCTATAGTCCCTTAAAAACCTTTCTGCACTGAGGTGCTGAGCTGGACAATCCCTGTGGCTGCTGCTCCAGGTTGCTGTAGAGCACTGCAGGAGCTGGCATCAGAGCTGGAAACAGGAAGATTCCTCTCTGTGGTCTTGATTATTTTTCACTGATGCGTCAGTACCAGACAAAGAACATGAATAAAGTACACTAAAAAAATAGGAAAGTCAATCTGAAATGCCAAAATGTAGCAAAAGCTTGGACTGGAGGAGTTTGGATGGACTTCGGAGACAAGACAACTGGTTGTTGTTATTGGTAAATTAAGAAAAGGGTATCAGCTTCAGGAAATCGAGTTTGGGACTAAGACAGCTAGCAGATGAGCAGGCTGAAACAGAATGGGAAGTTGAAGAGAATCCTGAGATTAAATAAATAAACTGGAGCAAGAGTTGAAGGAATGAAAGACAGAGAGCTTGGAAGTGGTGAGGACAACAATGCTCGTGGAAAATTGTAGCAGGACTGAGAGAAGCAGCTGTGATCTTGTGTGTCTGTGTCTGTGCATGTGTTTGGTGCAAATTATAAAGAATAGGGAGAGGGAGCCAGGTCTCCTAATCCTGCAAATGGCTAAGCACTCTGACCAGAGCAGGAACCTGGTGCTGAGCCACAGCCAAAACACAGAATGGGGGTTGGGGGTCTGGAGCTGCAAGACGAATCCTGCAGCTGCAGTCATGCCACTTTGGCAGTAAGTGAATGACAGAGAAACTACTTTCGGATTCTAAAGAAAAGAAAAAAAAAATAAAAAGGACCAGCAAGACAGATCTGAGTGGATGGGGACAGTAAAAATCCACCTGTGGTAGACAAAGTTCTCTAGTGGATCACACCCTGGCAACACTAAGACCTGAACCCAGGTTTCTTGACTGTTCACATTCTTCTGCTGTCAGCAAACACTTGTGAAAGTCACTCAGGTTTGAGTAAGTCAGTATTTGGTCTTCAGTGGATTTGAGATCACACTCCCACAGAAAAGAATGAGCATGCATTCTCTCTTGTCTCTGGCTGCCCCTTCCTTGCTTCAGTATTAGCGAGTATATTCAGTATTATTCAGTTTCTTTCTGCGTCACAGGAAGAGGTGACGCAGCTCACAGAGCTAATCAGACACGGGACACTATTTTGCAGAGATAGCTTCCAGTGAGACTGGCAAGCTGATCTGATTTACTGTGTTGCCACTCAAGTGCTCATGTTGACAGAAGTTTAAATGGCAGAAGCTGCAGCAGAGACAGATGTGAATGCAGGGAATATCTCCACTCTCAATTTTTTTGGACTCTCTGGCCCTACATTCACTTATATTAATCCTGAAATGATGCCCTTTTTCCCTGCCTTTTATGGACTTCATGGAGCAGATAACTTAAGGATACTTTTTACTCATTAACTGGATGTAGGAACCTCGTTTCTGTACCTAAAAATTTTAACCCTACTAATGAATGGTAATGCTGCAATCTGGATGGTGCTACACAAGGAGTTTCATTTGAGTTTCATTTGCTTCTTTAATAGTCTAGAAAAAAAACACTAAAATTAAAAAAAAATCTGAGTTTGCAGGTTATGAAACTTGTAATATAAGGATTCTGAAATAAGGAATTAAAGTTGCCTTGTGGAAAACCAAAATGTAATTGTATAACTAAAGCCAGTATCATAACAGCTATAAAACAGAGCTCCCTCAAAAGCAGCTCCAGAGTTTTTGATTTTGCAACTTTTCTAACGTTCTTTTAAAGTTTCCTGTGCACATGTAGTAGAATACAAGCTCGTTTGAATCTCTGATTAAGTATTTTAGAAAGGCTGAGAAAAAAAGGAGAAAGAGGGATGTATGTTTTATAGGTATAAGCAAGCAACCAAAGGCACCATAGCTGAAACAAAATGAAATGAAAGGCACTTACTTCATACAGCTTTTCTGCAATAAAACTCTAAACACACCAAGGATTCTTGAATATTCCCTTGAGGTTGCTTATTGGCACCTGCAAAGCAAAAAGAACTCTCTGTATTGTATTAATTATAATCTCTGTACCACTACAAATAATGCAAAAGTACTTGCTTCTTCACTCTGAGGGAGGAGGGGAATAGTCTGTACCAGTCAGCTTTTAAAAATAACTATTATATTAATTACTTGAAACTCCATTTACAGAATTCATTTTGCTGTGCTTTGAATTTGATAGCATTGTATAAATTTTAATAAAATTTTAATCGTTGATTAGGGAAAATGTATGAAGTTTGCAAAAGATGGTTCTAAGTCAACAGAATCACTCTGCCTTTATAGGAAGTGGACTTTGGTTTGGTAACTAACTTCATTACCAACATACTCACGGAGTAAACATTTCCTTTGTACAGACATATCTACTTGGAGATGGTGAACCTGCATAAAGTGAGTTTGACTGGAGCAGGCTGGGGCTGCATTTGCAGAGTAGACTTGGGAGAATTATAAGGCTTGCTCCCAAAGTGATGATAGATGATGGCCAGGCTGTCATGTTGGTCACAGACTGGCTCAGAGCAGAATACTGAACCAGCTAGTTGCTCAAATAAGTCAGTCTCTAAAGAAGTGATTTTCTTTAGACTGGACCAGAAAAGAAGAGTCCCTCCCTTTGGTACTCTTCATATCACCAAAGCCAAACAGATTGATGAGTAGGAGGACTTCTATTTGCACTTGTGAGGTTGAGCATATGCATGATGGAAAGTTTTTGTGCTGTTTGCACAATAATTATTCCCACTTTTCTCCAAATAAAGGACAGTTGTATTCATGTTCTCAAAGGATATTGGAGATGGAAAAAAGTAATTTATAGTGATAACTAACAAAGTTTAGCTTCAATTTTCAGAGCCAAAAATGAACTGCATGAAGTGGAAGTGGAATGCTCTAGGATTTAGTTATTTTGTTTTTAAGACAAATAAGAGTATTTTAAGAGTAATAACATCAGTTCACTTCAGCCTTTGTTGCTAGCTCTGGCACATAGCAGAAGACACATATTGCAGGTCTTAGCGAGACTGAGTTAGCAGGTCTTTTAATCAGAGACTTGTCCCAGTGATTTAATTGTGGAACATGTTCATTTTTCTTTGTTTTGAAACTGTTATATATATGATTTATGTGATACACAATTAATATGCTTATCTTCCAGCAGATGACACATTGGAGGATAACTGCAACTAAATGCATATTGATCAAAAGAATCCTCTCTAAATCATTCTTACAGAAACTTACAACAAAAACACAACCAATATGATGCTGTAGCAGTTGTAAATTGGTTGAGCAAAAAGTAGACTGAATTGGGGATGAGGAGGAAAATATTTACACCAATTTTCATGGGTTGTCAGCAATACTACAGGCTCTCTGAAATACCTGTGAATATTAATAAGTTTTGGAAAATGGTTCCACCACTACAGTAGTTGCTCCAAGTGTGTAAAAGTCCACTTAATTAGAAGTAAAAAACTCAAGACTGACACATTTGAAAGGTTTATTGAGCTGCAACTTGAAAGCAGATTTGGTGGATACTACTGTAACACGGAATGAGTTAGAAAAGGCTTCAGGGAAAGTGTCAGAACAAACTGTACAGGCTTTTTTGCCAAGTGTCATTATTTTCTATGAATGCACTGCATTATCTGGTAAAATAGTTTGAATGTGTCACCAGGTATGTCATGCCCACCTGCACTTCGAGATTATGTCTAAAAAGATCAACAGAAAATCTCTAAAGAGCAAATTTCACATTATTCACACTTTGAAAACCAGAAATGTCAAAGCTATTTGCCACAAGTGTATAGCAGCTTGGTAGTATGGACAGTGATGGAAATCTCTATTATGTATTTCTCAGTTCACTCTATATATAGCAAAAGGATTAAAAAGTCAGTGTGAAAATAGTCCTAGTAAAAAATTATCTATATCAGACTTAATTTGAAAGGGGTTGTTTGTTGGGGTTTTTTTTACAATGAATTATTTGGTTAGGGTTGCAAAAATAATGAAACTTATGTGCTCTAACTCAAGTGCATATATAAATGAAACTAAATTAAAATATGCTTTCTGAGCAAGATCACTTACAGTGGTGGCAGTGCAGGCTTCCACGACATTATTAGTGAATACTGAAGTGCAACTGTACTGCTCTAGAATTTAATGGACTAAGCTCTTGACATCAGAACATATATCACCTGCTGTTTAAGATGCCATAGAATGGAAAAAAAAATATGGAACTTTATTCCTCAAATCATATTTTGAAAAAAAATTTACTTTTTTTTCTGTGTATAACAATAATTATAATCACTATTATAAATTATAATTTTTTTTCTCTTCGGATTGAAAAGATCTTTAAAGGATCTTGAAAAAATCTTGAAAAGATCTTGAAAATAATTACTTTCATGCCATTTTAAGGAGAATAAAAGCTTCTTGCAAAAGCCAGGGGGAAAAAAGAGTCTTAAAGAGTCAATGAGGTCCTCGAAACTTAGAAGTGCCTGAAAACTCTACTCACAATGAAATCTGGCTGAGAATGTTCATCTCTGAATAAAAGTCAAAGCTGACCACTCTTAGTCTTTTAGACCAAGGTTCCTCTTAGGGATCCATTTTAGGCCTAGTGCTCATTAATATCTTCATAAACTGCTTGAGCCCAGCACTTGAAGGAATAATAAGTTTGTCGACGACACTAAATTGGGAGGGACTGTTGACTCCCTTGAAGTTAGAGAGGCCCTTCAGAGAGAACCTGATAAATTAGAAGACTGAGCAATCACCAGCTGTATGAAGTTTAACCAGGGAAAATTCCAGATTCTGCACCTGGGATGGGGCAACCCTGAACATATGGATAGACTGGGGAATGAGAGGCTGGAGAGCAGCCCCATGGAAAAGGAACCTGGTAGTCTTGGCTGATGAAAGGTTGAATATGAGTCAGCAGTGCCCTGGCAGCCAGGAGGGTGAAGTGGGCCCTGGGTACATCAGGCACAGCACGGCCAGGCAGGCAAGGGAGGGGATTGTCCTGCCCTGCTCTGAGCTGGGGCGGCCTCACCTCGAGTGTTGGGGCCAGGTTTGGGTGCCACAGTATAAGAAAGGCATTGAGCTGTTAGAGAGCATCCAAAGAAGGACTAGAGATGGTGAAGGGCCTTGTATGAGGAATGCCTGAGATTGCTTGGTCTGTTCAACCTGGAGGAGACTGAGGGGAGACCTCATTACAACTTCCTCATGAGGGGAAGAGGAGGGGCAGACATAGATCACTTCTCTGTGGTGACCAGTGACAGGACCCGAGGGAATGGCCTGAAGCTGAATTAGGGGAGGTTTAGGTTTGATGTCAGGGAAAATTTCTTCAACCAGAGGGTGGCTGGGCACTAGAACAGGAAGTGCTCACAGCACCAAGCCTGACAGAGTTCAAGGAGTGTTTGGAAAATGCTCTCAGAAACATGGTGTGACTCTTGGGAATGGTCCTGTGCAGGACCAGGTGGGGGACTTGATGATCCTTGAGGGTCCCTTCCAACTCAGGATACTCTATGATTCTATGATTTCATATCTCTAATTACTACTGTCACTAATAGAAAAACTATAGAGATACGTTCACTTGATTTTGTTGCATGCAGGAGAGAAGAGATGAGAACAAATTTAAGCAAAGCTGACATGGATCTGCATCAAAAGATTTGTTTCAGGATTATGACCACAGAAGACAAGGTGATAAAAAAAGCCTAAAACACCCCAAGAAATTGCAATCTGATCTTTCAGATTTTGTGTGTTGAAGACTTCGAAATAAATTATGTTGATGCTTGATTACCATTTGCCAATAATCCAAAAATTTAAATTTCTCATCAGCTTTTACTTTAGTAGACTCTTAACAGCCAGAACTTGAAATTCCACAAAGGGATGCAATTGTTTTCCCTCTTTCCAGGCATATGATTGTTTTCTGAATTAATATCCATGTGGAGACTTTTAATTTTCGCCAATTACTTCCCCAAAAATATTTATAATCCCCCAACAAGATTTAAATAGAAATTGCATTTCTTCAGCAAGCCTGAATCAGCAGGAGATCAGCATACATGTTGAAGACTATAGTGAAGGGGAAAATCCGTGTATGTGCATAGGTGTCTTGCTTTAAGGTTTATATGAAAACAAAAGTTCTCTTTATATCCTAGAATGCAAACCAAATTTTTACCTTGGGCTGTTCTTCAAAACCCAAAGATCCTAACAGCCGTGCAAACAGTTTTAAATATTTTTCAGTATGTCAAGAATTGCAGAGAGTATGGTTATTAATCTTCAGCTTCATAAATTCCCTTCATACCCTGAGATTCCAAATTAGCTGACAGGGTCAAAATTCTCCTTAACCAGTTGGACAGAAAATGAACCTACTTCCCTTGTTCACTGCAACATTTTCATCAGCAGCAATGTAATTGTGTTTCATGTTACTGAGAAGGCACCCATGCTGGAAGATGGCAAGGACTTCTGTGGCCAGAATTAACAAGAAGGTGGAAAGTGGAATTTCAAAATATGTATATTTATCTTCAGTGACTACTGTG
This sequence comes from Cisticola juncidis, assembly GCA_013400215.1. NCBI lineage: Eukaryota > Metazoa > Chordata > Aves > Passeriformes > Cisticolidae > Cisticola > Cisticola juncidis. The sequence continues at coordinate 235,473 of VXBR01008506.1, forward strand.
TTGTTTCATTTCTGTTGAGAACATACCTACAGCTGTTCTTCTCTTTAGCTTTGTTTAAGAAAACTAGTATTATATTTCCTTATCTGACATTTCCATGAAAACACTGAACATATGTTTTACTGACCTTAGAATATCAGATAAATGCAAAAGTACTGCGGCCAGTCCTTTCCTTCATGTCTCTGTGTTTATTTTTTTTTGTCAGATATTGTTTTCTTCTTACACAATGTAATAGGAATATGACAGTGACAAGTGCAGGTGTGTCTTTGAATAATTTTTCGTGCTGAATTTGTAATATGAGGTTTCTGTAGTAGACATAAGGCATTGGACACATGATTTTCAGATCTTGATGTGAATTTTCACTTCCAGCCAGGTGACAGACACAGACACGTGAACACCTGGGTTAACCTTCTGTGGACGAGAGTATTCCTACAATGGAGCAATGTTATCATTAATATCCCCACTGATTTTTAAACTCACTCCTGTAAGTCAGCTTGTTTGAGCCAATGTAACTTTTCTGATTGGGTCAATTGTTAGAGGTTGCCTGTCCTTGGTGGTGAAGGAATTGTGAGAAGCCATTTGATGACTATCAGCATGACTATGTTATTTCTGCATATCCCTCTGCGGTGGATTGGTTCCAGCTGGACCTTAACCAAAATTGAACTAAATATGTGCTTAGGCTCTTTGGTGTTTCTAAAATCTCCTTTTCTCTTATGCTTTATTCCAACTGCTAAATAAAGATGTCTTCTTTCAAGGAGCTGTTTGTCAATATGAAAAGAAAAACAGGTGCCTGAAACCAGTCAGATCTGCAGCATGATAGACATTGATATATACAGGATCACGCTTGCCTCCTGAATGAAAATAAAAGAAAAGCAAGATGGCACACAAACACAAACCTAGCATCAGACAAGTTAGAGAGGAGCCAGAGGTGAAGTCATTCCTGTAACATTGGAAATGACATGTTAGAACTCTGGAAAAGGCTGATACTGACTCCACTGTCACCTCCTACAGGTACAACTCTCTGCAAAAAAAAAAGAAACAAACCCAGAACACTTTTGAGTTTATTATCCCTTGAATACATCTATATTCTCTGCCTTATGAATGCTTATCTTCAGCAAAACTTTATTTGCTGACTGTAGAAGTTGCTTTATAAAACTTTGACCTTTGAAGTTGATGAGAATATTATCACCTGAATAATGGAGTATGTCCATAAAGCATAAAAATCAGTTTTGTCTTGTAATATGCCACTTGCTGATGATTTTCTTTGGCATGTTTCAAGTATGCTCAAGAACAACTGATGTAAAGAATAGAATTTGAAATAAGCCCTGAGCCCTTGGCTTCTCCAGTTTCCTGCAGAAGCAGAGAAATTTCTTCTGTGATGTCATATCTAGTTTCCTTGATATGTTCCACATCACAGAGTCCCCAAATAGAGCCAGGAAGATGAACAGTTACTGTTCTCTGCTCTGGACTTAGACAGTTTTTAAAGAAATATAAATTATTTCTTATACATTTTTAATGGTTGACAGGGTTTTTTTCCCTTGCTGTTCTGCAGAGCTTTTAGCAAAAAAGCCTATTCCTTTGGGAAATCTCAGTGTTCCAGACTTTGTAGGTGTAGAAGATTCTTTATTGCACTTTAGAATCACTTCCATATACAGAAACAATTTCAAGTAGTTCTGAGGTCTTTTCCAGGTATTCTTTCAAGCCTTCATCCTGTCTGAACCTTGAACTATTGCAGTTAGGTTTATTACAGCAGCCTTTACAGGTTCAAAATATTCAGACAACAATTGCAGTACTGTTTTTACAAATTTTCAAATACTTTTCAAACAGATCCTCTCTGATATATGTATTATATGGGAAAAAATGCAACACTATGATGTTATACATAAAGATACTATCTTCTGCACTCATTTGGGCTTATCCCATGACTAATTCATAACTAAGCTATTCGTGAGTAATGGGATCATCCCATATTTATTTTAGAGAAGTTTACAATATGTAGTGCTTATGTATGTGATGATCTAAGATTGTATCTTTTGGGACTGTTGCGCTGTTTTATTACAGCCAATACATATAGTAATGCCTCTGGTTAATGCTGCTTGACGCTTGTGTAAGACACTGTACATTGCTATCTTTGCTGACTTTAAAGCACTTGGATTGCAACTTTTCAATATATGACCCTTGACGAATTCTTTGAAGGAATACTTCATCTGAAAAGGTTCTGTTTGCCATTTGGTTTGGGGTTTTTTTTTTGTTTGCTTGTTTCTTTCTTTCTTTTTTCCCAGAACAATGCTGGAAAAAAAAATGTTATTCTTTGAATAGCTTTTGTAGTTTTCATTATTGGGATGTGCCAACAATACAACCTGACAATGGATTGACTCCTTGAGAAAGTACTTGCTGGAATGTCTTGATATCTTCTTTGCTCACTTCTTTTCCTCACTGCTGTCTAGTGATCTTAGGGTAAGATTACAAAAGGTAGATGTAAGGAACTTTTAAAGGAAGGAATTCCTTACAAACTGTGTTCAAACTACGCTCACTTCAGCAAGCCAAGAAGACAAAAATACAGTAACATCAACTGAAATCGCCACCGGCATTTAGTTAATTTCTCTGTTTGATTAGGCATGAGTTAATTTTGATTTATTAACTTTATTTTGTTGCTTTTAAAAATAATGAATGTGCTTCAACACAAAATAATTAATACCAAAAAAGAGATAGTAATTTTGACTTTGTATGTTTGACTTTCTAGAGGAAAACTCATTCCCTGCAGAAACACTGATAGAAACACATCCATGGCCTTCTAAAACACGATCTCCTTGTGTGAGTACAATGAACACAGTCCAAGATGACACAGAGGCTTGATGGCAACCTAGTAAAGTGTTTACCAGTGAATTTACCCTTGTCTATTGATAGCAAAACTTGTTTGATGATACCAAATGATCGCCAGTGAGCAGCTGCTAAAATATAACAGAGCAAATCCAGTTGAATTCAGCCTATCCTAATACAGGCAAACTTCTGGAACAAGGCCTTTTGTTCCAGTGCCGCCAGTCTAAACAACAAGGCTATTGACTGCATGTGCCAGCCTTTGTTACTGGGGGCTACCTGAAAAGATTAAAACTGCATGAATCTGCAATTTCAGATCCATCAATTCTCAGCGGCAAAACATCCATCTGTAAACTGACCCAGGAGGAGTAGACTGTTGACTTAAGCTTCTGTGTTAAAGGTTTATATTGTCATAGTCCATCCCTAGGAAATAAATTAATTTCCAGTGCCAGTGCTAAATAAGTCTCAAGAAGCTGTAGCAGTTTTGGTCTTTCATATTGCCACAATTATTGCAAAAGGTCATTAATTCATCTATGGGCCATCAGTCAAATCAGTAAGTCCTTCAGACAACAGAAAGGAAACAAAATGAAACGCATTCAGACCACTTCCTCTTCCACTTTGTCACAATTTCACCAAGCTATATACTGACATCAACACACTTCTCCAAAAAGGAACTGTTTGTGAATCATCTCTAAGACGAGCCACTAAAGATTCCTTACCTTCTGCACCTCTTCCTTTACCGAATATACTATTATTTTTGTTCAGGCTGCATGGAATCCACAGTGAAATCTGCAGGCTAATGATGAATCAAGTATACATTTTACTTTCCCTTCTCTATGCTGAAAGGCAGCTTGCACAGTTTTGTGCAAAGTTTTTCAAGCACTAAGCCTAACATTAGCATAATATTCTTATATGAGTCAAGCTTCTGGTAAGAAGTACTGGTAGAACTAGGCTGCACTGTAGTGTACTGAAAAAAATCTACATTATGAAGATCATGGGAAGACTAAACTGTCCTGGTTCCAGCCAGGACAGGGGTAATTTTTACAGTAGCCAGGGGGGACATGGCTAGGACCCAGAGGTTATTCTGTACCACCTCACATCAATTTCCATGGATGGGGAAGGGGTCTCTTCTGAGTTGGCATAGCGTGGCAGAGGGAACAGTTGTCAGAGGGTTTTGATATGAATCATTTGGGTTTTGTACCCCCTGTCATTAGTATTATTGGTTAAAGTTTTTGTTTTCTTAGCTCATCGCTATTTCCATTAAATTTGTGTTGAATCTTCAAACTGAAAAACCCATAGATCTTAAGTTTATATTGTTTATTCATAAAAAGGCATTTATATTGTTTTGGAAGATAACTTTCCTCTACATTGTTCAGTTTTCCCTTTTTCAGTTATTTAAGAATAAAAGATTGTTAGGCTTTTTATTTTTCTCATCTGAACAGAAGAAAAAATGGTTTTTAGTCTTTCTCCAATTTTCAAAAGAAACGCCCAGTTTTTTCTCAATGTTTACAAATGTCCATGTTTTCCTAAAGGAAAACAACTAACACTTTACCACCCAAACTAACATTCTCTTCACTGGAAAACACTGGTTATAGGATTCAGAAAATACTTGATGGGCCATATTGAGAAAAAAAAAAAGTGCTGGAGACATTTATACTCTTGAAAAGTCAGCCTGTAAATACTATACCCATAACCAGAAAAAACCTCAAAGTTCTCTATGAAAAAATATCCTGCATGAGCTGTAACAGAATATATACTTCATTAAAAATCTGTGAGGCTCTTTGCATTCTCTGCAAAACCCCAGAATTTCAGATGTCCCTATTCTCCACGTACTTACTCATTCTAAAAGTGTACTTAGTCATGAAAACGCAAATTACAAATTCAAAGAGAAAAGCAAAGAATGTCTGTCTTTCAGTTGGGGCACCTACATTTGCATCAGTCCTCAGCCTACCCTATTCTTAGATTATGACACTTCCTTTCAAAAACTGAAGAGGACATTCCCTAATTTAATGTAATGCACTCTTCATAATGATCATTGCATTGACTATGAGAATGAGCAAATTGTTACGGCTGATCAGGCATTTAAAGTGTTCTACAAGGATAAAATTATCTTTAGTCTTCACTCTATGCTCCCATCCCAGCCCAACTATTAAGCTAGGATTTTGTTTTCTTAGTCCTTTTATAAACCTGTTCTCATCCTCACCATGGCAAGGGAAGCTACATTCCAGTGGTAAGACAGTACTACTTTGAATAGAGCCAAGGAGTTCAAGGAGGCACCTAAAAGTTTTTATCTCTGATGTGGACATAGACATCTAAACTCTGCTGGTGTCCAATAGGGTGAACAATGTGATTGCACAAGATTATTTTTATTTTAGATTTCCAGTTTGAGGGTTTTAAACATAAACTCATTTTAAGTTAGGTAACATTGGTACAGCTTCACTTTCTATGTGTGTTCTCCAACCAGCTCTTCGAATTGTCTTTTCTGTGGCGCTTTTGCCTCATTCAAGGCACAAATACTCTTCTAGGAATAAATCAGAAATGTGTAGAACATATGTTGACTAAGCAGAGACGTAAAGATATTGATCTCATCTCTGTTAGCATTGGCTTCACAGTGCCCATAATCAGGGCTATCTATGTCTGTTGCAGATGGAAATTGTTGCATGTAAGATTCCAGTTTCAAGTGTTGCAGAACTAGAAAGGCGGGTGGGGAAAGTGTCAAGAGAATGCACAAAGAGAAAAGCAGGTCCTGTAGATAAAACATGCATTCTGTCCCATGTAATTTAGTCCTAATTCTGTTGTAAAACTTCTGTTAGCTACTAAGCAAGCCATTAAAACATAATCAGGTGTGGATTCTATCATTTTGGAAAGTCAATTCAAAATACTGAGTATCCAGCTAGAGGTACAAAAGCATCTACTATTTACACCTGTAACAAATATCAATAACAATGCTACTTTAAAAATAAAAGATACTACATTCTATTAGGTTTTTAGATCTAGGCCTCTTTAATTGAACGACATAAGTCAGTGGACAACTCTGACAATATTTGCTGTGATTTCATGTCTCAGTTATACATGGGTAGAGATTGGATAACAAACCCCTCCTTATTTAATGGGCATATTGCAAAGAAAATTATTGGTTCTCTTAAAAAATGGGTACATGGAGTTTATCAATGAAGTCATCAAGGAAACAGTAGTGTATCGATCAGATTTTTTGAAAGCAAAAATCTGGGGAAAGAAACTGTCCTTATCAATAAAGAACTAAATATCATAATGTCAGTCCAAAAAATTACCAAGAATATATTACTCTAAATATTGCTATTCCTTTCTCCAGTTATTTAAACTTGATTGTGTTACTGTCTTAATCTAATATAAACCCAATGTTTTTCAGATTAATGGATGGAATGTCTCAATAGTTTAGAGAATTAAGAAGTTCTCTCTCCCAGACTTTCATGTAAACAATCTTGTTCAACAGTTGTTCCTTCAAGTGATCACACTTTCCTCCATGTGTTAAAAAACAAAGCCATTTTATCTGCCTGAAATGACCTCTCTTGAAACCGCACCCACTACAAAATGGGAAACATAACTCTCAGCTCTGGAGTGATGGAAGTACAGATAGCAAGAAATACTTTTTTCTATCATTTCTATCTGTTTCCCCATTTTAACTTAAACATCTCAGACCACTTAGAAGACAACAGATTGAGATGGAGATGAGGAAGAGGTAAGGACACTAAGAGGGACAGAATTTACAGAGAACAACGAATTCCAAGGATGAGCCACATCCCAGAAGTTGAGGGCAAATGAGCATAGGATCAAAATAGGAAAGAAAAAAAAATAGGTGAAAAGGGATACTATTCATTTCAGACCTAACCTGCCAACATAATTTGTCTGTTATGGAGTTTTAAACCATCCAGTTGTCTTAGATTAAGAAAGCCTGGGTTATAGAAACGTGATTAGGACTAATCTCAACTTTCTCTAAGCAGTGGCAGAATAGGTGACATAATTCCGATCAGAAAAAAAAAATAAAAAAATAAAATAAAATAAAATAAAATAAAATCAACAAAATCTATAAAACTCAGACTTTGATTCAGCTGACCAGACATAGGCATCTGCATTAGGATGAGATGAAGCATGCTGGGAATTCCAACCAACGATGCTGTCTTTCCTTTGCAAAAAGTGCATAGGATGATTGGATCAGGTGCTAATGCCTACGGCACAGACCATCCCATTTAGCCATATCAATCCCGCCTTTTGAAATCCTTTAGCTAATCACTGGTTGTACCTCAGTGATGAAATGTTTCCTTTCTAAGCCTTACTCCCAAATACTAAAGGGCAGATAATCACCTTAATATAAGCAAACATAAGTTATTGATAATCACTCTATTATCAAGAGTTGTGATCTTGTGGATAAATCTCTGCATATCAAATACATCTGTGATCCCTCGGTTAGAGTAACTCCTAGAGATGTAGACCCATTCCCATCCAATACAGATCTCCATGATATTTTCAATACTGTAAACTTTCAGCTAGTTGTGACCTACCACCACAACTATTTCAAATTCTGCTGTCCCACTATCTATTAAGATCTTTATACACATTACAGTGGCACATCGCGAGGTCGAAACTGAGTTGACCTTTCAAATGAACTTGATTCCACGATCTGTACTTCACCCATAAATTAGAACATTCTTTATTCTGCTAAACGGAAGAACCATCGTCCTCCTGACTTTACCAGGGGTGCCACTAAGGCAATTGTCCACTTTGGACTGGAAGCTCTGTCTGCACATTGCAACACTTCCTGCCAGGCTGACACTGTCTGGTTCTTTCCCAAGGTGGATTAACGGAGGCTGTTCAACCACCTCTGAAAACATTTGCCACTGTCAGAACTCAAACTGGCTTGGCTTTCCAGTCTTCCTAGACTGCTCCATTACTGCATTCCATACTACTTCTCTTTTGGAAGTATTTATATGCAATGTTAGGAAAGCCATTTAGGAAGGCTGTTTTCAACAAACAAAATATTGTTGAAGTTTGATGCATCCTGCCTCTAGTCAGGAATGTGTGAAACACCTTAAGAAATAAGAAAGAAACAATGATTTTGACTGTTCATCATGCAGCATTTGGACAACTTGATTTTTTTTCTAGAGAAAGTTAACATGGTTAACATGAAAGTTAACATGAGAGCAAGTTAACATGGAACCCTGTGTAGCAAAATACAACTGCAAAAAACAGTCACAAAAAACTGGCACCTCTCAGATGTTAGAACCATAGCACTATCAGATGGTACTTTTGAATAGTGTGATTGATTCTCCTGGAAAGTCTTACCAAGGGACAAGAACAAAAGGTTAGAATGAAAGGCAAAAAAGGATTATTGGCAATGCAAGCAACAAATATGTGTAAAAGAAGGAAATCTTTCTCTGAAGATGAAATGTGGAGCATGGTCAGAACACTAAAAACTAGTGTTAACTGAGCTTTGGCTCATTCCTTGAAATACTAAAATTGGAGAAGAACTGATGAACAGTATTTCTTTTGAATCATCCAGAAAATCAAATTACTAAAATCTGGTTTACTGCAATGGTGAGACCCTTAGTACAGATTAAGATGTTCTATTTTTAGGCCTTTGCAAAGCAAAGTAACATCTTCAGCAACTACTGCTGCCATCTCTTTGCTGTCATGTGAATAATGATTACCGTCAAAGACTGTCCTTCAAAGGGATGCTACAACAGTGACATTATGCTGTCTAATGCTCAAAAAAATTTGGCCCACCTCTTAGGAATGGTTCTTAAATGCTTATCTCCAGAAGGCAGTCACAGAGTTACATCTTAACCATCTTAATTTCATATGTAGGCCCATCCTTCCACCAACGATTCTGCTACTGCAACTGAACGACCCCCTTTTTCACCACCTTAGATTATGCCTAGCCCTTAAAGATATCAAAAAGTGGATTAAAAACCTTTTTGTAGACTAGTTAGAAGACTAGGAAAGTATGAAAAGCATGAAAGATCTTAGATGTTTTATCTGCACAAATGATGTCCATCTCCAAGTCCAGTACAGAATTTCAGTCACCCAGATGAAGGATGTTGACCCTGGAAACACTGACACATTTGTCATAAAGAATGGGCAGATTATTCAAGTCTGAGAAAGTAATCTCCAGCTCTTTCTACATAAATCATCCAAAGCCCATAAACGGACCAACATTTTCCGAATGAGTATCTGGTGGACAGCAGTCCAAAACCTGTCCATCAAAGTAGAACATTTGAGAACATTTTTTTGAAAGACGTTTGGAAGACTTTGAAAAAAAAATACAAACTTTGGTCAAAAATGAGTTGACTCAATGGGTTGGTTGATTACACAAATGTGACTGAACTCTGCGTCAGCCTGTGCTGCTCTGTGGCAGAGAATGGCTCCCTGGTGTGGCGTGGAATAGGAGAAACGCTCACTGGAACGAACACTGTTGTGTGACAGAGCATGCAGTTTGGCGCTCCTGTCCTGATACTGGTTTTGTCCCACCCTTCAGCCCTTTTGAGATCTGAAACTCATGCCTTCAAGAATTTTGGCTTAAAGAAGTAACTTGTTATGTCTACCTTTGCATAATGAAGCCTTCTATTTGTCAAGTTTAATGGCTTGCTACACAGCACCTCATGTGAGGCACCCCCAGATGACACACAAGGTGACAAGACCAGGTTGCAGGGTGTAACTAGCGATGGACTCATAAGCAAGTCAACAGTTCAGCTACATTCTGTTGGCCCATCGTCCCACGGAGGCCCTGGCGGGGCCTTCCCGGCTTGGCAAACACCGTCAGCCGGGAGATGGAAGGCACATATCCGGTGTTGGCAGCCACCGTCGAGGACTGCTTAGTTTCTTTTACGGCAAAGGCATCCAGCCGAGGAAGTTTGGACGGGGAAGCAGCGCGTGCAGACGCGTTATACACGGCGCTACCTAAGGCCGATGGACCGGGCGATGCTGGAGCCCGCGGGGGAGCGGGGCCCGGCGGGGCGGGCACGGGGGGCTGCGGACCGGGCTAAGGGGCGTGACGAGGGCCCTGCACGTGCGTGGGGCCCCGCGTCCTCCCACCGCCGCCCCGCTCCGAACTCCGCGTCCGTCCCGCGGGCACATCCCACACCCCCGGGCCCCCCCGCCTCCCGCTCCCATCAC
>VXBR01008522.1:0-26409 GCA_013400215.1 Cisticola juncidis
TTTTTTTTTTTTTGGTTTTTCAGCGGGGAGACAATGTGCCAAAGGTACTTGTATTCTCAGAAGAAGGCCATTTTCTTCACTCCTGGAATGATACAGTTGAAATGCCTCATGGTATCTTTGTATGGAACACTGCACTAGGAAGTTCAGTATGGATCACAGATGTTGGAACAGGTATGCATGGTAGTGATAGGAGAAATATTCAGTGGGGAAGAAAATGTAATGCTGTTTTAGATAACTCACTTATTTAAGTCTCTCAAGCAATTCTGAGATAGATTTGTGCTTTTCTTGCCATGAACAAACTTCTCAGGTGCTGCACATAATAGCCTAAAATATGGGTTATGCTGTGTGCTTGCTTACAACTGCTGAGCTCAGTCAGCACTCCTCTCTGCTGCCCAGAAGTGTCAGGAAAAAAAGCCTGATAGACCTAGGTTGAGCCTGGCTAGGTTTAGTGATCCTAGTACAGTGGATGAATGTTATAGCTTGTAGATTTTCTAACCCACTGCCATAATCTCAATACCGCTTTTGAGTTTTTCAATCTTTGCAGTCAGTTTTAATACTTATATTTGGTTTTGTTAAGATGTTTTTGCACTTTCTTTTCTCCTTGATTCAGGGAAATACGGACACACAGTGAAACAATATAGCCCTTTGGGTAAACTTATGCAGGTCTTGGGCACACCAGGTAATGCTGGTTCAAGTTTGATTCCCCTGCAGTTTGATCAACCAGCAGAGCTCTTTGTGGATGAAACTGGAGAAATCTATGTTGTTGATGGAGACGGAGGAATGAACAACAGATTGCTCAAACTAACAGATGGTATGGAAAAAGGAACTGTTGCAGTAGCTGACCACTGAAAACTGGATTTTAAATAACACAGCTTGGGAATGCTTTCAAGCAAGTGCTAAGCAGAATTGTCATTTAACTTTAGTTTGAAGACCTTATTGAATCAGATCCTGTTTTATTGCTTGTCACTTCAGGAGAAATCTCCTAGTCATTCAGGAGAAGAGGCTGAGAGAGAGTGACTTTGTTCAGTCTCCAAGAAAGAAAGCTAAAGGGGATTCTTATTGCTGTCTTCAAGTCAATAAAACTTCAAGTCAGACTAAAGAGAAGACAGAAACATTGTTTCTTGGAGATTTACAGTGAAGAATGAGGAATACAGATCAAAAATCCAAGAGGGGTGAATTTCAGTTTGTTTTTTGTTAGAAAACATTCAGTGTAAGGGTGGTCAGACTGTGAATGACAGGGTGATCCAAAGATGATTTGCACTCTCCATTCCTATAGATGCTCAAAAGCTGATGTGTTATGGGCAACTTGATCTAACTTCAGAGTTGGATTTTTTTATCAAAGCTAGTTCTGCTTTGAGGAGCAGGTTGGACCAGGCAGTGTCTGTAGGACTGTTATACTTAAATTGTTCTGTGATTCTAATTAGCTCATTCATACTCCTCAGTAGGAGTATGAAGACTGCACATGTCCACAGTTGGAATAAGTGGAGGATGGAGGAGCTACTGTTTGTCCATTGTCCTATATCAAAGCAGATAGTTTCCTAATACCTAGTTCACAAAATGGTAAATTGTTAAAAGTAAAAACTTCCAGGTAACAAGTGCTAAAAATCAATTTAGAAAACGAATAGCATAATCAGCCAACTTCTTTTTTCTGTTTTGTTTTTTTTTGTAATTTAGTGCTTAACACAGCCTTGGGTTATGGCTCTTGTGTATTACTGGCTACGTTTTTGTAACCATAATCCTGAAATCACTAGTAACAATTCAGTAGTCACTGTAGTAGTAATGTTTTCTCCCAGATTTATGTACTGCGAGTACTGTGTTTAAACAATTTAGAAATCTCACCTTTTATAAATTACCCAAAGTTACTTTGCAAGAAAACGACTTAAAAGCTAGTTTATTTGTTGTTTTCTCACTGTGATTTTTTTATTTTTCATGGTGCTCACTGTTTAGACTACAAAGAGATGTGGCTGACTGGAACAAATGGGAGCGGCATTGGTCAGTTCAGGATTCCTCACAGTGTAACACTGGATCCTTTTGGACGGGTAAAGAATTAAGGAAAATTTTTTTATTTCATTTTTCAACAGACTTGTTTATATGTGTTTGAACAAAACAAAATGTATTTCTTTTTTGTTTAAACTGTTGTGATCTGTGTCGCTTTATGAGGTTACAGTTTTTGGTGTGATAGTTCTAAGCTGAAGTTTCATACTGCAGGTACTATGGAAGCAGCTGACTCCAAGGTTAACACCAGGATCCTGACCATTTACACTGTCAGTGTCCATGCAACAACAGAATTGGGTTGTTTTTTTCTTGGTTTCTTTTTTTCCTGTAGTTTGCAACAGGTTGCGATTGTGAGACTCCAGGAAAAGTGTGTTCTGAAATAAATAAGACCACTTCTGTTTCTTCATGTAGAGGCAGAGGCCTGCTCAGGCTTTCCTGACCTTGATTAACAGCTCTTCTCCCTTGGGAAAGTGCATATCAAAGGATCAAGTCCAGCCATAAATGCTGTGCTTTGATGTACAACCCAGGAAACTGGGCTGTGAGTGTGTGTGGGATGAACCATAAGAGCTAGAAACATCAGGTCTACTCCTCTTGGTTGTTTGTGGTTACTTTGTCTCTCCTGCTGGCTGACTGTGTAGTTGATCCTAAAAATTGTGCACAGGAGAAACATAAATACTTCAGTGTGTTTATTAAAGACAATCCTGCTAGAAGACAAAGTGGTGAGCCATTATCCTGAGTCGCTGCACTTCAGGGGGGTTTAATTTCATATTTGGAAATTCTAAATAAGCTTGAGGTGATAGTGAGGCTGTAGCTAGGTTGTGGACATTACTCTCTTTTACATGCAGCTCAAGGCATTCCAAGAATCTGCTTCTGCCATGTGTTAATTGTCTGGCTTTTGGTCTGCCGGTCCTAGAGAGAAATTATGCAGTTGCTTCTTAATCTGTTTTAGAGAAAATAAGATTTCTTCACTAAAACACCACTGGTTAAAGCTAATTCTGTTGATGCTGTCTGAATCAGAGTAAGAAGTGTATATAAAAATCAATTCTCTGCAAAAACTAGCAAAGTGGGAGAAAAAAATGGAGGAACATGGTCACTTTGTGCTGCAAGGTAAACAGAAGTTTATTCATTCAAAGGCAGTGACTGGGATGATCCATGATATTTCTGCCAATGTAGTGTTGATCATCAGCTTAGCTGAGAATTAATTGTTAATTCATAAGAAATCTAAGAGAATGCTGCAGTAGTGCTTCATTTGAAAACAGCAGTGAAAGATCTAAGGTTATATTTATTGCTCCCATTTTGGTGATACCCCAGAAAATCATGATGTTTACTTACCAGACTGATGACTTGTCAACAGCTAAAACTTCAATGATTGTTGTACAAAAAATGCCTTTGTTGGAACTCTCTAGTGGTACTGCTAGCTTGCAATGTTTGTGAACCCAGTTAACACAGGGTGGGACAGTGACAAAACTGGTTAGACAAAACCAGCTAAACATGCTCTAAGTGTTCAAATGGCTCTGTTTGTAGTAGTGTCAGGCATATCAGGAATGTTTGCAGATCATGGCCATTAAATGAGACTACCACTGGAAAAAAAATGTTCAGATGACACACCTTTAGACAGATCTTCAGAATTTAATAGGTGGAAATATGTCTTCATAGTGAGGATAAAAATCCTACCAAAAATCATATAAACACAAAAAAGAAGAGACGGCACTGATTTCTCTGGTAAAGTAGGATAAAATAATTTGTGTCTGTTAACCACAGGTCAGTTTTGGTTTATATCTCAAAGTCAGATCTACTGATTTAGTTTTAAATGGGAAGGTATACATTCTTCCATGGTACATTCTTCCATTTTTACTACAAGGAACTTTGCTCTTGTAAGAAAGAAATGTATTTAATTTGTTCTATTTGTTGACAGCCATGACTTTTCTTCTTAACAGGTATGGGTTGCAGACAGAGGCAACAAGAGAATCCAAGTTTTTGATAAAGTCACAGGAGAATGGCTTGGGTGTTGGAGCGGCTGTTTTTCAGAAGATGGACCCTATTCTGTCAGGTATTGTTGAACAGTCCTAGAAGCACACAATTGCGTAAATAAGGTGTACTCTTGCTGGTGAATTAAAATGTTGATATTTAACTCCTGCTGACAAGCAGTTAACCAGTGTAATGAGGTGCTGGGTGTCCTAACGTATGCAAAGATCTGCACAGTTGCATCTTGACAGGGAAATCCTGGCGTTATAAAGCCCTGTGGATTTGAGTGCAGGACTGGGAGCTTCACTTTAAAGTCATTATGTTATTAGCCTTACTATTACAGCTTTTACAGGAAGAAATATTTTCTTGAACGAGTTTTCTGTAGCATAATGTGTTTCAGTGAGCAGCCATATGAATAGCAAGGCTTACAACTTAATTCCCAATGTTACACTGCGTTTTGTCGGTCATAGCCTTCAAAACTGTGGCTATTAAAGAGGTTTTGTTTGTGTTAAAATGAGGTGTCATATGGAGTTCACAGTTTAAAATATGTTTCTCTTTCACAGGTTTACTGCTGATTACAAATACCTGATTGTAGCTCAGCTGAATATCAACCGGTTGGCAATCCTGGCAGCACCTCCAGTTGGCTCCATTGGGGACTGTGTCATGGTCCACAGTGTCCAGCTGGCTGATGAAACCAAACCACACCTCGTGGATGTAGACATGAGGAGTGGAGCGGTCTATGTTGCAGAGATTGGAGCCCAGCAAGTACAAAAATATGTACCCTTGAGGTGATAGCTTCCCACAGCTGCCATGGCACAAGCTGTGTGACATTTAAGACCTGTGACCACATTTCCTTGTGTTTCCTTAGACAAGCACAGAAGTGAACAAGTGTTCCCAGAATTCTAGAGCTAAGACTCTGTCCCAGCTGTTCTGGAGTTCTGGAGAAATACTTGATCTTGAGCTGTTGCTTGTTTCAGTAATGATATGGTGACTTTTACTTTTGTTGCAAATGTAAAATGATAAGGATTTTAATTTTATTATATAAAGCTCTACAAACACAACTGTTGATCTTAAATGTATGGGGTCAACTTGGGCTCCACTTAGCCTGTATGTGTTGTTAAACGGTCAGAAATGTCTGAAAGAAGTTTTATCAATTATTTCTTGGGAGAAGAGCAGTTTGTTTCAATGTTTCTTCACTTCTGTTTTTGAATGGTTGTGCTGATACTGTCCAACAGAGCATATAAGGATGTGGCACAACGTTAAATTAGATGCTGTGGGATATTGGTGTCAGTACTGGTACTGGCATCTGCCTTAGGTGGTTAATGACATAAGTATTGAAATCTGTTTTCAGCTCTAGCTAAAGCTATAAGCCTGTAATAAGCTTGTGAGCTAAATTGATATTAGACACTTCAAACTAAATTAAAAGTATCTGCACAGCAGCCAAGTACTGATTTTTAACTAAATCAGTTCTTAACCTTATTTGATTTATATCAGTGTGAGTTTTCTGTTCCATAAGATTTCATAGTGGAACATATTGAGGTTCAAGTCATGTAAGTTCCTCAAGAAAAACAAATTGCAATTTGCTAGGAAAGTCTTAATCAGCAGTAGGGACTGGGAGACATATGATTTTTCTTCTGATTTAATTGAAGCTCTGTCAGTTAACAGCAAAGCATCTGTTTTAATTTATTTCCAGAACCCAGACTTCATCAACTCCATTAATGTGTAGAGTTAAGTTTCTTACACTATATTATAGCAGATGTCTCTAAGCTCTGTCCTAAAAAATCCTGCCTTTCCATTCCCAGAACAAAATGGTTCTGCGTTCTTCACGTGTTGCTACAAGATTTTAAGTTCACTTTATAGCATAGAGGGAACCATGTATGGGAAAAATGGGATGGGGTAGATGGCATGGCAGAAATGAGACCATGGATAACTGATTACCATGGTTAAAGTGTAGATCCATATTCTGTATTTTCTAGCTCTTTAAAACATTTGAGAGGATTTTTTTCTGTTTCCACACACCTGTTCTACTGTGTGGATTATTTTAATGCTAGTTACCAGCTAAGAGAGGTCACTTTTTTCTACTTTCTTAGAAAGGGAATATGGGAAATGGAATTGTACTGATGGGAAAATACCTACTTGGGTGAATGTTACCAAAAACAAATGCTACATAATTTGGTAGGTTTCAACCTACGATCACAAATTTGTAAGTTAGCAGATGGAAAAGCTGTTCAAAAAAAGTCAGATTCATACTTTCTCTGAGAAGTAACTCAGCTGGGGAGCCTGACTGCCTGATTTGAGCACTACTTCAGGTTAATGCACTAAATGTGAATGCTTTGCTGCTGGCTACATCCACAACAATAGGACTAGATCCCACCTTGGGCTGCCCTCACTCAAGCCTTAGAAGCAGAACTTCAAGGTTATACACTAGCAAAAATGGTCCATCATTCATGTGGTCTTGAATGGGAGGTAGTAAGCAATGTTTATTTGCTGAAAAAGTAGCAGTACTTCCTCTAGACCTATGTGGATATGTGCACACGGTGAGTTGTGTGGCTTTTCTAACTAGTCTATGACTACCTCAGGGATCTCTACTCTGTGTGCAATTTAGCTATTTCTTGTCTACACAAGGTGGGTTTATTTTATAAAATTTTACTGTAAAATTATGATATTTGAGCATATCTTGGTGGTGGAGGGGGTCCAGGCATACCCATCTTTCTTCACTACATCCTCTCTTTATTTTTCCTTTGTCACATCCATTTGAAAATAAAGTTCTCTGGGAACAAGTTTTTGTGTTCAGTAAAGCAATATAGTGCACTTTTGGATGTTGACAAATAACTTACTTGTAGAAGTTTCTATTTGCTGCATGGATCTGCTCTCAGCTCTTTTTCATGAGCTTTGGCAGCCCCAAGAAAAAGGAAGCATTCATCCAGTTTTGTGTGGCTTTACTGAAATATGCCAAGGTGCCAAAATGTGCCTTGCCACTAGGCATTTGGATATCTGTAGTAACAAGGGACAAGGGATGCTTATTATTAATACCTGAGATGCTTAGTCTCTATTTTATCTCTGTGTCTATGACCAGACTGAGAAAATGATTTTGTGCACTAACCTGCTAATTATCTGAATGTTTTCTAATGTATCTCCTTGAAACTGATTTCTGAAGAAATGCATAGTTGGAGAGTTTGATGAAATAAATTGAGAATTTCCCATTATTAAAGTCTCGAGGGCTTTATTTCTATACTAATACAAATACATTTCATTGTACTGGATTACTCTTCTACATACAGGGCCCTTGGCACTTAAATAAGGTATTTAATAATTTCTGATACCAACATTTAAATGTAATCTAAAATTCTGTTATCTTTATACATCACTATTTCTGTGGCCAATCTCTTTTGCATTCTAATTTATGTATGAACAGACATAAATATCTGTCATATGTTTCCCTCTGAATAATTAGTAAAATGGAATGATGAGTTACATAAGTGCCAAGTTAAAGAAAAAGACATTTAGTGTATACCCCTATGATGCTAATAGGGAAATTAAAAAGAAACTAATAAAACACTTCTTATACCAAATCAGATTTTATTTTCATAAAAGATTTACTGAGTAGTCTTTCTGATTTTTAGAAGACTAAGTGTTCTTTTTGGATTAGAAATACTTGCAGAAGGAAAAAAGTAACATACTGCAATATTAACTAGATAAGAGAGAAACCTAAGGTAATTGCTAGAACTGTCCAGAAATCTAATTCTGGATAATAAGTGCCAGCTTTTAGGTGTGAACAGTAATCACTGGAGTATTTGGCTAATGGAAATAGAAATACCCTGTGTTTTGATGTCCCCAATTCTGCAGGACTTTTTTTCTTTAACTGATCCCTAAGTTATTAACTGGATGATGTTTCCAGGAGGCAAGACCAGATCACACAGTCCTCTCTCTTCACAGAACCATATAATGGTTTGGGTTGAAAACGACCTTCAAGGTCATCTGGTTCCAACCCATCTGCCATGGGCAGGAAGCTTCGCACTAGATCAGGTTGCTCAGATCATCCAACCACACCTTGAGCACTTCCAGAGATGGAGCATCCACAACTTCACTGAGGAACCTGTGCCAGTGCCCCGTTATTCATTACTTTTTTTTTTTTGTGCTGCTCAACAATACTGAGTCAGGTTTGTGCTCTGCAAGATGAGGTTAGTGAGGCTGAGCCACCTCAATAAAACCTGAAGGGGAGGGTACAAAAGTATGTTCGTGGGTCTGATCGTTGCTGGAAGCTCACTGCCTCTAGGGGTAAGTTCGCAGCCTTACAGTGGCTATAAAGCTTTCTGAAGCATTAAGTAGTCACTTATCTCAGTTAGCACTTACTTTCTTCACAATTTGTATCTCGAGAAGCCTTCTCAAGCGATCTGTCAGCCAGACGTGTGTTTGCAATCACTCAAATTGCCCGTCTCCAACGTAAGAGGGCACCAAACCCCTGCTGATGTTTGGGGGACTCACTGTGAGAACAGTCCTAATAGCTGGTGTTTTCTGAACGTTTTCAGCAAGTCAACAAAGATAATGAATTGCTCCAGACTTCCTTTCTCTTTTCAAAATAGCCTGCTTTCAGCATAAGCTGATAATAGAATCATACGAATTTTGGCCTGTTATTACTGGATTTATGTCTACCTTTTATTTCCATGGTTTTCCTAGGGAAAAAAAATCAGTAATTCAGTGTCCAGAGACAACTGGTTATCATGAATTGATTCTTGTCATCCTTACATCCTTGGTTTCAGTGGAATTAGTACTGATATGTTGCTTTGGAAACGTAATAATTTATAATAGTATAACTGTAGCAGCATAATTATACCAAGAGAGCGATGGCAGTATATTTCCCTACAGAGGTGACCCTGAGTGAGATTAGAGCTAAGCTTACTTAATCTCATTCACCAGTTTTATTCTACCTCTCCTTTTTCAACCTTTGTTTAAAAAAAAAAAGCTTGCTCTTGTTTTGTATTACTATTTTATTCTACTCCTTTGGGAGATTGCATCTGCAAAAATTGTATTTTCCAGTAGTTGCCATAAAAACGTTAGAACACAGACTTTTCTTTGGGTAAATGATTCAATATATTTGAATCTTTCAGTGTTCATAAAACATCAAAGTCACATTGCTTATATGAAATTTTAAAGTAGGAGCATATTAATTTATGCACACAGGATGATTTGTTACTGCATTAAAGTCAAAGTAACACTGATACAAATGAGATATTGAATAGACATTCTTTATCATAGTATCACGCTTCAAGTCTGAGCAAACCACATGTAATTGCAAACCACATGGATCTGCAAAACAGAGGTGAAAAATACTGCCCAGTTACAAGAGGAATAAGCCTGGTAATTCAGATTCAGCTGTGGTGGGATCTCTTAACAAACAAATTAAGACTTGAGAAATCTCTTGAATAACTAGAGCCTGTATACCTAAATTCTTCCTAGTAGTCAATAAACATGAAGGGGAGGCTTTCTATTTGGTCTGGATTATTTTGTCTTCAAAACCCTTTGTTCTGTTTCCAGATATCTTAGAGATTTAATATAGCAGGTTTTTTTTTTCTTATCACCCATGGAGTCATTTACAGATGATGACTGAGTCATTTCTTGCTCTGCTACTTATCTAAACTGTATAGACTGGAAAATTTGACTTGCAATGGAAAACTGATAAGACCTTAATTTCAAAATGTTTTCATAGCATTTTTTAATAAAAACAAACAAATGCAGAAGAATGTTTACTGTGTTACAGGAAGTCTGGATATTAAAACTGCCAGCACTAAACCTATCTGTGTGCTGTAAGGAGTAATACCATCTTCCCATGATTTGATGAGGCTGAATTTACTCCTGCTACTGGCTCTCAGTGCAGTACTGTCTCTGACAGTTAGCAGGGAATTTGGGTGACTGTGGTCAAGGTGTAAAAGTGCAAGAATAGACCAGAATGGATACAGAGTTTTCTATCTGTGTTTGCTGTTGAAATGCTTAGCAAACTTTTCATGCTGTTAACATTTTTTGACAGGATCTTAATCAGATGATCTGGCTGAATTTAGGTGTCAGTAAATAAGTTACTAGCAGGTGGTCAGTTAATTCAGGCCATTAAGTATTTTCAGGAGATTTCTGAAATACTAACTTGTGCTTAAAACTGCATTAGAATCACAGGAGAGAAAAAAATGGTGAATATGGTTCAAAGAAAGAAAAAATCCACCACACACACAAACAAACAAAAAAACCCCCACCACACCTTAATTGTGAGATTTCAGTAGAGGTTCAAATGAATTGATGACTGTACCTTGACAGTTGACATAAACCATAATGAAAGTATTGTATTGGATATACAACCATGAAATCTCTTACTGTCTTTGGAAGAATCTTGGAGCGTGTATGTCAGGATAATCTGGCTAATAAAGTTTGCTTAAATCTTAAAAGGGCTTTTAGCAACATCTCATGCCAAGTGTCCAATTGTGTGAAATAAAAAGAAGGGCTAATTATGGAAGATTAATTAAAATACTATAAATTAAGTTAAAAACTAGTTCTGTCCTGGTCAGTGTATTGATAAATGTCTTGAAATGAATTTGGGAAGTCAGGGACAGAATTTACTGTCAATACCAAGCTACTCAGGCTTGAGTGTAAAAACAAAATCTGCAAAGAGCTGCAGAAAGATATCATGAAATTGAATGACTGGGCAATAAAACAGCAAAAGAAATATAACACGGATAAATGTAAAATTAAGTACAATTAGCAAGAAGAAATCAAATTTTATACACTGTGATAGCTTTCATATATACTGCCATTCAGGAAATTATTCCAGCTCATAAAAGGTGATTCTATGAAAATATCAGCTTCCAAACTCAGCAGCAGTCAGGAAACAAAGAGAATAATGGGCGGTACTAGGAAAGTACCAGCTGATCAAACAGAAAGCTTTGCACTGCAGTTATGTGAATCCCTAGTGCATGCTCCTTTGGAATTGTACAGGCAATTCTGTCTCTTCTTCCTCCTTCTAATCTCAGGGAGGCTAAAGCAGAACTAGAAATAGTAGAGCAGGGGAAGCAGAGTCTGCTAAAAACCCTTGGCTGTGTGCAGCCACAGTGTGGGGAATTGTCAGCATTCCATCATGTGAGGCCTCTGCAGGAACATGCCTTTCCCCCATAGCTGCTGCTGTGCACTGCCTTGGCTGCAGGACTGGGGGGGATGTACAGAGGGCTGGCACACACCCTGGGGTGGAGGATACGGGTGGGCAGAGACTCGTGGTGTCTGTTAGGCAGGAGAGGTTAGCTTGAAAGGAAGGCAAGAGTCTGCAAATGTCTAAGCTTTTAGTGGTGGAGGTACTTTATGAACAGGACATACAGTCACAAAGTAGGTAATTTACTTGTTGAAAATCAAATTTTCAGCAAAGGGATCAGAGTTGCCCTCATTCCAGTCTGATCACCTGTGATGTTCCTCTCAAGGATCATGCTCAGGCTGCCTATGCCACTTGTCCACTGTCCCAAAGATGAAAAGCACTATACTCTCTGCATCAGGTACTAAAATATAAAAAAAATTACATTTTTGGTAACATGTCGTCACCCATGGTCTAACACAAACACAAGGTAGCACAAGCCAAATTTCATTCAAAGATTGGAGCCCTTGGAATTCAAATGAAGGCACTCTTTAAATCTTTTAATGATTTCCAGCCAAGACACAATGCTGATGGTTGAGCTGGTTTATCTCATGTGCATTGGTGTAGCTGGAACAAGCAGGCAGAAGATGACTCTTGGCTCCCAAATGAGGCTTCACTGCAGTGTTCATGGCAGTGGGTGACTGGTCTGCAAGCAAATACCCATAATTTTCTCTTCAAGGATGCTGTAAAAGAGAAGGGTATCATACTAGAGGCATGTGCTTCAACATGTGTATAAATCTTACAGTGGAAATTAGTCTTTAATCAATTAAACAGGAGACCTGGATGTCAGGGGGAAGGAGAGGGGAGAGATTCCACCTAGCAGAGTCCACACTAGCTCTGTAATAAGGCTTGCCCCATCTTGCTTAATGCCCAGTCTAATTTCAGAGCTTTTAGTAATGAAAACTAGAAAATTGTTATAAGAGCAGGAGATTTTATTATAACTAAGGATAGGCTGTTGCCTTACCTGGCCTGTTGCCTGCCCTGGCTTTGTGATGGATGATGCTTCCAGACAAAAACAGAAACAAGGTTTGAATTATGTAAGACAGACGATGATCAGGAGGAGGTAAAAATATTTGGGATGACTTTAAAGGTGGTACATTTCAATTGATTTGAAAATGCTTGCCAGTGTTCTTACAGGGATGCATGGTACAGCACACAGCTCCTGATTTTCATTTTGCCCAACTCCTTTCCATAGATGTTTTTTTCTCATAGGCAGCTGAGTCAGGAGGAAATACAGGGTACAAACAATATTTGTCAAACATCTTTTATGAATCAAACTGATAATATTAGTAGAATCAATGTGCTATTTTCCTTACAGTTAAGTCTGATGGTCTGACTCACAAAGATTTACCTCCAGAGCCCACCCAGCTGCTAAGGGCTGCCACAGACAGCTCCCACCATGTAATTACCTCCTCTCTGGCCTGCTGCTTTCCAGTCACAATTCCTCCATCCTCACACTGGTGGAGCAAGGGGTTTAAGAGTTAAGGGGTGGTTAATTAAGGGTAGCAGTCTGGACAATGTATCTTGCTTAACATTTAGTGTGTTTGCAAAGGCAGGCAAGGCCGTTGCTTGCAAAAGCAGGATGAAGGAATACAAGGCTAGAGGATAAGAAAAACTGCCTGTGCAAGGCTGGGATAAGGAAGATTGCTTAGACTGAGACTGGCCTTGCAGCTGGAACTGCGACCAAGAAGCCAGTGAGAATGCACAAGAGGACAAAGTAAAAAGTTCAGACTTGAGGAAGACTTGTCTTACTTCATCATGATGACCACTGAGAGCCCCTCCAGAGCTCACCCAGCTGCTAAGGGCTGCCACAGACAGCTCCCACCATGCACTTCTGCTTTCCAGTCGCAGTTGCTCCATCCTCACACAGGTTTTGGCAGTGCACAAGTCTTCTTCCCTGCACACGACACCCCAGCAGTGCACAGGAGAGGAGAATGGATTGCACATCAGGAAGCCCTGACAGCACTTGAGGGGTTTATGTTTAAAAAGTCTCTTATTTTAGCCAAGCATTGCAAAGAAAGGTGTATCTTAACTAAAAAGGCAGATTTGCTGGCAGTCTAGGAGAGGCCACCTCTAAGGCAGAGCTCGCCACTAGGAGTCCTAGGAAGGTTCCAGATGCTGTGAAACCCATGCAGCTCTGCAGAGCAGTCATGAAAGGTCTGGTATGTTCCACCTGCTTCTCCCTGTGCCCTTCCTGTTCCACATGGAACCAGAGGGCCCTTCAGTCATGACAGCTGCTCTCTCAGCAGCACCTTCCTTCTCCAACACAGCAAGCAATCATACTCCCAATACAAAACCTATAATGATCTGCAGACACAACTTCTGCAAGGAGAAATATTGTCACTTGTTAGCACAATTGTGGCAGTTTAAAAGCATTTGGGAATGCAAGGCCTGGTGTAACTTTCTTTTACCTTCCCCAGCAAATTTCAACTTTCTCAAGGCGATGTAATAAATTCCAGATTGTATGTACTGCATATTGTATGTATCCTTAACACAAACACACACACACTCATGTATACAGATAATATATCAGGAGAGGTGTGCAGCAGATGCAATATTTATGATCTAACATTTATACATATGTACACTATTTTAATTTAATTTTTATTGATCTATGCTGTGTCCAAGGCATGCTGGGAGAGGAGAGGGGTAGCAAATGCTTCTATAATGAAACTTCCTAAGCCACCCAGCATCAGTAGTGGTTCCCTGCTGTGTTTGCTTTGTACAGAGACAGCCCTTGCCCTGGAGGCCTTCCCCAAGGAAATGGGCTGGTGTTAAAGACAAGCAATATATAATCAGAAAGGCAATCTGAAACTTTAATCCTTTCAAAAGGAGGTTGGTTTGATGTGAGGGATCCATTAGACCAACTCAGGTGTCCCAAGGAATGCTATTGCACCAGACTAACTCACTGCAATAATCAGAGCGTATGAGTTTTAATGGATTTTATGACATCCTTAGTTCTCACTCTTCTGCTTGGGAGAAATTTCAGCCAGGATAAGAAAGGAATAATGGCTGCTGACAGAAAATCTTAATTTGAGAAGAAACATTTGCAGTTTGATCTAAAAATCTCAAACCTTCTGTTATTTCAAAAGAAAATAAACCAGCACTTGGCACTACACAATACATGAGATACCAGCCTGCACGTTGCCAAGAGGGCTTGACAGAAGAGCATTGCAGGTAATGAAACAGTGGAAAATTAATAGAGAGGAAATGATGAACACCTTCTAAAAGGTTTTATTATAAACATACCTGTTAGCCCATGGAAGAATTTCACTGCAATGTGATTAGAGGTGAATTCAAGTAAACAAAACATTCCAAAATTAAGCAGAATACAGTGGCAGTTCATGGAAGTACAAGTCAATGACACAGGCTGGAAATGTATCCTTTTTGATAGGCAAAGACTTATACAAGCCTAGTCAAATTGAATGTGGTTCCTGGTGCACACATTTAAAGAGCTAGCACCAGGATAGAGCTATCCCTAGGATAGCAGTCTCGAATCTGAAGTGTAAATTAGGCTCCAAATCAGGAGTGGCAATTGGTAACATTCAAATAAACACCAGCCAGCCGAGATACTGATAATCCCATCCCTCGCTAGCCTCTGCCTCCTCACTGAGGGTGAGTGACAAAACCAGGTACACCCTCTGAGGCAAAATAATTAAATTCTGCATGGCTGGGTGTTCAAAATGCAAATACTGCTGCTTTTTTAAATTCAGCAGAGAATGTATTAGCCTTTTATACAGATAATCAGATGCAGTGGAGGAGGGATGAATGGTAAAACTGAAGCAATACTGGCAATCCAGAAACTGTGGGACAAATGGGATTGGGTTTCTTCATTTCTGTTCTGGGATAAGACTATTTTAGCTGCTGCAATTGCCTGGCCTTAGTTTTTTGAGTGGGTGAAAGCAAACCTGAAGCTTTGTGTTGGTCTTTTATTTTTTGCTTTCTTGCTTGCTCCGCAAAGAAATGAGATCAAACAAAAGGGGAAGCTGACCACTCCTCCTCCAGCCTGGAGAGGTCTCCAGGTGCCTAGCAAGGGTTACTCTGCTGCAATGCCCTCACCCACAGACCACCCACAGACCACCCTGAGACAGAAGGGAAGAAAGAACAGAACCAGCCCTGAACACTTCTCCTCCCATTTTTTTTTGCAGCTGTTTTACTTGGAGCCCAGTCTCAGACCCCAACCTCTGGTGTCCTCTTCCTCTTCAACAAGGCTCTAGAGGAAACCCCAAGGACTGCAGTGGGCTTATCAAAGTATGAGCTGAATGATCAATAAAGCCAGTGGTGTCACCCAGCCAAAACCTTCCAACATTCACCTTTATTAGACATCGGTTTTGTTACTTTTGACCTCTGAAGGTGAACTATTCAGGCTGAAGTCATCCATGCAATGGATTTCTTTATCTTCTGCTTAAATCGGTGACTGCTAAGGAAGTATATTGTTTTCCATTTATTTAGAAGAACTTTAAAGCAGGCAGGAGCTCTAATACCTTCCTACTAAATATGGCTTTAAATTAAGCAAAGGTCATGTCCTCTGCATGAGATAATTTTCACTTGTTATTCCTGTGGAAAGTATGTGGATGTTTGGCTGTGCAGTGAGGCTGGAGATGTCCAAAGAACGGGAAGCTGCAGGAAGACCACCCAGGAGAGGACACTAAATGAGACAGGAGCCCCTGGGGAGCAAATGATTTGGTGATCAAGTCATTAAAGATTGTAGCCATGATGCATGTGGGGAAAGGGCAGATTTAGAGTTGCACAGATGGCATTAACTCTGACACTTCCTAGGCTTTTGCCTGCTTGAGTTAGTAGATTTAATAAGGTATTAAATGTGCATATGTGCACATACAGTATTGTTTTCTGACAATGTGCTTTTAACCTGGTAAACTTGTTTGCAATTGACAATACCTCAACACACAATGCCACTCAGTGAAAATAACTGTTGTGTAAAGTGACCCCTAAGACATAAGCTGAGGAGGCTGTAAAATTACAGTGCAAAGTGGGCTTTCAGTGCTACTGAGAAAGAAAATAATCCCTGTCACATAGGTGGGCTGCTGCTTTCGATCTTATTCTCTCTTTACAGTTTTCCTTACAGCTATGTCCAGTGATGTTTACAATGTATGTGTCTAAGTGGAAGGGATAACACTGTTCACCAGAAGCCTCAGGAATGCACAACAAAAATCTTCTCAGTTTGTTAGCTAGTTGTTTTCACTACTTCTGTAATCAGCTCTTTTTCTCCTTCTTAGCTTTAAATTTTATTTAGCTGACCTTGACTGTACACAGATCCACAAATAGAACAAGCCAGTCTTCCCTCTCAAAGTGTGAGGTTCAAAAATTAGTTTTTAATGGAACATGCTTTCAATCTTTTTAAAAGAAATAGTAATTTGAGTTATAAGAAGGACTATTAAACAATTTCCTGTACTGAGCTACAATAGGTGTTTTTATCTCTACACCTCTTCTAATTGCTCACTATTATTCTTACTGCTTATATATCTTGATGGATTTTAATGTGCTTAAGATGCTTCTCCAGAGTATTTTCCAAGATTGTGGTGAGCGGAGTTTTTATATAGTTGGTCCTTTCGTCTTCGGAGCGTCTTATTACTTTATAAATTAAGATTTTATGAGTAGTCCTGTCTTGCTAAAATTTGCAAGTCAAATAACTTTTAATTTAAAGGAGACTGATTTGATGGTAGTGTCTGCTGGGTTTTAGCTAAAGTAAATCAAAACACACTCAGCTGAAATTGTCTTGAAAGCAGAAAGGCAGTTGCACTGTGAATCTGTGGGGGTGGAGATGATGAATTACACTGTGAAAGAAAACGAAAACCAGATGGCACTTGCCAAACACCAACACAGGGCAGTTATGCACAGTGGAGGCACAGCCACACAGCACTTACACAAACCTGTTACCTACATCCTCACCAGGCTGCTGAGCAGAGTGAAGCCCGAGTTTTGCTAAGGTGTCTGGTGACATCGGGGTTTTTGTGAGATGGAGACAAAGCAGCAGCTCGTGCTGAAAGAGCCCAGGCTTCAGATAAGATGAGGGATGGGCAGTTTGCCAGGACCTCCCCAGCACTGGTGGCTTTGCTCAGAACTGCTGCACCGTTTGGAACCCGCACCAGCACCCACAGGCAGGGAGCTGCTGGCTGCTCTGATAACGGGGGATTGCGGGGGGGAATTGAAGTCTGAGCTTGAACAGCATGTTTTTTTCCCTTTTGCAACAGCTCAAGCATCGCTTTGGTGGCCACAAATAGTTTTAAACTCACAAATCCAGTTGCATTATGAATCTTAGCTTGATGTAGGAGGAACTCAGATTTTATATAGGAAGAGATAAAACTTGTAGGAAGGGTTAAAACACTGACTGCACTGCAACCAGGAATAAAATTTGTAAGTGACAGCTACAGCAAAAACAAGATTTTCCCCTATGCAAATACATCGCATATTTTGTTGTTGCTAATATGACCCCACTCACTAGGAATGTGGTAAACACAAGAAGATACAACCTGGTGATGAGAGACTGACATCAGAGTTGGGTTGGTTCTGCTGCTCCAAAGCATCCACAGTTTACAAGCTGGCAAGTGCAGCTGTAAGTGAACAGAAGCTTTTTGCTAAGCGAGTTATTGCTTATTAAATGTTGTTGTTTGAAATTTTTTGCAACTTTAAAGTAGATTTTCCAATCAACAGATGAGTCATTCCTCTAATCCTCTTTATTTTGCCAACAGACAAGTAAGAAGACTCAGCTGATATACACCTTGGCATATTGCCACTTTATGATTCAGTCTACTATCCCAATTGTTTGTTGTTCTGCTTTGTTTCAGTGAAAATGATGGAGTAAAATAATTACTTTGCATATTGTACATCTTTTTTAGTCCTTAGATCTAGAAAGGGATTTGGACCCATTTTCCTGCAAGTGAACCACAGTAGAGATACCCAGGTTAATCTTTATTATCAACATCTCTTATTAGAAACATTAAAGAGGAAAATCAATTCCCAAGAAAGTCCTTCTGGGCACTTTCCCATCAGTTAAAGGTCATGGCACAGCAGAGTTAAAGCCTCATCATCTCTACATGACTATTCTTGCTGGATTTGTTCCAGTTAAAATATCCTGTGAAATGGTCATATGAGTGCTTTATGACTGAATTCAGCAATTTATATAAGATTTCTTTTGGCTAGAATTTTCCAGCCAGCAGTTGAGATGCAGTAACTGACAGCATGCCTGGGGCAAGGGAAGGAACAAATTTTAACTGGAGATCCTAACAGCTTGTTTAGGTACGCATTTTTAGGGGTCCTGCCATGCTGGGCACCATGCATGGAGCTCAAGTTGACGAAGTTTTGATCCATTAACATTGCAAAACTGGACCCTCCTTCAGCTTGGGTGAATGTTACATGTCACAGTATAGAAAGCTTCTCTGTGGGAGAGTTTCCAGATAAGATCTCTCATCCACCATATACTGAAGTCAAGGATCCAATAGATCTATTAGCTGGTTTTTTTGGCAAAACCCACCTGCAAGTTGATGCTGACCTGAGATGTGCAGCTTCTGGCCACAGCCCTGATTTACATCTGCCTAATGCTCTCCATGGGAAAAAAAAAAAATAAAAACAACCTTTTCTCTTTTCCCTGGGCAGCTAGAGGAGGATCAGAACTCCAGTATCTTAGGTTGAAAGGTTGGATGGCAAAGACTATGTCCACTGTATTCAAAATAACAAAAAAGACAGTTTGGTCCCCTGAAGGACATGGCCTGTCTCACATCTACACAGCCCAGGATATGTTCCTCTTGTACCACTTCCACCCCATCTTCTTTCTGGATGTCCTCTGGCACCCTGTTTTTGTCCCTTCAGCAACAGAATTATGATTTAGAGGGCTGGGGAACTTTACTTTGTGTTTTTTGAAATAATCTAGGATTTGCTCTGCAACTCTGTACTTCAAGAACCTGTAAGTGGATGTTTTATTCACACCAGTGCATGGCACGAGGGCATACACCAATGATGGAGGGTCAGGTTCACTCATGGTGCCTTCTGGCAGGAGTTGCTGAGAAAAGACTCTTCCCAGAAGCACTTTTGGGCTCTCTTGAAAAACATTCTTTAGAGTGGTCTGGTCAGCACTTGAGCAAACTAAAAATTCAGTAGAGAAGAGTTGGGGACCAGTGCTCAGCACCACCCCCTGCCCCACATTTGTTTATCTGTACTAAAATACCAGGAGCCAGCATCTTTTTTTCACCAAAACAGTATTACCAAATGAGCAGAAACGGAATGACGTTAGTCAAATTCAACATTGCTCACACTCTCTCCCTGCCAGGAAGCAAACATTCCCATAAAATAGTATAATCCAGATCAGAAATACACATATAAATCTGGCAGAGAAGGAATATTAAGTGTCTCAAGTCAAACTGCCTCCTGGGACTGCTCCCTGGAAAGTCAGCTCGTGCTCGACCTCCCACTCAAGGTCCCATCCAGAATTATGGTTTCATCTTATGCAAAATACCCAAAGTTTTTGGCAGAATATTTGAAAATTAATTCTGCAGCAAAATGACGGAAATTCCTCTCTTTATAATGGGATTTTCTGCCTGGCTAATAAACAAATTGTCTTTTAAATGAAAGCTGCCTCTGAGTTTGTTCTCCTGCTGGATTCCAGCCCAGCTGACTGAGAAAGAAACTCCAGAGGAGTTCTGTTCTCTGTGACAGTGATCATGCTGTGAAGTTATGGGTAATGGTTATTTATTTATTTGCTTGCTTACTGACTTGCCATGGTTAATCTCTGTGGCATTTCTGCCTGCTGTCTCTCCCCATTGGTTTAAAAGGAATGTTGCACCTTGGGTTGTTTTTTCCCTCACAGTACTACCCAAATCTCCTGATGCTGGTGTGTCCTGTCTTCCAGCCCTGGGGATACTTTTCTGCCGTAATCATCCTTTATCTTAGGGTTAACTCTTGCAGCTCTTTTCCCCTAGAAGTGAGGGAATGGACAGACAAATGTACCCAACAATGAATGAAAGCAGCAGGGCTGCACAACCCAGCAGAGTAAAATTCTGACTTAAACAGCATTGGTTTAGACAATCATAGTTTCTTCCCAGTTACCTTACTGGTCACAATCTCTATAGGTCATTGCTCTGCTCTAGTCACATGTCTCTCAAACAGAGAGTTATATATTTTACTTCATCTGTGAAGCAATCTACGCAGCAGCAGTGCTTCTGAACACAGAGGATAATTCATTCTGGCACTGTGCTGTGCTGTGTTACTATGAAAATGCAGTGCTGATTTTGTTTATTTGTTTTGTGTAATGAGATTGATGCTAAATTTACCCCTGCAAATCCAACAGGATCATTGTGGTTTAAGATAATTGCATAGCTTAGCATAATTGTAAAAGTGCAGTTGATTCTGGCACCAGGAGCCTGCCTTTGATCTGTCTCAGGTTCATCTCCTGGCATGGAGTGAGAGTTTGTCCCACGATCCATCATTTATCTATTTAAATCTAAAATAATCAAGATTGGTTCCCAAGGCTCTATAGAACTGCCATAATAAATTATGCAAAAACACTGTCAAGTTAAGCCTTAGCAGTTCAGCCAACTATCTACCTCCACTGTCAGCTGGAATGCATCTGCCTCCTCTGAAAACCCTGTTACATACATTACTGCCTTTTGCATCGTGTCTGGAAAGTCAGCAAATTTGGTATCATTAAAATAAACAGGAAGAATTTCGACAACCATCAAATATAACACTCTGCAAGTACTGTGCTTTTCCCTGTTAATGGGAACTTCTGAGGAAAGGCCATTTCTTGGTGTTGCAGACCCAGTCCACAGAGGGCTTTAGTGTGCACACAAAGTTGAGCATGTGAGAGGACGAGACACACTTAATCCAAACACAGAGAATAAGGAAAACTGCAAGGGATGACCACAGATAACACTCTCTCTGCTTTCCCAGGAAAACATCATAAACTCCAAAAAGACTCTGAAGCACTGAAGACAGCTCCTGAGATACCAGTATCTTATCTCTGTATTGAGTCTGTGTGCAGGGTTCTGGTGAGGGGGGCTACACAGGTGCTGACTGTGAGAAGCTGCCGGGTGCTTCCCCATGTCCAACGGAGCTGATGCCAGCCGGCTCCAAGATGGACCCGCTGCTGGCCAAGGCCATCAGATAGTGCCTCTGGAATAACAGAGTTAAGAAGGGAAAAAAAACACAGCAACTTCAGCTGGAGAGAGGAGTGAGAATGTGTGAGAGAAACAGCCCTGTAGACATCAAGGTCAGTGGAGAAGGAGGGGGAGGAGGTGCTCCAGGTGCCAGAGCTGAGATTGTTCTGCGGCCCGTGATGAAGACCATGGTGAGGCAGCTGTGGCCCTACAGCCCACAGAAGTCCATAGTGAAGCAGGTATCCCCCTACAGCCCATAGAGATGTGTGATGAACTGTCTGCAACGCCCATACATTCCTTGTCTTCCTGCACTGCTGGCGGGGAGAAGCTAGAGAGGTCAGGAGGGAAATTAAACCCAGGAAGAAAAGAGGGGTGGGGGGAACTTGCTGTAAGATTTGTTTCTATTTCTCATTTTCCTACATGGATTTAATTGGCAATAAACTCAACTAATTTCCCCAAGTCGAGTCTTTTTTGACTATGATGATAATTGGTAACATTATCATCATATCGCCCTTATCTTGACCACAAGTCTTATTTTTTTATATTTTCTCTCCCCTGCCCAGCTCAGTAGGAAAGTGATTGAGCAGTTTTGGTGGGCACTGGGCACTGAGGCAGGGTTAAGCCACCACGTACTCCCAAATATTCTGTCTGGATTTCAGTTGTTGAGCTGCATGAGACATGTTTACCAGCATCTAACCCTGAGACAGCCATCGCGTGAATCACGTTGTCAGTGTTTGTGCCCAAGAGGGAAGGCTGTGTGTGTCTCATGAGACACATATTATGAAAACTGTCTATGAGGAATGCTAGCAAGGGAAGAAGGAAATGATAAATAAAGTAGGCTTAAAACAGTGAAAATATTTAAACTATTATTTTTGCTGCAGAAGCTCTAAACTCTCACTTTTTTTCCCTAAAGCCTATGTCCCTGGTATCTCCTGAATAACTTTGCAGTATATTTGCAGTATATCCCATTTTCTCCTACTATGGCAAAGAGGTCAACTGTCACAAAATACTATTAAATTCCTTTAGCCTCCAAAATACTTGGCTGTGTGTAGTCTGCCTGTTGGCACTGCTCTTTGTTATGCAGTAACTCCTGTGCTCATGAATTGTCTGGAAAAATGCTTGTGGGCCCATTCCAAAATCACGCCAAGAACTTTTTGCAAAAATGCAACACAATTTTGGCAATTTCAATTGTGTGAAGCACCTTCTGCAATCAACAGACCGTGTCCAGCCAAGGATGCTGCCCATCCAAAAAAGCTCTTGACTCAGGGGACTAGAGATACTCAGCTGAGTCTCAGCCTGTTGTCCTGTGCATCTTTGGTCTCCACAAGGTCTGTGGCTTGGGATAGATTCTATGAAAGGTCCAGGCTGGCTATGGGCTCAGTACTAAGTGGACCTTAAAGCACCTTTCTGAAATCTGATTCCTGAACATAAAAAAGGGAACTGTAATGGAAACCTGAGTGAATGGAGGCTAGATCATTAAGCCCCTTTTTTCCAGATCTCATCTTTAGACCTTACAATACCAAATCAAGCCAAGTACATACACTTTCAATTATAGAGTCAAGTACAAACACTTTCAATTATAAAGGAGTAACAGTCTCTCTGCAAATCATCCTTAGCCAAGACCACATCCAAAATGGGTTCAGTTTTTCAATGTTTCAGTAAAGAAGCACCCTGACAGAAATGTAAACACTCTGGGACCAAAATTAAATATTGTGTGATATTGGAAGGTCACTTACCCTCTTCAGTATTTTCTGAATGAAAGACTCCTTAGAATGGGGAAAAGTAAAAGACTGTAGGATCACTTGTAGACACCCTATTAACTGAGGCTGTATATGGAGTTTTCTAACATGGCATTGCTGAAGTCTCTAAAACAACTCAGCTTTCAAAACTTGCAAGATCACTAAAAGATTATTCAAGGATCAGGGAGCACAATCTAGGAACTGAAGTGGAAGAGTCTGTAACTGGTTTTGATGCAATTACTAGCATGTATAGTTAAATCATATATGTACATGCTGCATGTTGCACCAAAGTTGTGTTTAAGCTACTTTTCTTATTGAAAGGCAATGACTGGCCTGCCTTTTGCACAGGTGAATGCAATTTAGATATGTTCATAGGTAAAGCAGACACGGCAGCTGGAGGATTAATTAAACGTTTGCCTAACTACATAAACAGACAGCAATATATCTTCATAGCATCTGGCAGTTTAACCATTCCATAGTCATCCTATAATTAGCATGCTGATGAATTTAATAGAATACTGTTCTAATGTAGTGCCAGATGGTCCTTCTGACTTACAAGGGGAATGACAATCTCTGTCATGTTTACTTCAAGGGTAGCAGAACAGCCAAAAAGATCCTTTTTAGACTACAGCACTGATATGAGA
This sequence comes from Cisticola juncidis, assembly GCA_013400215.1. Lineage (NCBI taxonomy): Eukaryota > Metazoa > Chordata > Aves > Passeriformes > Cisticolidae > Cisticola > Cisticola juncidis. The sequence goes on from VXBR01008522.1 coordinate 23,615, forward strand.
GGTTACATTTACTGTCCTCAGAAAGCTTTAAGTGTTTCTATATGAAGTAAGAATGGTTCAGGAACTTCACATGAAAAGCATGATTAACTTCCCTTGTTTATTTCTGCTATGTGGTAAAGACATTAGGTTGCTTGTTGTGTTTGCAGAAGAATTTTGTGTAAGACAAACAAGCACCAATCCCAAGGTGCTGTGGAACACGAGGAGGCGGAGGATATTGAGTAGTTCTTAGAGAGGTCTGCTCTGCATCAAGGCCTGTGAGATGACCCCTGGCCACCTCAGTGGAGCTTTAAGTTAGTCCAAATATTACACAAGTGACTCTTCACTGTAGCTCCATTCATTAGAGAAGTTAAATTTACAAAGCAACTAGTGAAATGGCAAGGACAATAAAATGAGGAATAGCCATGAAAGAGAAACTAAAACACAGAGATGGTGACATATTTGCTGTCAATAAGTAAAGAAAATTACTATGTAGCCAGCAGACAATTTCAAGAAACTTCAGTATAATTCTGGAGTTTATAACAGACTTTAGTGGAATTAGACTACAGCAATCTTATTATCAAAGAATGTCTTATAACTAAGAACTTCTGGGAGAAGATACCGTGCATGACAGATAAATCCCAGTGGTTCTTTCATTTTGAAGCTGGATGCAGCCTGCTAGGCCAAAGCGTCCTTCATGACAACTATTGATCATGTTCCAGCTGAGCTCCAACTAACATTCTGAATATTAAAACTTGCTGACTGGTTTCTACTCAGCCTATCTCTGTACAATCCTTTTCTCTTAAATAACAAATTACACTGTCAAAATGTCAGTGTAGGGACTCTGTATAGACTGCTACCTTGTCAGCATAAATAACATGCTCCATGCTAATATCCTAAATCCCCTGCTGCACAGAAAAATTGCTTTTAACTTCAGGATCTTCCAAACTGTGGACTGATGGAGATCTCAAACTACTTTTATGGGCTCTTGCAGTGAGTCTGACTTAGACCATTGCACAGTGAAGATCAGTGATCCATGTAACAGTGAATCTTTGAAGGCGCAAGGCAGTGCTGTGCTGTGCACCAACAGCATCACCTTCAGGCCTGTGCCATGCTGGCACTTCTGCCTCTGTGCAGGGCAGATTCAGTGGGGTGATGATAACAGAGGAGCCTGTGGTCAGCTCCCACTCCATACCAGTGACTGCGCACCTGCGCGGCCTTGCCTTTATCTCACAGCACGCCAAGGACGTTCTCATGTGAACATCCTCTCTGTTTGACAGTTGAAATGATGAATGGAGTTGTTTTCTTGTAAGAAAATCCTATAAAAGCTTGAATGACCAGAACAGGCTAACCCTTCCCTCTGATGAGCTCTGCAGGGCATGGTGCCACTCTCCAGTGCTGCACAACACGGAACTCCTGGCATCTAAAGGTATGTAAATTTAACTCTACTGTTCTCCTTCTTTATACCGCTAGTTTTTATCAGTCTTATTTTAAATTATGCTTTACAGAATCCAGGTGCCTTTCTTACTCGGATCGTAACCCCAGTGTGCAAACCCCTTGTTGCAGCCGGCAGGCTCCAGTGACAAACGCCTCTCTGGAGAAAGGATCCTGAGGGAAGGGGAGCCCGGGAGGGTGCGTGGGTGACTGCCCAGGGTGCGGCGGCGGACGGGGCTGCAAGGCGAGTCGCCCCAGCGGCTCCCGCGGAGGCCAGGGAGAGCAAGAAGGGGTTGTGGACGCTTCCCCCGGCCCAAGTACTGGGGTGTCCCAGCAGGGGTTGGGCAGGGGAAGGGAAAGCGGGAGACGCTTGTCCTGCGTTTGTTCGTGTGTGTAGTGGGGCCGTCCCGCGCAGCGAGCGGGGCTGCCCGGCCCGGGCAGCGCGGCGGTTCCGGGGGCGCAGGGGTGGTGGAGGGGTTCGGCCGCTGGTGACGGCCGGGCGAGCGCTGCCCGCGCCCTCCGCCGCCGGGAGATGCTCCTGCCCCGCCACTGCCTCTGGCTCCGACTGGGTCGGGCCGGAGCGACCCCCGCCCGCTCGGTGCGTGAGAGCGGCGCGGCGAAGGGACGGCGCTCGTAGGCTCCGCTCCGCTCCTGATACCCTGGGGATGGCAGGAAATGCGATGGGTTATTGCTGTGGCAGGCGGCCGGGCAGGGGGGGCCCCCGTGCATGGATTCCCCACCCCATTATCCCAAGAAGGAGGGGACAAATACGAACGTGCTGAGTAGGGCCGGCAAGGTGGGAGGGTCGTAGGCAAGGATGTCATGCTGGACAGTGTCAAACGCTTTGCATAAATCCAGACAGACGATCCCGGTTGCTCTGCCCTACCCACCCAACACCGTAGCCCCGGCACGGAAAGTGACCAAATTTGTCAAGGCATGATTTACCCCTAATAAAGCCATAGTCGCTGTTACCAATCACCTCTTTGTTTTCCGTATGCCTTAGGATAATTTCCAGGAGAATCTGCTCCGTGATCTTGCCTAGCACAGAGGTGAGGCTGACTGGTCTGTAATCCCTGGGTCTTCGGCTTTCCCGTTTTTAAAAATGGGGGTTATATTTGCCTTTTCCCAGTCATTGGTGTCTTGGTTTCAGACAATTTAAAGGAGAACACTCTGGAATTACTTGTCTTCCTTTACAGGAGAATATATATGAGCATATCTGAATTGCATTCACTTTTGGGAAAGGTAGGCCAGTTGTTATTACCTTCAGGCTAGTTTGTGATCACTCCCAAGATCCCCAGGAAATTTGCATTTTGTATTCGAGCTCGTTGTGTAATGAGGGCAATCTGTGTACTCCAGGTAGCATTTGTTATAAACGCCAGGACAGT
>VXBR01008532.1:5654-37741 GCA_013400215.1 Cisticola juncidis
GGGGAACAGCAACCCTGAGGAAACTCCCAGGGAACAGCAACCCTGGGGAGAAAACCTTATTACCTTGGGGAACAGCAACCCCAAGGAAAATCTCAGGGAAAAGCAACCCTGAGACACAACAACACTGCTTCAGTGTAAAAGTGTTTGTCATAGGAGAGAAAAAACTAAAAAAGGAAAAAAAAAATCCTATTGCAGAATCTTTAAGGCTTCTGCACATGTGTATGCTCTGGACAGGAGATTTTGGAAGTTGAAACAACCTGTTAATGGCCTTTCCTGTGTTCTGGACAGGAGATTTTGGAAGTAAAAATAACCTTTTTTCTGACCTCTTCTATGCTCCAGACAGGAGATTCTGGAAGTCAAAATATTCTTTTTCTGTCCTCTCCAGGACACAGCCCAAAATATTCATTGCTCTTTCCCTCCTCATCCTAATAAAGAGCTGTGAATGCTCCAGGTAAGAGGCTTCATGAGATAACTGACTACTCCTTCAGCAGTCTTGACCCTCATAAAAACCATCCCCACCGTGGTCATCTCTCTTCCTGAATAATACATTTCCCATCTGGTCCTGCTGATGATTATACAGGCTGGCCAAGCTCATCTTTTTTATGTGCTTATCACTCACATGGCTATTGATTAAGTGCCTTCTCCTTTTCCCTTCAAAGCTGAAGGCACATCTCTACATGCTCAGAAACAAGGCAGGATCAAACTCCAGAGTAATTCTTTCTAAAATCCCATGTCCATGAAATGCAATTCCGTGTGCTGGGGGAATAGGAGGCTTCCCATCAATGCTGGTGACAGATAAGTGGAGCTAACACTGGATTCTGACCTCTCTTTTGTGCCAGGAGATAAATGCTCAGGGCACCTAAAACCTCCCCTTGTAACAGTTGCTGAGTGTAAAGGGTTGAGAATCAACTTTAGAAATAGAGCAGATATTTCTTCTTTTGCCATTAGTATCAAGCTGGAGAGGTTTTCCACAAAAATGCTTCTCTTGCAGAGCAACTTCATCTAACTCTGACATGAGAACTTTCTCTATTGACCCTGATGGGGTTGGAGCAAAGGCTGCCACGGGTCACTCGAAACCTGATTTAAACCTCATTTGTTCCATGATTCAGTGGGGAAAAAAATGGAGAAGAAATAGCTGGGGCACATTTTAGGCTGGAGATGCCGTGGAGAGGATGGAACAGTGGCCATGAACAAGAAGAGGTCAGTGGCCTGTGGTTAATGCCACAGGGAATGACACTGGATACACACCCTGGGACATCTCCTGTGCTGTCCTTTGCAGCCCATGATTCCAGCACTGATGGTGAAAGGCCACAGGCTTTGGGCTGACCTGGCCCTGGGGGAGCTCAGGATGTCTCTAAACTTGCTGTGCCCAGAGCTGGGTGTCCCTGTGGCCACAAATATCCCCTGAACAAGGGCCTTGTGCCTGACCTCAGCACTGGGGACACCCCCGTGGCCACTGCCCAGGAAAAACCAGCCCTGGGTGGGGATGGGGGGATGGACAAACCAAGAGTGAGGAGAAAAAACCTTGATGAAATTCTGTGTGGGGCCAGCAGGTTATCAGCTCCAGGAGGGTTCATCAGGCTCTGAGGACTGACCTGCAACTTCCCAGAAATGGCTTAATAATAATTTGGGAGATGACTCATCAGATGTGTTTTGAAAAGCAGAAGGTTTTAATTAAGGAGAAAATAACAAACGATACAAAACAAAAACAAAAGCTGTGCACAGGTGCAGGGAAGCCCCTTAGACCTGGCTAAGGTGCCCACAAAAGCCTTGAGCTCCTCTGTGCTCCTTCTTATGTATGTAATGTCTTAGGAAGGTTTTTTGGCCTGCTGCCCAATTAAAACATCTTCAGGTTTTGAGAAACGTCCCAAAGATCCAGCTGGTTCCCAAAGAGCCAACTGGTTCCCAAAGATCCAAATGGGCCAATTATGGTGAAGGAAACACAGAAATTTCTGGTGCTTTTCCCTTAAAAGCCCTGAAGTGAAACTGAAACCCCTTTTCCTAATTTGGAAACATTGGCTTGGGTGTGGGGATAAAATGCAACAAAACCCCAGCATGGCCATCACAGCCCTGCCCAGGGAACAGCTCAGGGTGGGGATGGCTTTTAATCCCCTCTCCTCCTTTCCATGGAGATACATTGGATCTGTCCACTTTGGGATGAAGAGGAGCAGTGGCAGGGTAAGCAGGACACCAGAGGTGGAGAGTGGACACTGGGAAGGCAGGAATGTCTCTCAACAGCAGTTTTAACAGCATCATTAATGAAATTTTACTGTACTGGTTTGATAACTTGAACTATTAGGCTGTTAAAGCAGTTATTGGTTTAAGAATAAATTTTTAGCTTGGATAGATGGTCTTCCCTTTGTCCCATAACAGGATTTTGACAGCATTGCTAAGCCCTTTTATCACTCTTGGAGAGAAACGTGCCCTGCTGGTGTTCAGAGCACCTCATCTGGAGACAGAGCTGTCGAAAGCAGGGCAGACAAATCTCATTCTGGAAGTGCCCATCTCTCTCCCTTGATTATAAACAGCATCCAGACAGCTGGCTCAGAGGGTGATGCCTGTACTGAAATAGGAGAGGGTAGGTGAGATAAATCCCTGGCTGGGCGAATAAATTTTCAATTTGACTTCAGGAGAGATGTGAGGAACACTCTGGGGAGCCTTTCCTGATGGAAGTGTCATTAAATCCAGCGTGTTGGAGTGCAGATAGTCCCTGATCCTCATTGTTCCCCTGACCTCAAACACCACAGAAAATATCTGTGTTCACCTGAGGGGACTCTGATGGCAGCCTAAAAACGGCCACCCATGTTTTTAGGAAAGGGAAACAAGCTGGAGAGAGATTTTAAGATTAAATTTCCTCTGGTAAAGAAATCCAGATCCATCTGCCACGCCCCAATGGATTAATTTAATAACACAATTCTCCTGCTTTTAGGGGGATCCCTCATCTATGACTCTTTTAAGAGAGAAGGGTCTAAAAGCTGGTTTTCTTTTGCCATTTTGTTTTCCTGGAAATTTCTGTGAAATGAGTGGATCACTTGACAAAAAGAGCTATCCCTCCTCACCAGACACACCCTGTCTTCATACTGACAACCAGACAAAGACCCTGGAAATCATCAGGAAAAGTGTTTTAAAGGGTGAAAGAAGGTATCTAAACCAGCAGATAATAAAGTGAATCACAGATTTTATTCTGGGTCTTACAGAGAAGTTGGAGCCTCTTAACAAAGGAGAGGCCCAATGGTAAAGTGAAAAACTAAACGCTGAGTTTGGTTTCTCCATAACTAAAATGTGGGGGATGCTGTGCCAGGATGTCAAAGGTACCATGAATTTAGGTCTCAGAGGAGGTCTAGGCTGTGAAAGAGAAAAGGAGTGGGAATTTCTGTAGGCTGGACAGGCATGAGGGGCAGAACCCATCACTGCTCCAGCTGGGTTGAGAGAAAAATCTTTTGGTTGGGAAATTGTGCCTCCTTGAGACTTCTTGGGCTGCCTTTGAAAAGCAGCTGGAGGGTGCAACTATTGGATGTAGATATAAGTTCAATATCAACCACTCTGAGAAGGCCCCTAGCCTGGCAAATTTTACATTCCTCAAATATTCCCAATAGTTGTTATTTTAAAGGGCAAGCAAGAAAAGGAGGCACGTTCACAGATCGATGCTGTAGAAAGAAATCCTGCAGAATTAGCAGAAAGAGAAAAGGGAGTTTCCATGACAACCACCTTCATCCAGCACCACCAGTGAGTGCAGAGTGTGAGAACACAGAGAAATGAGGCAGTTTGGGGTGCAGCTCCCCGGGTGTGTTTGGGGGAGTGGGCATCTCCCTTGGGAAAGGACCAGGAGAGCTCCCAGAGAACAAAACAGTCTGACAAGGGAAGGTCTGAGCAGCTCCTGGGAGCTGAGGTAATGTGGAGAATGTGGATTTGTGTCTGGTGAGGCTCAGCAGGGCAGTGTGGGGGGCTGTGGTGGTCTGGTCAGAGGATGTGGAGAAATCCCTGGGGAAAGCTCTCTAAATTCTGCACCTTCCCAAATTCAGCACCTCAGGGAACCTGACCCAGCACCCATCCTGCACCCAGCACGGTGATCCCAGCCAGACCCAGCCCCAAAAACACCCAAACTGCCCTCATGGCCAGGTGGCCACTCACTGACCACCCCAGGAGGAGCTGATGTCAAACTCCTGCCCTCTCTCTGGGAACAGACTGCACAACCTCAGCCTCTTGATGGGCATTATCCAAAGGGATTTCCATCAAAATAATTCCCAGGGGTTAATAAATAGACAGCAATACCTGCAGGGTCGGAGTAAATAATTCCCACTGTGTTGTTCCAATGTCATTGTTTTACTGCCACATAAACACATATATTAGAGGGGGGGCAGAATCGGCAGCTGTAAGTAATACAGAGAGGTTTGTATAAAAATGAGTTATGCAAATATGATCTCCCTTTCCTTGTGAGCTCAATAATAAAAATGTAAAATAAATCTTAATAGCATGTCTCGGACTTAAAATGCTAAGGGGTAAAAGGGGACGGGGGGAGGGCCAACGCTTGTTGTTTATTATTGAATTCAGTGCTGAATCCAACATGCCTAATGTTCTTGGAGAAATTGAAACATCTAATGTCAAATAAGATCTCCATGGTCTAATTCTTCATTCAGAGCCCTGGGGATAATGTATCCGACGTGACAATCCAATAAGCTTTCACATCTTCATCCATTTGTTTTCAGGGAGCCCTCACACCTCTGCATAAAAAGTAAAAAATATCTTTAAAAAGTCATTATTTCTTACATTGTAATAAATTTCACCGGAGCAATAGGCGTAATTTAAGAAAAGGGAGGGATAAAAAAGGGAAGGGAGGCTGGGTGACAGATTGTCCACAATTTTAACATAGAGGATTCAAACTATCATCTATCTATCTGTCTATCTCCATATCTGTCCGTCTGTCTAGCCATCTATCCATCTTTATTATCCTGGTGACTTCCATTCCATCTTGAGTGAAGGTTGTAGGACTGCATCTTTGCTGGCGAAATTTCCCCTGATCAATCACTGCCTCTCCTCAGCTCTCAGGTCTGGCAGGCAGGGCCTGAGCCAAAATGAAAAGGCAGAGGAGCAAAGGCAGCAGTTCCTGCTGTGGGCAGTGAGATCCCTCCTCGGAATCGGCAGGAAAGGACTGGTCCCTCTCCCCCCAGGAATCACTCCATCATCCAGAGGCACAGTGGGTACAATCCCAAAAGTCAGGAAAGCAACAACCTGGGGTAAATGGGAGGCAGCAGGGAAATTGGGCTGATCTGAGTTGAATATTCCCCTGTTTGGTACCAAATTGTCCTGGTGAAGAAGAGTTTATGGGAGGGACTGGAAGCAGGATGCTGGGGTGAAGTGGGATGCAGGATGCTGGTGCAGAGACATCTGCTGACCCTAATCTGGGATCTGCCCTACATATCAGACTCCTTTCAACTCCCCCAGCCAGACACAGGATGCAGAACACGGAAGGGAGAAATAGTTTCGAGAGACTTGCAAAAACTCCTTTATTCTCTGATGAGGTATTGTGTCACATTTGGTGACAGCAGCATCGCAGGGCTCCGGCGGCAGCCTGCAATCCCAGATGGGGCTGAATGTTAATGACTGGTGAAAGCAGCAGAGATCCGAGCAGAACCTCAGCCTCCCTTGGGACCGGCATTTGGTGCTGTCCCACGGAGCCCACATCAGCCCTATTCATCCATTTTTCCCCGCCGCGGATTTTTGCCACTTTTGTCGCTGCAATTTGCATTATTATCTGCCAGGTAGGAGTCGGGACTGCAGGGTTCTGCTGCTGGCTTTATCTGCATTCCCTGCTAATGGAGAGGACGGGAAATTAGAGGAGGACCTCTCATCTGTCATTATGCTTTAAGGCTGGGACTAAGCTCTGCTATCAGAACTGCTGCACAGCAGCGCAGACACATCAAGGTAAACAGCAGTTGCTCTGTTGCCTTTGGCCAGCACGCAGATCAGTCTGCTCCTTGGCACATTAACAAAGTGTTAATTGTTCTTTTCAGATGTATTTTCCCTGCCAAACGCAGGAGTAATCCTGACACTGCCTCGCATCCCAGGCTTTGGGGCTTAGGTCAGGCTGGAGCAGGGGTTGTGGAACAATGAGCCAGAGTTAGGCTTTCATTTGGAAACCCAAAGCTCTGCAAAGCCCCAGGGCTCAGGGATGTTGTAGCCAGCTTTGAAACAGAGGTGAGGCTTACTGAGAAGTTTATTAAAAAATGGAGAAGTTGAGAATGATCCCGTGGCCTCTGGTCTGGAGTGGATCTGGCCAGAGATTTCAAACAGAGGCTTTGGATAAATGAAAACAAAAGATAATTTGTATAAAACGAGGTAGATGTTTTCAGTCAGCTTCACTTGCAGCAGGAGTGGGAGCAAATTCCAGACTTTCTGAGGAGTCCTGAGGCTCAGTCCAAGACATATCTGTGGCCAAAGATCAGGAAGGCATCCTGGGCTAAAGTTCAGCTTTCACAAGGAAACCCAGATTGGTTTCTCAGGCCTTAAATGGAGCCTCAAACAGGCCCAGAGCATCCTATGTTCCATGCAGCACCCCCAGTCAGTGGCTGTTCACATTCAGAGATAAATTCTGTGGGTTGCAGAAGACTAAATAGGGGAATTATTACCGTGGAATGCGATCGCGGTGTGACTTTCCCAAACAACGCTGTGCATCTGTCTCCTGGTTTTATGGGCTGGAAGTGTTTCTCCAGCTCCTGAGGGTAAATTCAGGGCACATTTCTGATATGGGGCTGCTCTGTTTTGTTGTCAGCAAAGCATGAGTGCTCCTGAGGTATTTCCACATTCCCTGGCCTCCAAAAACACATGGAAACCATGGCAGGAAAAGGTAACCAAAGACTGCAAGCCAGATGAAAGGGAGATGTTGTGTTATGACTTTCCTTGTCCCAGGAGAATGGAGCAAACTGAGTTCCCTGAGAAAGTCTTTGCCATGAGGTTTTCTGGGATTTTTTTTTTTTTCTTTTTGTTTTTTCTTTTCCTGAGAGAAGGGGGAAATCCCAGCTTGGACTCTTTTATTTTCTCTCCACAAAACAGGACATGTTTTTGAGCAGCCCAACAAGACCCCCGTGTTTTTACAGAAACAAGCACAGACACATCACTGAGGTGTCTGTCCCAGCAGCTCTCCTTCAGATCAGGTGCTGTCAGTGAGATTTTCTGAAGCAAGAAAGGTGGGAATTACCTTTGGCTGCCCACTCTCAGAACACTTTGTCAGGTCCTCGTTGTGATGTGCACAAGCTGAGCCCATCCACAACACCGGAATTAATCCCCCTAAGGCTCTTTATCAAGAAAGTCCAAAGCAACTTACAATTTTCTCTTTATACCTGTAGCTTTCACTGCTTCACTCTGTATTTTGCAGGTGATTGAGGACTGGAGGGCAACAGGGAAATAGCCATATGGACAGAAAATAAACCAAAGCTTTTCTGGGCCAGATTGACAACCTCATGATGCAGAGAAGAAAAATTGATAGAGTTCAACTTAGTAGTGTTGCCATTTTCCAGTCTCAACAAAAATCACAATGCAGTGAGATTTCTGGGATTATTCTCCTGTAGTCCAGGAATCTCTGTTGATGTCCCTTCCACTGAGTCATGAAATGAGCTCTTTGTCCCAGTTAAACAAAGCTGGAACTTGGAAGAAAGAGGAATTTCCCCTCATCTGCACTGCGTGGACAGAAAGAGAACAGGAGAAAGAAACAAGACAGAGAGTCACTGGAAGAGGAAATAATTTCCAGGCAAAGAAAACATTTCAACTTTGCAAAGCACATTCATGTGTATGTATGGACTTCCATCATTTGCACATAATTTAGCAAAAGCAGGAGTGAAATACAGTGGAAAGTTTCAAACATGTAACAGAGCCATAATTTTCCTCTGAATTATGACTGAGTAGTTATTATTTGCTCAGGAAGACTTTCTTTCTTTTTTTCTTCCTTTTTTTTTTTCCTTTCTCTTTTAACATCTCATTAATGTTAATGCAACCCCAGCTCGATAAAAATGGGAAGATAAGGCAAGAGCAGTTTGGCAAATTTATTTTGTGAGAGCAGTATCTTTGGTCTGTGTAAATGATTTTACTCCACAGCCATGCAAAATTAGCATCTCTGGGTCCCATTAACCCCAAGTGAAAGGATCTGGGCAGGGATGATCAATGGGGAGTGAAACAGGTTTTTCACTTTGTTTCTTGTTTCCACGGGGGAGGATGAAAGGTGAGATCCCACCTGGTGGAGCCATCAGAGGGGAAATGAAGCTGGAAGAAGGGAGGACAGTGCTGCTGTGGGGGATCCAGGGTAAAAGTGATTTTAGGGCTCCACAGGAAGAGCCCTGCTCTTTGCCTCTCTTCAAACACCAGTTCTGCACTGTGCCTGTGGTCGGTCCCACCTGTCCTAGAGCCAGGTGAGGGCTGGCTGTCCCCATGGTCCCAGAACAAACCTCCTGTCCCTCTCAGGAGACTGCACTCAGGAGAGTCTTGGTCTTCATGGAATGAGAATCTGTGCAAAGAGCACCATGGCCTCTGTTTGGGTGTCTTTCTTCTTCTCCCCATGGAAATCCCACTTGGGGTGAAGAAGATGATGATGTGGATTCAGACAAGACATGGATGCATCTAAACTGGGCAGTCAGGCTTGTTCCCAGTGTGCTAAACTGGGACAGGATGGTGCCCTGGAGGATCTTTCATCTTTCCTTCTGTGGGCTGGGGATTCCAGCTGCAGATCTCCAGGGTGTATCTGCTTTTCTTCCATGGCTGAGCGTGTTCCAGGTCTCAGAGTTCACCTTCTGTGAGTTCAGATGGGTCAGAACAGCCATGGGTGCATCCAGGAAGGTCAGGGAAGCACTGGACAGACACAACTCAAGCAAACTTGGGATTTTCTGCCTGAAGCTTCAAGTTAGACCCTTCAAATCCTTCAAACCCATCACGGCAAAACTTCATGAACACAGAAGATGGTGGATGGATTATTTTCCTTCTTTTTCTCCATGCAAAAATAGGACTTTATTCTATTTATCAAAACTGCCTACTCTTGGTGGAGAAAAACCTTCTGGGGGTGATTCAACCATCCCTGGTAGCAAGTCCTGCTTTCCACTCTCCCACTTTCAAGCCAGTCTTGATTAACAGCTGTAAAAAGACATTCAAATTTGGTTGCATGATAATGAACCCACAACTTCACACATCCCTGGTGCAGAACCCTCTGTCTGAATCAGCCCTTCACTTCTCTCCCTTTACAGCCAGCAGGAAGGGATGGATATCCAGAGGTCCAGTTTGTCTTCCTGAGCCAAGAATCACAGAATAATTCAGGGTGTAAAAGACCTTAAGAGGTCTGTAGGCCACCACCATCCAAGACACAGTGCCAGTTAAATTTGGTTCCCTAAAGTCTCACCCAGCCAAGCTCAGAAATATCCATGGATTTGGGGCCTGCAGAGTCTTTTGGCCCCTGCCCTGATTTTTATCTGTTGGCCGCAGGACCAAAGTAACAAGGGAACAAAAAAAAGAAACACTTCAGTGCTGGCTTTGTCTTTGAAGTAAGTGCAACATCAGCCATTTTTGACTTTGTTTTTCCATTTTTTTCCCCATTCTTAGTGTCCTTCATCAGGACAACAGCATCATCTCCTGTGCCAGTAGCACATCCAGCTCTTCCTTTCCACTTCTTGGGGAAGCCAGCTACTGTTCTCTTTAATGAAAATGTGAAAAAAAAAATTAAAAAGAATGAAAGGTAGAAAGGCAACAATTATCTTTTTCAATCAACATTCATATGAAAGGTCTCTAATAATAATAGCACTTAACACTCTTGAGCTCCAAAGTGCTTTTCAGACATTAACTAATGAATCAAGGAATCAGGGAGGGAAGGCAAGTAGCTCATCCATCCTGAGCTTTCCAACTGTCATGGGATTCAGACCAGGCTACTGCAACTGCAGGAGCAGGAGGAGCCAGAGGCTTCTATAGCTGAAGGCACAGGAGTGTCTTCAGTAGTGCTGGGATCTTTGAGCACTGGATTTGGGTCCAGTTTGGGGGTCAGGAGCTCCCCATTTCCTTCACAGGGAAAAGGGAGCTGGACCCCACAAGGCACAGCTGTCAAATGTGCAGTCCCTGCTGACAGGGCTGGTTTTGGGGTCTCCTGCAGCTGCCTGGAACTGGAACTAGGTCTGGCTGTGACTCTCCACTGCAGTCCTGAGCTTAGGCTCAGCCTGGTTGAGACGATTTACAACCTACACAGACAAGGTTTAATAGAGGGAGACTTAACCCAGCAAGGGACTTCCTCAGTCACTGGAAATTAGGGCTGTAAAGAGGTGGAAAGACAGCAAAGCAGGGTCATTTCCACCTAATTAGTTCCTGACAAACGCATTTATTCAGCTTCTGGAGGATGGCAGCCCCACCACTGCCATCACCTCCTTGCCAACCTCTCTAAACACATCAATGCCACCAAGGCAGTTTCTTATCCTGAACCATTCTTTAAAACAATAGTTTCTTGCTTTATCCACTGATGAGATTCTTTCCTCTCATCTATGACAAATCCTTCTCTAGAGCAGCAGAATTTTACCAAATCCCACCCTGGCCCCATCTCCCTTCTTGTTTCACCTCAAGGGGCACCTTTACTCCACATGTTTCCCAAAACTGTGTTTTTAATAAAAAACTGTGGCAGCAACAGGAAAAGAAAACCCATTCTCATGCCTTTAAATTCTCAGGCCTGATGAGCTTTTAGTAATTCTGTTTTAAAGTCATGGATAGAGACGAGTTTGACACATCACAAACACAAAATTTCCATTCTTAGGGAGCTACATTATTCATTGTTCAGGACAGGAGGAAATAGAAAAGAGAAAGGGAAAGGGAAAGGAAAAGGAAAAGGAAAAAAAGGCCACTTCTTTAAATGACTGTTTTAAGAAAGTATTTCACCATGGATGGATATCTTGCAGGGACTGATCCAAAGTTTAGCCACAAAGTCTGTTTAAGAGGATGAAACAGGGAGAAACCCCTAATTTCAACTCTCCCATGGTTTTGCATTTCATATTCAGTGGGAAACAACAAAACCAGAGCAGTGCTCATGGGTTTGCCTTGAGTTTTTTGGGGGGAATATTGAAGGTGTGAGGCAAAATGCCCAGCAAAGTCCAACTGTTAACTCTGCCATAGAGAAGGGAAATCTGGCACTCAGGGAAGATGGAAATGGGGAAAAAAGGGCCCAAGCCCTTTTAAATTGAAGGAAAGAAGGGAAGAAAACCCACTTTATATCCTGATGAGGATAAAGCTGAGAAATTATAAACCCTTTAAAACAGCCTTTAGTTCACAGCATAATTGGATTTCATGTTTTGGCAGCAAGATGTGATTATTCCTTCCCAAATAAAACATTCTTCCTGTGAATGATGACCGTGTAGAATTACCATGGCTAAGGAGTTTAGCAGGGACGATGCTTTGCTCATCTTCCATTTCCTTCACACCAGGACCTCAAAGCACTTTGCACGTGGTGACAGCAAATATTTCTGCTCAGTCTCCACTGGCATTCCCACTTGGCTGATGGAATAGGGAACATCATTGAAGGATATCCTGAGGTTTGAGCTCAGAGAACCACAACCATTGGTGTTCCTGCCTCCAAAATGACTTTAATGTTCTATAACTGATGAGAAATCCAACTGTATTGCAATAATTTGCTTCATTAATATTAAGGTTTTTTTACAGAGCTTATTTCTACTCTTCTGAGAGGACACAGCAGGACAAGGAGATTTCCCATTATTTCCCAGTGCACACAGGGACATTTTTGTGCCTTGTTTAGGTCTTTTCTGGACCCCACAATTCAGAGCTTGCAATGCCCAGGGTTTATCAAACACGGTGCATCTGCAGGAGAAATTTCCTATTCTCGCCCTTGCCATCACATTTTCCCTTTTCATGTTCTCCTGTTGGCTTGTCTCTGAAAAATCATCCTGGGATTCTGCTGGATTGACTCCAAATACTGGCATTCACAGACATGTGGAAAGATAAGGAAATGCACAACTCGCTGAACTCAATCACAAACATTATCTCAGACAACAATAACTGCAGGCAAGGGGCCAAGATGTGCTATGGTCAGAGTTGGGCTCCAAAACAGAGCAGGGATTGTTCAGCACCACAATAATTAGAACAAATTGATTTCTTGGCCAAAACAATAGTGGTTTGGTTTTGGTTTTGTTTTAATTTTCAAAAATGGAAATTTTGTATGGAAACCATGCAAAAACGGGTGTGAGAGCAGAGAGCTCCAATAGCAGAGCCCATGAAAAATGTCAAAAAACGAAGAAAAAGAAAGTAGCACTTAGGTACCAATCAGGCTGGGCTTGGACATGGAATTATAGGATATTCTGAGTGGGAAGGGACTCACAAAGATCATCAAGTCCGGGTCTGGAGTGAGTGGCCCACACAGGGATCTAATACCAATCCTGGCATCATCAGCACCATTTTCCAACCAGCAGAGCTGACCTCAGGGTCCATGTCAGACTCTTGATTTTACAGCTGATCTAGGGCCCAGACATGGTTATTAAGCTTGCTCAGCCAGGAGAAGGAAGTAGTTCTATAAGTTAGGAAACTGATAAAAGGATTATTCTGTTTGCCACGGATTCTGCATCAGTCCTGGTGAAGAGGCAGAGCTTTCCCTCTTGAGGTTTGGGTCTGCACCAGTCCTTTGCTCTGAAAGTCTCTGCAGCCAACTCTCCACAGCCATTTCTCCAGCTGTGCAAAGCACACAAGCCTTAAACTTCCCTGCCAGTGCTCTCCCTCAAAATTCTCTTTTTGAGCCCTGACCACCTTTCCCAGCAGGGGTGGAACGTGGCAGCTCAGGTCAGAAAGTGATGCATTGTGGAGGGGGAAGAGCTGTAACTTTTCATAAAGCTCACAGTCCTGTTCCTGAACCCAAACAACCCGACCTGCAGCTGCAGCAGCAGTTTCATCAGGAGCAAGGTGATATAAAATAGCTCAAAGCAGAAAATGGGAATACAGAGAAAGAAATGCACCCAGGCAGAGCATAAAGCATCGAGGCAAAATGAGGGTCATATAAAACCTTGAGTCACACAGGAACAAACTTGAACGGTGGTGCTCATTGTCTAAATGAGAAAAACATACGGGAAAGCACGAAATAAAAGAATAGTTTCAGTAATTGAAATTTCAGGAGAACACAAAGAAGCAGGCTGTGATTTACCGTAGGTAAACATCCTCTCTGATACAAATCACCCCTGTGAAAAACACCTTGTAAACTTTATGGGCAGAAGCTCAGCAGTGAGAATAATCAGTTGCGGGAGAGGGAGAAATCTCAATTTTTGTTTTTCCTCCCAAGCCCAAGCACAGTTTACAGGATGGATGGGGAGGATGGATTTTTTTTGTATTGCAGCTCCCTGGAGGTCTGAGCAGCAGAGGGGAGGTGAGTGACAGTTCTGGGGGTCAGTAGGTGAGCGGGATGCTCAGGAGGAGAGGATTTCCTCTCCACTTGTAGTACCTGGCACAACTTTTGCCAGTCTTGGTGCTGATTTATGTGGCTGTTGGGTGTGTGCCAGCTAAGAGCCAGAGGAGAAAGGAAAACTGAGTCCTTTTCCATGGAATAGAATCATGGAATGTTTTGGTTTGGAAGGGATCTTGAAGATCAGCTCGTTCCAAGCCCTCTGCCATGGGCAGGGACATTCTGCTGCTCAGAGCCCCATCCAGCCCAGCCCTGAATATTTAATATTTAACTCACTTTTCTAGGGAGTCTGAACTGGTGGCCTCAGGACAGAAACTTCAAGGGAAGGTGCTGCAGGCAAACTTACCCTGAGGTTTGCAGCCCTCTGCACATGGAATGCAAAGAATCCTTATCTTTTCCAAGGCTGTCTCCACACAGGGGATGGAGTAATGCAGTTTTTTTCAGAGGCTTGGGGACAGCCAGTCACTCCTCTTTTTCTGTGGGAAATGGGCTACAACCATCCAAACCAGACCTGAAAAAACCCAGCTAAATGAGTAATTTCACCACAGGCTTTGAGCTTTGGGGTATTTTGTCCCATCTATTTCTAAAGAAGTTTTCCTTATATGATTTTTTAGAAATTTAGAAGGAATTTTTCAGCAGAGCTGGAATGGTGAGGTGAACTTCTTTGAGTGAACTTTCTTCCTGTGCAGTGAAAAATGTTGTATAGAAGGGGCTGTGTGCTTGAGAGAGCTGGGTCTGGGATGGGAACACACAGGGATGTTCAGGGCCAAGAGCACTGGTGAGAATTCCAAGAGATGGGAGCTGAAAGGACCAGGAGGGTTGTGTGTGGCTGGAGAAAAAGTTTTCCCTGCAGTTTCTGCTGGGATGAAGGCTGCCTGGAGAACAGGGTGCTGACCAGAGTCAGGAGTTTGAAAAATCAAAGGACAAGATCAAAACTGAGAGTTTGAAGTAGACAAATATGAGAAATGAATCTGGCTGTTCCCTTTTCACAGGTGGTGAATGAAGAGGTGAAAAACCCTTTGTGCTTCTTCCCAGTCCTCGTCCTCGCTCTTGGTTTGTCTTCCTTCAGTCTGCTGCTGTTTTTGTGAAATGTCCACCAATCCTGAAAGGAGAGGGGATATTCCAGGCTTTCTGGGGAATGAGCTACAAGCTTGAAACAGCAGTTTTGGCTCTGGGGAGGTCCCACTGCCACCTCTTGCTTCCTTTCTCCCACAGGTATTTGAGATCTGTCTTTGGCCTGGACAAGGTTCAGACAGGAACTTTTTCAAGGGCCTTTTCAAGGGCCTTTTCAAGGGCCAGGAGTGCCACAAATTTTAATCATTTTTTGGTCTTGGTCCCAGGACTCACACCATTTCCCAGAGAATTCCCAGTCTCGTGCACCACCTTGTTTTCCTCTTTGTTTTTTTCAAGAGGTGCAGGGCACCAAGCTGAGGAATGGTCCTAATTCTGCTCACTGCTGCTGTGCACCTCTCCCACATTTCCTCAGAGCAGAGAAAAGCCTTTGCCTCTTCTTTCTCCTCTGTCCAGCAAGGTCGTGCAGAGACACTGCAGATTTCCCCCTAACCATGTTTCCCACATCCCCAGCTCTTTATCCTCTGCTCCGAGAGGACAGATGATTTGATCAGGAAAGCTATTTTCCCGCAATGTAGATTATAATGGAAATCTGGAGAACAGCCCTGACTCCGAGCCTCCGCAGCTTTATCCTTTTAAAAGCACAAGCCAATTAACCTCAGCCTGCAGGGAAAGAGCCCCTCTGTTAGAGGCTGGGTCTTGGAAAATGAGACGGAGGGGATTTAAATTCACAAGGCTCTGAAACTCCAGCCCAGGCACAGAGCCCTCCCCATGCCTGCACAAACCTCCCCAGAGATGCCACACACGTGGACGTGGCATCCACACGTTCCATGGGCACAGTGGGCACATGCCAGGGTCTCTGGAGCTCCCCAGGATGTTCCTCCACTTCCCTCAGGCTGCTGTGGGGCTTGAAAAGTCAGGGTTAAGGACTGGAATTCCTGGGGACAGGGATATCTTTCATCTCGAGGTGGTTTGTGAAGGGTGGTGTCAACAGCTCTCTCACCTGGAGATGTTCAGGGAGGATAAAAAACAGCCCAAGGCCCAGGCTCAATAAAGAAATCACAGGAATGGTGTTCTCACCACGGGAAATGAAGGGCACAAAGACTAATTAGCTCCTAGGGGTTACACCACGAGGAAAGAACTCAGCTCATCCTGAAACAGAAAAGACGCCACTTCCTGGAAAATTCTGTTCCCCCCCATTTCAGGAGCTGTGATTGGCACCTGAGTGCTGGGTTAGCCAAACCTGAGTGTCACTGATGCTTCTCAGGATCACAGAATCACTGGCTGAAAAAACTCCCTAAGGTCACTGACTCCAACCATTAAACAGCACTGCCGAGGCCACCACTAAACCATGTCCCCAGGGCCCACATCCACACATTTTCTGAATCTCTCCAGTGGTTTCACCACTTCCCTGGGCAGCCTGATCACCCTGTCAGTGATGAATTTTCCCTGGTACAACTTGAGGCTGTTTCCTCTCATCCTTTTGTCAGGTTACCTGGGAGAAGAGACCAAACCCTCCTGTCTACAACCTCCTGTCAAGCCCTTTTTGCATGAAAGAAAATGAATGACAGGGACAGGGAATTTTCCACATCTCTGCTGGTTTTCCACATCCAAATGTTCTCTGCTTATCCCACAAAACTCCTCTGCCATCTGATGTGCTACCCTGGCACCAGCTGCTCCCTCAGGAAAGGCAGTCACACACAAAACACCGTCTCACCAGACACCTCTCCCCAAATCATGCTAACTACCTGTCTTTGTGTGCCTTTCATGACAACAGCTCTTTTTGGAGACGTTCACATCTCCAGACATTTGACAAGCAGCTGAGTAAATGTCAGCACCCTTCCAGGGGAAGTGTGGGATTTAAGGGAATTTAGCACCAGCTGGGAAATTGCAGCCAGTTCTGGGGTGAGACTTTTTGGTTTCTTCAGCTGAATCTGTGCCAGCATTTGAGGCCAGGCAGCAAAGAGTGGGGATGGACAGAGAAATATCCCTGCTCCTTTTAAGTCACAACCTATGAGGATTTTTATGATGAGTGGAATAATTTGGGGTTAGAGCACTATTCTGGAACACTGGAGAAATACAGGGAATACTCCCTGAATTGCCTAGGATTTGCATTTAGTGGGTGGCACCCCTGCCCATTTTAGGACCAGGTGATCTTTAAGGTCCTTCCTGACCCAAGCCATTCTGTAATTCTATGATTTTGTGGCT
The DNA here is from genome assembly GCA_013400215.1 of Cisticola juncidis. Taxonomy (NCBI): domain Eukaryota; kingdom Metazoa; phylum Chordata; class Aves; order Passeriformes; family Cisticolidae; genus Cisticola; species Cisticola juncidis. The sequence continues at coordinate 22,339 of VXBR01008532.1, forward strand.
GTTGGTCTTTGATTCTCACCCAAAAAATTCCTTGCCAAGGTTTCCTGCTCTCCCCAGGAACACATTGTTCTGGCACTAGGAGTAGTCCCCCAAAGAGAACACCAAGGAATTGCTTCAGCACAGCCCCAGTGGAAATAAATCCTCCCTGTTGGTTGTAGAATTTCCCAAAACACAGCATTTCCCACTGGCTCCAGTTACTTTACCAGGTCTTTTCCTGTGAGTTCCTACAGATTCCAGGCCCACAGTGCTGTGGTCATTTCCCTGTGTGGGATATATGGGCTGGGGCTTGTTTTCCTAAAGCTTTTTTGGAAATAAGCACTGCAGGCACCTTCCTCCTTCTTCATCCCTTTGGTAGGGAGGAAAAAACAGCATTATGGAGCAATCCAGCTCATCTGGGAATAGATCCATGGAAAGGATGAGATGAACAGCTCCTTGACAATCCCTATTTCTCTCCTTCAACAGGTCCTGAAGGGAAACTGCTCTGCCAAATCTCACCTGTGGAATTTCTTCAGGAAATTCCTTCAGTCCATGATCTCAGGGTGTTGGACAAGGTTCACTGAGTCAAAGAGCTCTGTTTCTGCTTATTAGGTATCTTTAGGATGAGGTGGATGTGAGTGGTGATTTCTCCATGCAAGTTTCAGGGGCTGTGATCGGGGAGAACAGGCAAGGAGAATTCCTTCCCTCTTGTCCTGTTGGATTCTCCATTAAGAGCCACTATTAATTTTAATTCAGAGCACAGCAGGCTGGTGGGATCCACTGCTGCAGGAAATTAGAGTTTGCTGTGCCTTTAAATGGGGGCTGCACTGAAGTCTTGTGTTTTTAAGCAAAAACTTCAAGCCAGTGGGCTGAATGTTTGCTGAAGCTTATTCAGGCAAGATTAACGTTGGAAAACATTTTCTAACAACACAGATAGGAGCAGAATGTCCATGGGGGATGTGGAATGTCCCTCCCTGCAAGAAAAGCCCCAATAAAGAGGTGGCAGCACAGTTTTGGATGTCCCTCAACCTGCCAGGAGCAGGAGGAGGCTTAAGTGATTCCTCAGAACTCTTCTCTATTATAATTTCTGGCAGTATGGAAATCAGTTTTTAACATCTTTAATTAAAAAAGGAAAACAGACATTGGATGGCATTGTTGAATAGCACAGGTTGAAAGGGACCTCTAGAGGTGTCTGGTCCAACCTCCAGCTCAAAGCAGGGCCACCTTCAAAGCTGGGCCAACCTCGCCCACATGAGTGTAAAAGATTTCTCAGGTAGAGTTTGCATCACCTGTGTGGGCCCCAGTGCTGCTGCCTGGCCAGATTGGGAAGATTTTGTCCTTATTTCCAGCTGAAACTGGAAATTTCATGCAGTGGCTGCCAGCTCTGGCCATTTCACTGCTTCTCTGGGGACAAATCTGCCTTTTCTGCCTTTGTCCAGCCCTGCCTTTCTCATCACCTGCTGGAGGTGATGCTCACAAAGAAAATAATTCCTCTTGCAAGCTGCCAGCCTTGCCCAGGCTGAGCACACCCAGGATCCTGGTGTTCCTTTCACAAGTCACACCCCAGCTCACTAATGCGTTATTTCTTCTGGCATCCCAGGGCCAAGGGGGATCCCAAAATCCAGATCCTTCACCTCTGTGTTCACCATGGCTCCCATCCCTCTCTGCCTCCAGTTGCTAAGTGATATCTCTGCTCTCCAAAGTCACTGACACAGACCCTTGGCTGCTGCATTTCACTGTTCAATTTGCAATTTAAATTCCCTGACAGGCAGAAGCAACCAAGCTGTTCACTTAAGATTGCAAAGAGTTATATTGAAATCCAGGAAATCGCCAATGCCTCGGGCTCTTCATAAATTTCACTTTGATAATAATAAAGGTTGGAAGAGGGGAGGAGAGAGGTAGGTGCTCATGTGTGGGACAAAGAATGGAGCAGAGACAGTGGGGTGGAGTTTCCCCTCTATTTGTGTTGTTCCATGTCCTGACCTCTAAGACCTTGTGCTTCTGCTTGGGCTGGTTAAACACCTTTCAGTGACGTTAAAACACTTTTATCTCTTTTTTCAGTTCTTTTTTTCTTTATCAGCATTTCCTAGAGATGGAGATAGGTTCCCTTTGCATCACTTTTTCCTTTCCTAAACACCCACAAAGGGACTGTGGCATGAAGAATAACAGGGAAGTGTCAGGTCCTGGATGCCCACGGCCTGTGGCTGTCCCCAGCTGCTCCCAGGGATGCCCAGACCCGAATTTTGGCCTCACACAGAGGATGCTGAGTTCTGGTTTTGGTCCCCCGTGTCCTCCTTGCACGTGTGGGATTTGTGCTGTGTGAGGAGGAGAGCAGCTCTGCTAAACCAGACGGGAACAGGCAGGAATTATTTGGGAAGGGCAGAGGGGAGAGGATCGGGAGCTCCGGTGCTGCGGGAATGGAAGGAGCCGGGCAGGAGCCGGGTCCCGACACCGGGGGAAGATCGGGGACCCTCTGGAGCCAGCGCTGCCCTTTGGTTCTCCCAAGCAGGAATTTCCCTGCGCTGAAACCTTCCCTGGGCTGGCAGCCGTGGGGTTTTCGGGCCAGCAGAGGGAACCCTGCGCCGCAGTTATCCCAAATCCCGGCTGCAGGGCAGGGGCAGCAGCGGGAAGGGGACACGGGGGGTTTGCAGCTCCCTGCCTGCGGGACGGCGGAGAAAAGGGGCTGGTGCTTCTTATTCTGGCCAGGATGGAAGCGCCTGATTGAAGGAATTTATTTTATTTTNTTTCTTTTCTTTTCTTTTCTTTTCTTTTCTTTTTAATATTTTTTAATCGTGAGCAGCTCCCCAGATGCCTGAAAATCCTTTCTCGACTCCCCCTGGGTAAGGCTGTAGAGTGCCAGGGCAGGGATCAACCTCTGCATCACCCTCAGGACAACTGTGCCAGGACCCCCCACCCAGCTGTGGGGCAGAGAGGGGCAGGGACCTTCCCTAAAAACCATCAGCAGCATTAACCAGGCAGCCAAATCCCCTTTCTCCCTGCGAGCCTCTGGGGGATGGGTTTGGTGTGAGGATTGTCCCTGCAGGGACAGGAGTGTGACACAGGTGACACCGGGCACAGCCACGCAGACACTGCCCAAGGGGCTGGTGTGGCATCACCTTCTCCTCCTTTATTTTGTGTTTCTGCAGCCCCACGTCCTTTGCGTGAGGCACAGGACAGAGTTTGGGCAGCCAGGTCACTACGGGAAGGTCTCAGAAATTTCTCTTTGAGACTGTCCCCTTGGCAGAGGCCACCAGTGCCCTCAGGGGAAGCAGACAACTCTGAAAGAGCTTGGTGGAGCTTTTTTCCAGTCTTGACTACAATCTTCTTCACCTTCAGCTTCCCAAAGTGCCCCAGTCAGGGAAATTTTCCCCACAGCCTCCACCTGAACTCCCAGAGGATCTGCTCTCTGTGACCAAAAGGGACAGCCCTGGAGTTGCTGCTTTATGCCCATGGACACTGTGCCAGACAGAGTGTTTGTAATGCACTTTGGGAGACAACTTTCCTTTTTTTTACACCTAGGACTGGGTGATATCAAGCTACAGACTGACTTTGAGGAGCAGCCAACAGCTCAGTCTCTTCTATCCTTGGTTTTAAGAGCTCCAGTGGGCATCTCTGGATTTTTCCATCCTGAGCTCTGTGCCAGTGAGACTCTCCAGTACCCTCAGGGCCATGTTAAACACAAGGCAAGATTAAACTGAGAACAGCAGCATGGTCAACAACCCACCCCTGCAAGGCTGAAGTTCCCACTCTTAACTGCAATGCTTGGATAATAAAGGCTCCAAAAAAAAAAAAAAAAAAAGGAAAAAAAAAAGGTGCATGGTCAAAGGAAATTCATTTCTTCTTTCTCTTCTTGCACTTTCTTGGGATTAAAACTGTTTTGCTTTCAAAAGCGTGTTCAGAATGAAGGTTTTGTGTTGCAGGTGGCACAGTGGATGCTGGGCCAACTCCTAAGGGTCTTCTCCCTCCTTCCCAAATCAAATTCCCTGAGTTTTTGGTGAATTCCCACCTGCTCCTGCAGCACCCACATTTTTCTACTGTTCTGCCTTTATCTTTGGTGCTGCTCCTTCTTCAGAGACCAGAACTGCTGGATAACTCCAGTCCTTGGATATGTTCAAGCTCCTCACAGGAGGGCAGCTCTGACCCCCTGTCCCTCCAGAGCCCTGCAGTCCTGAGCAGTTTAGGAGCTCTTGAGCTCCCAGCACATCCTCCCCCTGTCCTGTGTGACCCCAGGTGATGCCCTGGTCACTGGGATGGCCCTGGCTGCCTTAAAAAGGGCAAGGAAAGGGAATGGGTTTCACTCTTCCTTTTCCAGTGAGAAAGGGAAGAATTAAACAGCAGTGCCTGGTGGTTTTCAGCCAGCTCCAACCACCTGGGACCTTTCAGCTCTTTGTGCTTCAAGTCTGGTGTCACTTTTGCTCCATTTCCATCCCTTTTGGGATCCTGAGGTCACTGTCAAGTGCAGGGGAGACAGAACAGAGCTGCCCTGCCCAGCCCAGCCCAGCCCAGCCAGAGGCAGTGTTGTCTCCCAAAGCCAGGAACATCTCCACATGGAGATTCCTCAGGAACATTCTGGGCAGATTTTGAGAGTTTATGGAATTTGGGTGGAACCCTGGGTCCTTGTCCTGAGCACTGTATTTGTCCTGGTGGAGTTTGGTGGCCAGGCCTGGTCACAGACAAGAGAAGTGACAAGTGCCCACCTAACTCTTGAAAGGACAGGGACTGCTGTGGGACACAACCCACCCTCTGCCCCACATGTCCTCCCCATTATCCTCTCTCTCTGCTTTTGTTGTACATTTCTGGATAAATTTTGAGCCTGCATTAACTTATTTTTCTCAGCTGCCTGAAGCAAACAGGGTCCCTTCAGCTCAGCCACGAGCAATCCCATTCAGATGCTCCCTCTTCCAGGTCATCAAAAATGCTCTTTCAGGTGCCCAGGACCCCCAAGAGGTTGTTGCTCTCTTTTCAGCCAGAGAAAACCTTGACAAAATCAGATTTTTTTTTCCCAGTGTGTCTGGTATGGACCTGCTGTCACACTCCCCCCTCCTTAACCTCACCTCACCTGTGTGCAGGAAGCAGCAGCCTGGGTTTGGGGCTGGCCTGGCATCCTCCCCTGCCTTTGGGATTGAGCAGCAGGCTGGTCACACCACCCTTGTTGGGCTCATTCCTCTGTTCCTGCAGAAACAAACAGGCCCCTGAGCTGCGGCGAATTGATTCTCCCTGCTGTAACTGAATTACAAGCCTGAAATGCTCCCTCTCTCTCCCCCTTTCATCTTCTCCCTTCTGTTCCTGCCTCCAGAGAGGAGGAGTTTTCCTTCCAGTGAATGCAGGGATGGACAGAAGAGCAGGGCTGTGACCCATCATGGCCTGACCCTGAGGGACAACACTTCTGCCCTCTGGAAAGGAAATTCAACACCTGTTGATGGGGAAAGGTCAGAAAAAGTCAGTGCAAGGACACAGATTTGGAAGGAGATCCTTCAGCCTTCAGATTATCTCAGGAGGAAGTTACCAAACCCTTTTCTCTGTCCCTGAGAGCTGTAGCAACATCCCCAGGCTTCCATGCAGGAATATCTCAGGGGAAAAGGTGGTTTAGGGGATGAGAATCAAGTTTTTCTGTCTTGGAGATGGAGATAAGGACCTGCTCTCCCAGAGCTTACCTTTCTGCCTTGTGTATCTCAGAGCCACCAGCACTGACCACGTGGAGCAACCAAAATGAACTCAACCCTCAGGACAGGCCTGAGGGATGAACAACCCTCTGAACAGCCCCTGAGGTGTGGGATCTGCACCTTCTCTGGAAACACACACTGGCCATGAGGACAGGGTGCTCCTTTTCCCCATGCTCTGTGCCTATGTCCAAGTTTTGGCAAGTTGATTAATTCCTGGAAATTGTCAGTGCTAGGCTGGCCTTGCTGACAATCCAAGAGGAAGATGTTTTCCCTTCTTGCAGCCTCGTGGTGTTTGGAGAGACATCAGAATCAAACCTGGGGATTGAGAGAAATAAAGAAAATCTGAGTGTCCTCCTGTGGAAAAATGTCCTGAGTTCTGGGCAGGTTTGTCTTGTGCCTGGGGTCACTTAGGGAGCACAGGAAACTCTCAACCAGATTTCCTGAATTTGGTTTATGGCTCCCAGAGAAAAGGCAGGAAAAATCCTGAGTGCCCAGAGAGAAGCTGTGACTGCAGCCTGGTGGATCCAGGGCTGCTCTGTGGCTCTTGTCTGGTCTGAGGCTGTCATCAAATTCCCTCTGTAATCAGCGCAGAGAAATCAGAGCTGCTTTAGGGTGATTCAAGTCCACTTATCTCAGACACCTCTCTCAGGAGGCCTGAAATTTCCCTATCTCCTTCCACAGTGTGGAGATGGGGGCGAGGCCAAGGCCTTAGGAAAGAAGCTGAACTCACAAGCAGGAAGAGTTACCAGGAATGCATCCAAGGCTGGGAGCTTCAGACTTCTGCAGGCTCCAGAGCAGGCTTGGGGCTTTTGTGACCCACTGATGTCCCAACAGACACACAGGGGCAAATTCCAGCCTTTTGAGAGCAGGGACAATTCCCACTTTGTTGCCACTGCTCACCTCTACCTGCTTCCAGAAGGTTCCACGCAGCCAGGGACCCTCAGCATCCACCACACCAGTCTGCTGTGGATGCTCAGAGCTGCCTCTTCCTTCTTTCCACCTGATTTTTCCAGCCTCTCCTCGTCTCACACTTGTACCCCCAGCCAGAAACCCCTGTTTTTTTCCCCACACACAACCTCCAATGCCCCATGGAAGCAGAGCTGCCTCTTCCTTCTTTCCACCTGATTTTTCCAGCCTCTCCTCGTCTCACACTTGTATCCCCAGCCAGAAACCCGTGATTTTCTCTCCCCTCACACAACTTCCAATCCCCCATGGAAGCACAGAGCTGCCTCTTCCTTCTTTCCACCTGATTTTTCCAGCCTCTCCCCTTCTCACACTCATATCCCCAGCCAGAAACTCCTGTTTTTCTCTCCTCACATACAACTTCCAATGCCCCATGGAAGCAGAGCTGCCTCTTCTTTCTTTCCACCTGATTTTTCCAGCCTCTCCCCTTCTCACACTCATATCCCCAGCCAGAAACTCCTGTTTTTCTCTCCTCACATACAACTTCCAATGCCCCATGGAAGCAGAGCTGCCTCTTCTTTCTTTCCACCTGATTTTTCCAGCCTCTCTTTCTTCTCACATCCCCAGCCAGAAACCCTTGGTTTTCTCTCCCCACACACAACTTCTGATCCCCCAGCCCTGCTCCTCAGCTGCAGAGAGGTTTCCTCTCTGGTGGGTGAGGCAAAGCTGTCCAAAGGCCATGAGGAGCAGCCTTGCCCTGCTCTCCACACCCGAGGGGACGCCAGCACTCGGAACTCGGCTCCTGCGCGCCGGCGATAAACGGGATCCACCCGAAACAAATAAATAAATAAACAAACCAGAGGCTCAGCAGAGGGGAGCGAAATCCCCAGGTTATTCCTGTGTTCCTCAGTCCTCTCAAGGAGAGAGCAGCTATCTGCTGGCAGCTGGCTGAATCATCAGCTACCTAATGCTGCCTGGGATGAATACAGATGCTGCAGGACTCCGCAATAAAGGCAGCGAAAGCGGCTTTGCCATCTCCAGAATGGTGGCTGACAAATTCAATCAACAAAGAGGCTCTGAAAGCACTCCTGGCAAAATATGGAAAGGGAATTACAGGCACTGCAAGGCCTGTTGTCTTTGTGGTTTGCTGGGGGAAAAGGGCTGGCAGTGCCCTGTCTGCTCTGTGCGTTTAACACCTCCTAATTCATCACAGCCACTTGCTCTTTGGGTGATTTATTTCATTTATTTCATTGCTCCCATTATTCCCAGAGCCTCCCCAGCACGGGAGTGTGTCTGTGTAGGGGCAGCAGCCCTCTCCATCATATCTAATGGCAAGAGTCTGTCACGAGGGGCCTGGAGGGATGGGAACAACGGGAAAGGCACGTTGGGATGGATGGACCACCAGGAGCATTCATCTTGGCTGTAGGCAGGAGTGAATGAGCCTGGCTTGCAGGATTGACATTTAGGGGTGGGATTTCCTGGGGGCTCACACAGAACCCCACATTCATGGCCCAGTTTGCCCCAGCAGAGCCTGGATGTGTTCAAGGACAGCTGTGCCATGGGAGCCAAGCAGGGCTTTGCCCTCAGGGCTGGGCAGTGCCCCTGTAGCCCCTGGCATGCAGGTGTTTCCAGACCATCTATTTTCCCTGCTCTGTGCCCAGGGAAACAGGGCATGGCTGGTGCTCAGCCTGCAGTGGCTGAGGTTTAATTGATGGCTGGCTCTAGACTGAACCACAAATTAATGACTACAACACCCACTCATTTTATGTCTTTCTCCTCAAGCTTATGCTTACCAGGTTTCCTGCCCAGGGGAGTCCACCTGCAAAGGAGAGCAGTAACCTGCAAGGACAATATTCATTATTAATTCTTCCCCTTCTTCCTCCCCAGTATCTGCTCTCTCTGCGCCCTTTGTTTCATGCCAGCCCCACATGTCACCAGGCTCTGTCTTCCTTCAGCTCCTCAGGGTGGTGGGGACAACCTCAGCTGAGGGACCAGGACTCCTGTCTCCTGCTTTGCCACCCCTGGGTGAGGACCCTCTCTGAGCAGGACTGTGAGGTGGAAGGAATCCTCCTGTTCCATGAACTGCTGCAAAACTGCTTGGGCTGTGTTGGAATTCTGGAGCAGAAATCCCAGAATTTCTGGGAGAGAAAAAGAAGCCAGAACTGTCACAGGGCTGGTGGCTTGTGGCAGCCACCAGAGATGTCCTGGCAGGCCAGAGATTTGTTTGAAGCCAGAACTGAGGTGTCCCCAGCATGAGAACAAGCAGAACCTGGGCTCTGGAGCAGGAGATGCTTTGGGTGGGAGGGAGCCCAGGACAGTGGCACAGAGCAGGAGAGTTTTGGGTGCTCATCTTCAGCTGCAGGAGGAGGAGGAGGAGGGGAGTTGAGAGGGGAAGGCCTGGCAGCAGGAGGGAGGGAGAGATTCCTCCTCTCCAAGGCTGGGAAAGAGGCCTCAAGCATCAGGTTGCCTGGCAATGGCTTCGAGGGTCCATAAATTGCTCTGAGCTGCTCACATCGGGAGCTGGCTCTGAATAAAAGCCCTTCTCTGGTCCTTTAAAGATGGGGAGGAGAGGCAGGGGGGAGATGCAGCCCCCAGCAATGGGATGCTGCCTCTGCCTCTGCACAAAGCTGCCCTTGGGATGCTCCAGCATGTTCCAGGCTCAGCCAAACACTTGGACCTGCCCTGGGGTGAGGGGGAGTCAGGAAAAGCCAGGATGAGGGGAATGAGAGAGGTGGGAGGTGTGGTAGGGAAGGAAACCAGTCCTGATGCCCAGGTTACATTGGCCAGCACCACAGATGGCAGTGCCACCAGAGCTGGGAGGCACCTGGATTTGGAGAGCTGGTGGGATGAGGCTGCAGATTGGCTGGGATGGACTCTAAAGAAACTGGGATCAGGAAAACACCAGGGTTATTAAGTGACTGGAATGACTAAAATGCTGGGATTGCAGCTGGGTGGTCCAGCTTGGTCTTGCAATTCTCTATGGACTCAAGAAATAAAGGAAACCACTGTCCCCCTCTTCCTGGCCAAAGGTGGAGCCAACATTTTTCTCAGGTGTTCAGAACACACAAAGCTGGACTGATCTGCCCCATAAAGCCTGCCCCACCCAGCAGGGATCAATCTCCAGTGATTTTGTTGTCTCCAGCTGGTAGATCCACCTCTCCCTTCCAAGCTCAGTTGTACCATATGATCATCAATTTAGAGCTAATTGCCAGCTAATGAATCCACTTTTGCTCTCCATTTCAATCCCCTTGTACTGCTGGCTGAACACTCCTGTGCATCCCACCCTGAACCCTCTTCCAGAACCTTTGCTCTCACCCCTGCTGCTAACTGGGATGCAGGAAGGGAAACATTTGTCCTTTTAAAGGTGCAATGGAACAAAAAAAAAGTTGGTTTTTGTGCAGAGAGGAGAGAGCAGGATCCAGGGGTTTCCAAACCCTTTATCTCTGGATACAGGAGAGAATGAAGCACCTTGAATTAACAGGACAGAATATTAGGGACCAGCTTGGCACTTGGTCTGGATTCCTGGCTCTGTCACTCTTTTGCATCCCTGAATCAGTGTAAATTTGATGCTTGGAGAAATGGTTTAGTGGTGGACTTAGCAGTGCTGCATTAACAGTTGGACTTGATGATGTTAGAGGTCTGCAGCTTCCCTGCCCTCCCATGGGATTCAGTGAGGGGCTGGATTGGTCTCAGCCTCCAAGAGCACAAGGAAAGCTTTGAGATGGAGATGTAAGGTGAGGTTTGCATGGAGCAGAGTGTGCCTGGACAAGCAGAGGTATCAAAAATGGAAGAAAATCCAGAGCAAAACCATCATGGTGATGTCACCGAAACTGTGGGACAAACAAACCTTCCCCAACAGCATTTTTTTAATATTCCAGAATTAAGGCATTACTTTATTCTGGCCAGGATGTGCAATAGAAATAATTTCATCCACACATTGCCCAGATGGTTCTTTATTAGATTTTTTTTCATGTACTTATCCTTACAAAACCCAAAGCAATTTTTTGGTTCAATGTTCATTGGTCCCAAAAGACACAGTTCTTAGTTAGCTAAAAAATTTTAGAAGTTGTATCATTTCCAACAGTGATGCTCAGCACTACCCAGGGAGGGGATGGAGGAAAACAACCCCTGGCCCAGTTTCCATGTTGGTGATGTGCAACACAAGGAGTCTTACAAGAGGGAGGGAATTTTAATCTGCTTCCACCTCCAAAGACATCCTGAATCCACAACCCAAAGGAACAACCAGGGCAAGGTGGGAACACCCTGAGCTGCTGTTGGAAATTACACAATTCCTACAATTTTAAACTGACTTCAATCAGGGGTTTTTGTTCCTCTTGGCCCAGGGGGAAAGGAGTTTGGGTTTCTTTTCAAAGGAATGTTTCAACACTTGAAGCCTGATGGGTTTAACATTCCAACAGACTGGGAGCAGCACATAAGATACACAAAAGATAATGACCATTAATGAACATTAACTCCAAATATAACCCCTGGCCCAGTCCAAGACTCCTGGTCTGAGAAAGGATAGAAAAGAGAACAAAGAATGAGAACCTAATTAACATTGCAGGCAAAGGGATCAACAACCCATTGGAAACCAAATGCTAAAAATTGTGCAACTTGGAACCAGAAAACATTGGACCAATGAAATTCTCTGGATTTGACTGTATAAAGTTTGTGGAAAATCTAGTAAAGGCCATGTGGGATGGAATGATTTTCTCTTTACAGCGAGGGCAATGTGTGGATGAAGTGAGTCCTGTCACACATCCAGAACAGAGCAGTGCCTTAATTCTCTAACACTAAAAATATTGTTGTTTTTCCCGCAGTTTTGGTAAAGCATTCCTCTTTATTCCTCCTGAACGCCACCATTTCCCCTTCATCCCTCCCAGGGCAAGCCAAACACCTTGGAAACCCCCCTGGAAGGCACCGAGCCCTGGGCTGGCAGGGGCTGGGGCTCCTCCTCACCGGGAGCAGCCAAGGGCAGCGAGGCACAAACAATGAGCTGATCCTCACTGATTTCCACAGCGCCGAGGCCCTGAGGGGGTGTTAATCCACACCTGGGAAATGTCAGATCCATCAGCGAAGCCCTAATGGATTGCTTGACTCTCAGCAGAGGGGGAGTGGGAAATGCGTGGTTGAGCAGAACCTTTCCCATGTGCCAGCTGGGACAGGCAGGGTTTGGTGGTGACAGAGGAGCTCGTTCAGGTATTTGATATTTGGGATGCTCTGCCTCGTCTCTCCAGGGAGCCAAAGTCTGGCAGCCACTGGCAACAGGATGTCTGAAATGCCTTCTCCTTGCTCCTTGGATGTCCTTGTAGCTGCAAAGAAATAAGTTTTACCCCCCTCCTGGGCAGGCAATTCCTTTTGTCTCAGTCTGCCTTTGAATCTTTCTGCACAGCTCAAAACTGAATCACATTCCATGCACAGGTGTTTATACACACTCACATAGATGTACAAACAGAGAGCAGTAAATACCCTTAAAAAAACCCCAACAGAACAAGCAGTTTGCAAATGAGTCTAAATTCACATTGCATTTAATGAGTAATTTAGAACGAGGAGATGAAAGAGGAATTCCAGGAAAATAATTTAACAAAAACCCAACAAACCTTGTGCTCGGCCAATTTCAAGAAGAATGTTTCAGGTGTTTCAAAGCAGGGTTTTAATTCAAAAAACTGACCCAATTATTGAAGAGGACAAGGATCAAAACTGAAAACATGAATATGGAGGAAAATTATTTTTCCATGTTGACTGAAATGTTTTGCTTTTAAAACCCAAAATGCAAATAAAAACTGCTTTATTTCAGGTCAGCGAGTCACAAACATGACTTCTTCAGATTTTGTAGGTTTATTTCCCTTTCAAATGATTATTCTGGGTTGAAAGCAACCAACTTGGCCTTCTCACTTGTGGGTTCTTTTTCAGCTTTGATGTAAGTGAATCCATTTCTGGCCATTTCCAAAGTCAACAGAAGAGGTACTTTCCTTGTTTGTCTTAATTTTCACTTATTTCCAGTGCTGAGGGCACCCCACATCCCTTCCCAACCCTTCTGGGATGAGTCCTGGATCACTCTGCTGATACCACACACGTCCATGGATTGGATATTTCAATATGAGCATGGTCTGGCTGTCCCACATAATTGAGGTGATGGCCCCAGGAGAGTCACTGGATCCTGGGAAAGTTGTTGTGTTGCCTTCTGGATTTTGGAGGAAAAACAGAGGACAACAAATAGGCAAGTCAGGAAGTTTGGCACCAAGTAGAGTTCAATTTGGGAGAATTTAAGTTTATTTGGGAATTATTTAGTTGGAATTTGGGGTTATTTTGGTTGAGGTTGTAGCTGGGTCTCACTGGCAAACACCCCCAGCACAAACCCCATTATTTTTCATGTCTCCTCCTGACCTACTCAGGCAATTCCCCCTGAGCCCAGGGATGTGACCTCTCCATGCACTGTCACAAATGAAAAGTCACATCCTCCAGAAAAAAATGAGGAGTTGAGCTCTGCTTATCTTTGAGGATCCCTTCCAGATCAGGATATTCAGGATAGATCATTTCTTCTTATCATCATCATCATCATCCCAGCATCTTGGTCTTGAGCTTTTGAGCCTCTCAGCTTGTATCTGTGAGTCTGAGTAAGCCAAAAGGAATTTCTCTTGGAAGTTGAGAGCCCACATGAAACACTTTCCCCTCCATCTGCAGCCACCCCAAATTCCCTCCCCAGCCTCTCTGCTGATGTAAACTGCCCATCCTTAGCAAAGATGTCACTCACTGGTGCCTGCAGGATTAAAAGCTTACAGAGCTGCCTGAATAGGGGAATTTGAAAGGAGAACTTTTTTGTTAATGAGAATGTTTTTTGCAATTATGATGCTTTTGGTTATGTGACATTTTAAATCACAATAGCATTGTTTAAAGGACTTAGGGAGCAGTCAGCAAAGCAAGTTCAGCAGAGCGGGAATATCTGTCAAATTCCTTGCTTGGAGAAATGTCCACCACAAATCCTTCTTGACTCAGTGGTGTTTCAAACTCCTGGCAAGGAAAATGATGTCAGGGGGTTCACTCCAAACATTATCCTTTTCCACACCTCTGGCAGCCACATTTATCTCCCTGGTGACTTTTTCCTGGCAAGTGTTGGGTGTGCACCCTCTTTTGCTGGAATCCCCTGATGTACAGCAGATCCTCCAGCTCAGACACCCTGTGCAAGGCAAGTGACCCAAATCTGAAGGTAAAAAGTGAGAAAAAAAAAAAAAAAGCCTTGTGAAACCCTCCCCTTCTCTATTCTGGTGTCTCATCACAGAGAAAAAAAAATTAAAAATGAAGGCATTGTTTTTCCTTTCTCTTGTGTGGTGTCAGTGGTGCTCCTCTGAATTAAGGTCCTTTAGGGCTGCTGAGAATTGTCTCTCAATTGAATTGAATTATTCCATCTTCTCATTTCTGAGCTCCTCTTGTTATTTGCTAAAAATTTCTGGCGAGCTGGAACTGGCTTCGACAGCATCTGTCAACAGTTCTTGTTTAATTACAGAGAACGGGGAGAGGGGAAGTCCTAGGAGATTTGGGGGACACAAGCTCACCAAAATCTGCATGACAGGAAAAAAATAAAGAGAAACGAGACTTGGTGATCTTGGGACAAAGATAGGAAAAATAAAGAGAAACAGGACTTGGTGATCTTGGGACAAAGATAGGAAAAAAAAAAGAGAAACAGGACTTGGTGATCTTGGGACAAAGATAGGAAAAAAAAAAGAGAAACAGGACTTGGTGATCTTGGGACAAAGATAGGCAGCAGTTATCCTGGCAGAGAGGGAGCCCAAGGATTGCTGAAGAGCTGTGAAACTGCCATGCATTTCTGGAATCCAGGGGGATAGGAAAGGTCTCCTTGGAGCCTGGGGTTGGAGAGAAAGGGGAATTTACAGAGCTGATCTTAGAGAGCTGAGATTTCTCATACACTGTGTTGGATAAAGTCATTGCTGTTAATTTCAGGTGGGATAAAGCCACTGCCGTGGTCCCTCCTGAATCTGAGACCTCACCAAGAAGAAACCTGAGTGTGTTTCACTGGATCCAGGATCTAGGATATTGGGGAATGGGATCTCCAAGCAGACTTCAGGCTCCTACCTTCTCACCCTGCCACTAACCAGGATCTCTCCTGATTTTTAAGCTGTTCCTTCCCCTTAGCAGGATCCACACTCTGTGCCTGTCACCTCCTCCAGCCTTGCTCTGTCCCCAGATGTCATCCCAGCACATCCTGGGGTGTCTCCTGGGGTCCTCACCATGACCCAGAGCTCTCCAGAGTCCTGGAGGTGGCCTGGGAGCTCCTCCACGGGCACAGTTCAGTTGTTCCAACACCCTTTCCATCCCTGCTGCCTTCCCTGATCCCTGAGCATCTCCCTCAGAGTGAGTGAGAAGGTCCCACTTGGTTTTCCCACATCCCTGCAAGGGGGAAATTACTCCCTGCTATGGTGAAACTGGAGGAAAAGACCTTTCCTAGGGAAATCCTGGCAGCTCAGAGAGCCTCAGCCCCCTACCCAGAGCAGAGAATTCCCACATCTCCTGCCTCCTTCCCTTCAGACCCTCCAGGAACACACAGCCAGGCACAAAAGTGATTTTTCTCTGTGGTGTGGTCTGTCCCCAGACCCCTCTGCTGTCCCCTGACCACATGGAGCGTTCCCAGCACAGAAATTTTAGGAAATGAGGCCTCTCTGGGAAATGTGGGAGCTTAGGCTGCCTTGTCTCTCCAGCCCTCTCTTGGCCTCACCTCCCTCTGTGCTTGCACAACACCTTTCACAGGCTCTGTGTTTGGCAGGGAGTGCTCCCACACTGCTAAAAATTATTATTATTATTATTATTATTATTATTTTATCATTACTATTATATAAATATAAATA
>VXBR01008532.1:37857-50958 GCA_013400215.1 Cisticola juncidis
ATAAATATAAATATAAATATTAATAATAATAATAATAATAATAATAATAATAATAATAATAATAATAATAATATGGGGCTGAGCACATCACCCCACCAGAGCATTGACTGCAGACCCAGCCATGCAGCCAAGAATGAAGATTAAAAGTGGGGAAGAAATCTGGCAGAGGATTACTTAATTTAGTACTTTTGAAACTCAATAATTATTTCTTTAAAAATAGAATTTGCTGAAGCAACTTCTAGCTTTTAATTCTTTTCTGTCCCTTTTTTTTTCCCCTTTAATCACTGCATAATAAAGTAATTAGCAATTTGTGTCACTTTTTGTAGGTTTTTTTTTCCTTGGTGTAATCACAAGGGGTGACACATTTTCACAGCACACTTAAAAAAAGTATAATGGAGAGAGGCAAAAATCAGGGCTGGTGTTTGAACCCTATCAAAGTCAGTAATGCACATCCATGTCTGCTCAAAATGATGATTACATCACTGAAGACAACTTATTAATTAGAGAAACCCAGGGTGGAGGGGCAGGGCAAATGCCCTGGGACAGATTCTGGATTTAAGTGACCCCAAGGATCCTGCAGGATTCCAAGAAGTTGGACAAGAGGCAGGAGCTGAGGCACAGGAAGTTCCACCTGAACCTGAGGCTCAGAAGGATCCTGTGGATGTCTCAGAGGGATTTTGTGGGGATTCAGGAAGATCCTCTGCCTCTGGTTGTCCAGAGAAATTGTGGCTGTCCCATCCCTGGAAATGCTCCTGCAGTGTCTGGAGCAAGGTGGAGACATTTAGATTTATCCCTTCTGCCAAAAAAAATGGATGTGAGAGAGACTCCTGAGCACTTAGGAGCCAAAATATTGCTGGGACCCCTCTCTCTGAACCTGACTTGACCCAGGCTGGACCAGCACTGCCAGACTGGGACAGAAAACAACATTGAATTAACTTGGCTCTATTTCTGCAGAAAAGCCTCATCACACACACCTTTATCTGCAGTCTCCAGAGGTTTGGGACAGATTTTGTCTAGTTTAGACCTCCCTGAGCCCTCTCAGTCCTGCCAAGGAGGTAAAACCACACCTGGGCTGAGAACCTCTGCTGAAAGGAGGGACCCTTCCTCCCAACCCGCCATTCCCAGTTTCTCCCAGTGATGGTCAATGCCCTCCCTCCCCTCTCATGATTTCATTAGACAGGGCAATGATCCCAATGAGCAGACAAACCCTGAGAGGAAGGTTTTGCTCCTCAGCAACCCAAATTTTCTAAAAATATTGGAGTCAGGAGATCACGGAGGAGCAGCAGGCTGCTGCATACATATTAATGCCGCCTTTAATCCCCCTCCAAAAATTTTGGGAGCTAAGTGGGAACTTGGATATCCTCAGGCTGAAGGGTTGCTCACTTCTGTCCCTGCCTGCTGACACTGTGTGCTCCTGCTATTGCCTCTGGTTTCTCCCTGCTGCCAGACATCTCCAGGTCACCTTCTTGTCCCTTCCCTGGCCTGATTTCCTCCTTAACATCACACAGGAGCCATCACATTTCCCTTTGATCAGAATCTCACCAGTCAGACACATCCTTTGCAGACACAAGTTAAGCCACATCCACTTTTTTAGGGGAAAAAAAGAGGAAAATAAGTCCATTATGAAGTTTACCCCAACTTTCTGCAGTTCTGGTGTCTCCAGAGGCTGGTTCTGAAGTCCTTGGGTTCAATAAAATCTCTTTTTTCAGTATTTGTGACATATCTAGTTCGGATCCATGCAAATTAGTTAAAACCAACCAAACAGAGCCCAATTCTTTGGGTTGTTGGTGCAGCTGCTGCCTGAGGTGGCTGCACACACCCATGGCCAAGCCTGAAATCTTGCCTGGGAATTGCATCAGAGCATGCAAACTAAAACTAAAACTAAAACTAAAACTAAAACTTAAAAATAAAAATAAAAAAAAAAATAAAAATAAAAATAAAAATAAAAATAAAAATAAAAATAAAAATAAAAATAAAAATAAAAATAAAAATAAAAATAAAAATAAAAATAAAAATAAAATAAAAATAAAAATAAAAATAAAATAAAAACTATAAAACTAAGACTATTCCACAAGCTTCCTAACACCAAAACACTGCAAGGAGTTCTGTTCCCACCCCCAGGAATATTCCTGCACTGGTGGTTTCCATGTGAAAGGAAGGTCACATATCACAGTCAGGCTGTGTCTGGTGGACAGATATTCAAGTCTGGATCTACTCCCAGTTTTCCTGGCTGGAATTAATTGAGTTTATTTCCTGTCAGAGCTCGGCATGTGCAGCTCTAGTTCATGGCCAAAGAAGAGCTGGGGACTCCTGGATTCTGATTAATCCGGCCTGTCCTGAGAGCAGCTCTCCCTCACAGAGGTGATTTTTCAGGAATATACAGGGTGCAGAAAGTAGCTGCAGGCACCAGGCTTTAATGAAATGTGTGAATCTTCCTTTTCCTTGGTTTCCCTGGACAAGTCACTGTGTCTCTGTTTCCCAGCAGAGAAGTGAAGCATTTCTCTTTTCCCACATCCTCAGAGCAGAGAAGGATGTGGCACAGAGGCAGGCTGGATGCCTGACCCTCTGATCCTGCAAACTAAATAGGAAATCAAATTTATTTTCATTCCCAGTGGCCTTCACAGAGACACAGGGGTGTGGCCATGCTCCAAAGCAGCAAAGCTGATGGCCTCCATCCCTCCAGGCACTTTGCACCCTGCAGTGGTGCAGTGGGTGGATGGGTGGGTGGCTGCACTCCCCAAAAACACCCTGATCTCCCTTGCCCTGGTGGATCTGCCTGCTGGGCTCAGGAGAGCTGTGCCCTCTCTTTGTCCCCAACACCCTGCTGTCCACACTGGGGACACAGTCTGGGCAGAGGTGACACCAACATGTCCTTGGCCCTACATGTGGAAAGCAAAAGAATTTTCTGACCAACCTTTCTGCCAGAGTCGAGCACTTCAGGGGCTGCTTCTTGGCTTGAGGTGGGTGCTGCCATCCCTGTTCAAATCACTTAATAATCCAGCATAGGAATGCTTATTCTGAGTGTCAAAGATTATTTCAGCCTGGTGGAAAAAGGTATCAAAGGGGGAGAGGGATGGAAGGGGCCTGGGGGAGCAGTGCTACATTGAAAGGAGAAACTACAGAAAGATGATTTAGTCTGATTTTTTCCCATTAGAATTCTTTGTCCCAAGCTGTGAGCTGCCATCACCAGAAAGTCCCCGATCCTCAGAAGAGCTTGGTGGATCTGCACAGAGGCAGGTGAATCTGTGGGCTGCAGTTTTGAGTTTCTTCTGAGGGTAAACACCATTAGCTCCAGCTGGAAGGAAATCCCACAGCCAAATCCTTTCTGTGTTGTCCCTACAGTGTTTGCTGAGGACATTTGTTTCTGTGTGAGCTACCTTGGATCCCCTTGCATTGCAATGCCCTGGATTTTGTTCTCACTGAGTAAAATCAACCTTCCAACAGCTCCTCTGTCCCCTGGAAGGAGCTGTGTGAGAGGCACAGGCACAAATCACCCATCCCCACCCCAGGCAATACTTCAGTGGCTGGAGGTGCCACTGCTGACTGGATGTGGCACTCAGTGCTGTGGTTTACTTGGCGTTGTTTGGTCAAAAGTTGGACTTGGTGACATTGGAGGTCTTTTCCTGCCCTAATGATGCCATGATTGTAGACAAATCTGAGCCAGTTCTGGAATTCAGATGTGTGCAGTCTTAATGATCCCATGATTGTGGACAAAGCCAGGGCAGTTCTGAAATCCAGATGTGTGCAGTCTTAATGATCCCATGATTGTGGACAAATCTGAGGCAGTTCTGGAATCCAGATGTGTGCAGCCTTAATGATCCCATGTTTGTGAACAAATCCAAGCCAGTTCTGAAATCCAGATGTGTGCAGTCTTAATGATCCCATGATTGTGGACAAAGCCAGGGCAGTTCTGAAATCCATGTGTGCAGCACTGGGCTGCCTGAAGGCCAAGGCTCCCCAGGGATGGTGGGGCAGGATCAGGGCTGTCTGTACCCCATCCCAACAGAGCAGCAGAAACCCTGACAGAGCTCCTGCTCCAGCCTGAGCTGGGACCTGGGAGCCACCAGCAACTGAAGGGGAGATGCAGGCAGACAGCATCCAGCATCTGGGATCCCTTCCCTAAAACCTCTGTGCGAATTTCAGTCCTCAAAGGCAGACCAGACATGGATAATTCTGTTTGGGAAGCTGCCAAATGGGGGGATGGGGAACGTTTTGTGCAGCTAACGAAGGAACCTGATGAATGTTTCCACGCTGTGTGAACTTGGTGGCAGGAACCTGAACCATTTCAAAAGGAATATTTACTTTCTTCCTACGAGCTCCAGCGCCCGACAGTTGCCATGGGAACTCAGCCCACTCACCAGCCTGCCACGTGAACAGGTTTGTTTTGTTAGGAGTAGTAATATTCACATTATTTTTGGTGTGAGGGGCTGATCATTGCCACCACTTATGTTCCAATAACTCTTCACTGTGATATCTTTGACAGGATTGTGCCCAGTGCTGTCCTGGTAAAGAACTGCTGGCAAAGGTGCCAGAGTGGCTCAGAGGAATTTCCCTTCATTAGGAGATGATCTACTTGCCTCTTGCTGCTAGGTCCTGAGTCCCTGTGCTGAGAGTGAGCCATGAATTTCAGATTGTCATCAGAGCAAATTTGAGCCACAGATAAGGGAAAAAGCAGAGTGGTGGGAAGGTGAGAGTGGGAGTGTGTTGTTATCAGTTTTTGGATGGCAGAAAATAACAGCATGACTGTCTATATGATGGTAAAATGAGAGCAAACTTTATTATTCTATATTCTACTTTTATAGAGTAGTTCTGTACCAAGAGCATGGTTGGTTATTCAGCGTCTACACCTTTTTGTAAACATTTCTCACCTCCCAAGGATTGTTTTTAGTTTCCTCCTCAATATTTCTCAGGCCACCTTCTCAGGTGTAAAAGTAGTATGTGATGATTTCACACAGACACAGTGGCTGCCTGATTTCAGACCATTGTCAGTACCACAGGAGTGAGCACTGGAACAGCCACAGAGCGCATGGGGAGAGTCAGGGGACTAAGGAGGAGAAGATTAATCCTGGGGGGAAGGAGCCTGCCCTCAAGTGCAGTTCGCCAGACCCTTTGGAGATCTGGAAGTGCAATTTGCAGATCTGTAATAAATGGAGTGTGTAACACATCAGATCTGCAGGCAAGGGACAGCCACAAAGCCCCCGTGTTGGCAGGGGAGGACTGGAACAAAAGGCAAGATAAGGCAGAGGGTGATAAACAGGGTCTGAGAGCAGGTGAAGGTTTGTGCCATGGTGCACTGGGAGGCTCCTGCAGAGACAGAGGAGAACAGGGGGTGATGTACAAGAGCAGAGAGGGACAGGACAAAGGGGAAAGGCTTTAAACTGACAGGGACGAGGGTTAGATTGAATTTTAAGAGGAAATTCTTCTCTGTGAGGGTGGGGAGGCCCTGGCACAGGTTGCTCAGAGAAGCTGTGGCTGCCCCTGGATCCCTGGAAATGTCCATGGACAGGGCTTGGAGCAACCTGGAATAGTGGGAGGTGTCCCTGCCCATGGCAGGGAGTTGAAACTAAATGATCTTTAAGGTCCCTTCCAACTCAAACCATTCCATGATTCTATGATTCCATGATTTCAGCATGCTCCATCTCATTATGCTGATTTGCTGTTAGGGAGGTCACTTCTGTGCATAAATATATGGATGGAGTTGACACTTACAGGAAAATTATAGAATGAGCAGAATTCAGGATGAATTCAGCTCACACTGAAGTGCAAACTATTCCACTTTGGCAAGTGGTGTCTCTTCCAGAACATCCAGAGCTCTTGAACAGGACAGCAGGGAGAAAGGTTCAGGGATGAGAATTCTGAAATTTATGAGTCTTCTGCATTTTTCAGTCACGAGGATCTGATGTGTCAGGCTCCTAATCTGTCCTGTGCCTCTCAGGTGCCTTTGGAATATTTTCCATTTTCACAAGGGAAAATTGTGAGGGTCACATCTGTGTGTGGATGTGAGTGGTGGTATCAACACAAATGGGGTGAGATGGAGAGAGAGCAGAAATGAGTTGGCACAGGTGCCTTCCCCATCTTAGAAAGTGGGAGAATCCCAATTTTACTCCAAAGACCCAAAGCTTTGGTAAGAACACGGCAGAGAAAAGCTCTCCTCAGTCCTTGCCAGTGATTCCTGAGCTCAGGCACAACAGCAGCTTGTGTTGGGACATGGGATGTGTTTTCAGGCTTCATCAAACCAGTGATGAGCCTCTTAGCCTGCAACAAGTGTTCCTGTTGTTTGCAAACCGTTCCTGGTACCATCAGCAACACCACCATGAAAATAACACCACTCACGGAATGTGTCCTCCTGCTTTGCCAAAGTCTTCCCAAGGACAAACCCAAAATCTCTTAAAAAGTCTGTCAGGGCACTGAGCCCTGCAAAAGCCACAGGTAGATCCCAAATGTGCTCTGCTTTTGTAGGGAAGGACAGCCTGTGGTAGGGAGCCATTGATTCAAAAATTGTGGTACCATCAGGTTTATGGGATGCACGGGCTGGTGATTTGCCTCCTTTGGATGTTCCCCTGCATTTGTCAGCCATCACAGCATCCTGTTTGCTATTGCCATGCTTGGTAGAGTTCCCAGTGCTGTCAGCTTTCCCAGCTGGGATGGAAGCAGTGCTGTGCACATTCTGCCATCCAGAACGGCGTGGGACGCTCCAGAAGAGCCTCCCTTCCAGGAAGACCAGCTGGACCTCTGCACTCTCCAGGGGAACCAGCTGTGAATCCAGGGCTACCAGCTGCACTAAGAGACTGTGAGGGAGCTTTTGCCAGTAGATGTTTACAAGGAGAGCAGAGGGGGTCAAAGATTTGACCATCAGCAGCTCAAATCCTGTTCTGGATCATGAATCCTGCAATGAGATCATTCAGTTACTCCTTGTATTAAACTCCTGTTGGAGCTTCTCAGGGCTTTGCCATAGTTACTGATCAATAGCAGCACTAACAAACATCTCCTCTGTCTGACTGTGCAATAGACTGGTTTTGTTTTCCTTTTTTTAACCCACAAACCAGAGTATTATACTTTTTTTCTGTAACAAGAGAGCTTTTATACATAATTATACCCACCATTCAATTTGTGTCAAGCAATATGCCTGGGTATAAATCTCCCTGTAATTGTTCCTGCAAAATAAAAAAAGAAACCTCAGCAGGGTCGATGTGGTGGGGAGCTATAAAATTCAAAACACTTTGGTTTCCTGGAGGAGCCACTTGCCAAGTTTGATGCTGTTGTATTGCTGCTCTCTTTCTAACAGTCTGTCTTTGGTACAGATTATTCCTTTAGTAGGATTTATCCACAGGGAAATGCAGGGACTGGTATTACCAGAGACCTTCTGCAGTGCATTATTGAGCAGGAGTGTTTTTAACCAGCTTCCCAAAGCCAAAGGATGTGGGATCAGCCTGAGTGGAAGGATGGAGCTCATCTCAGCAGCTGCAGGAGTCCACGTGTGGACATCACCATGAGAACCCATCACCAAACCCTTCACTCCCAAAGGGAAAAGCTGCTTCAAAGGAATCAATAATCTGGGTTATTCCAGTCAGGATCATGCCTGAAGCACCTGATTCTTTTTTTTTTCTGAAAAGTAATCCAAGATTATGAGGAAAGGTCTACTCTGCATCACAGAACAGCAGGTGGAGTAGCTATTCCAAAAGTTGAGGGGATCATTAATAAGCATCTCACTCACTAATAACTATCTCACTTACTAATAACTCTCTCACTTATAACTATCTCACTAATAACTATCTCACTTGATCACAGTTTCATCCAGTTTGACCTTGATCATCCCTCCTGCAAATCACAATGTGTCATTAGGTGCTGGCTGCAGTCACACTGGATAAACTTCAGCGTGGTGTGATCATGTTCTTGGATAGAGGTTGTTTGAAAGTGGTTTTAGGAGGCAATTTTTGATAAAAAAAATAGACTTTTAACAAATGACTGCTGCCTGCATGGCTCTTCCAAGTTTTCCTGTAGCCAAGTGATGTGGACAATTATTGGCATGTATCAACACGTGGAATGATGAACAGCTGGAAGTGTTACCCATGGACACAGCCCTGAAGAAGCCACAACTCTGAAAAAGGCTGAAAGAGAAATAATTATCATTCAGCAAGTCTGACTGGAGCCTTCCTTAGGGCAAGGGTGGAGGAGGTTATAGAAACTCACTCAATTAATCAATTGGTCCACATTATAATTAAACCCAAAGCAGAAAAACAATTATCTGGCTAAATGCTGGTTAGAGGACATTTCTTTTAATGACTTTGCTCCATTCCATTTTTAGTTGTGATGCACTGGATGAGATGAGGTGGATATGAGGCTTTTCTGTGTAATTCTAAGCTAAAGAGAGCTGGATTATCTCTCCTTAATGGCGAGAATTCCTGAGACTTTGTGTGCAAAGTTCGCACATCCTCAGAGTTCTCATCACCATTAAAACAAAGTGCTCTGAGTGTGGAACAGTGGAGCATTAAAAAGCCATTAATCATGGCTTTGTACTCCTTGCTGCTGGATGTTAATTTTAATTTGCAGTCACTTATTCAGTTCCCCTCCAGTGGAGGGGCTGGCTCTGCTCCTAAAGGCCAGGACAATGAGGGAAGGGGGAAAAAGTCACCTCAGGCAGGGACAGGGGGTGTGGAGGGGCTCCCAGGGGATCCCATTCTTCTGGTCCCTCCTTTCTCTGTGTTTACATAAGGCATTCGATTGTCCAGATGGGAGAGCTTTCAAACTCTACTGGAGGAGAGAATGACATTTCCCAGCTGCTCTTAAAAAAAAATAATAAGGAAGGAAGAGGAAAATTGCTGATTAATCATGTCTGGCCCACAGGGTAACAATTATCATGTTAATTGGTGGAGAGTCAATAGTGAAGAAAACAGGACAAGATCACCTGGTCTCCTGCCAGCCAGTTTCCACTTTCTAGGAATGACTCCTGCCGGTTTTGGGGACACAGGCACTGCCACCTGTGTAGGGAAGGTCAGGTCTGAAGCCACCTCATCAGAGCTGCAGGTCAGGGAACAGAAAGCTTTGGTGGGTTGTGATTTATGTTGGGGTCCTCATTGTCCTCCTGGGCTGCTGGGAGTGACAATTCCTGGTGGGAACATCTCACTGCAGTGCTTGGAAGGAGCTGAGGGGGTGGATCAGCCTGAGGTGATGGATGTGTGTCCTGAGGTGAGGAGTCAGCTTGGTTGTTCCCAGTATTGGTCATCACATATTAAGTGATAGGGAAAGGGTTTGTAATAATGGAATCATGGAATGGTTTGGGTGGGAAGGGACCTTAAAGATCATCCAGTTCCAACATTCCACATTTTCCACTGTCCCAGGGTGCTCCAAGCCCCATCCAACCTGGCCTTGGACACTTCCAGGGATCCAGAGGCAGGCACAGCTTCTCTGGGCACCCTGTTCATTGTGGTGAAGAATCTGTGACTTTGGGCTATAGCAGGAAGAAGAAAACACCACCTTATTAAAGGTTGTATTTCTTTAATAACAAAACCCAGTTTTGTTTATTCCTAGAGTGTCACAAGTTCTGTTGCCTGTCCCCACTGTCCCTCACTCCCTTAGGGATGCTCTTTTCAGAGCATTCATTTCTTCTAGAAATTATAATTTTTTATGATGGGATTCAGGGTTAGGGTTTTCCCTAAACGGGCATCCTGCTTTTCCTTGCACTGCAGGGTGAACTCCATGGTTACAAGCCTGAAGGAAAACATGGAATTTTCCCATAGAATATGGAGAACTCCTCTTCACATTGCTGGTGAATGAGAGCTCCTCTTCACATTGCTGGTCAGGCATCCTTAAATAGATGGGTTCCTGTGTTTTTATAGATATATAAATCTATCCAGAACAAAGGGGAGAGGTGGATAGCAGCAATGTCAGATGCTGGTTGAGTGTCCTGAGCCTCTTCAGCTTCAGCTGGATAGTTTGGTCTCATTTCAGAAGTGTCAGTGACAGGCAGACCAAAAAGGACAAGATCTGTGAATATGAGCATGTTCCTAGGGTACATTTATTTAAGAGGAAAAAAATTCCCTGTCATCCATGTCCAGCTTCTGCTGGACTATGTGTGAGAGTAGCCAGCGACATGGAGAAATTTGAGTCCTGGGAAGGCTGTGCTGGTTGGCAGCAAGGAATGTCATGCCCCTCAATGTGTTGTTTTCCAAGTCTGATGCCAGGAAATGTTTTGTGACCTGGAGTGTGACAAGAATTTGCCCCAGTGAGCATTGTCCCTGTTGGGACAGCACTGGGCTTGATCAGTGCAGTGTACACCTGGACAGCCTGTGTCTCCCCGGAGAGCATCCCTGGGGAATTGTCCTGTCAGCTTGCCCAGCTTCCTGCCTGCAGAGAGCCTGGATGGATGCCCAGGAGCCCAGGCACTCTGAGGGGTGAGGCACAGTCCTCTCTTTGCTGTGAGCCCCTCTCCTTAAGGAGAAACAGCTAAAGCGAGACTCCATCTCCTGCACCTCCTTCTGTGAGCAGCCCCTCAGAGGCAGCAGATGGGTCCAGCACGGCACCAGCACCATCAGAAATAGCTCTGGTGCAGCTCCCTGCCTGATTTCAGACCCTCTCCTCCCTGGCCATGTGGCCAAAGCTGCAGGAACTGCTGGAAAAAGTCAACTCGAGCTTGCAGAGCCAGGATCTCATTAGGCACGGCAGGGAGGGGCACAGAAAACAAACACCTGCACCACGATGTCCCTTTAGCGAGGAGGATTGGGCTGTGAAAGGCAAAGATTGTGGCCTAGGAGGAAAACACAGAGTTTTCAGAGCATCCTCCACCTGCCATGGGTCTCATTACATCCATCAGCTGAGGGGTGACAGGATTTGTGCTCCCAGCTTGGGCTCTGGGCCTCTGAGGCAGGTGAGGGTGCTGCAGTGTGCAGGAGCAATGGGAGGGGTCTTCTATCAGCACCAACCTTGGAGGATGTGACAGTGAAAAGAGCAGAGAAGAAATATTTCAAAAAAGAAAAAAGAAGAAAAAAAAAAATCAAGTCCAAACCAGTGGAATGGCTCTGGTTTATTCATTGCTGCCTGATTTCTTATTTACTATTTATTTATTTACCTGAAGGCGAGGTGACTTTCAAAGCTGCTGCTTGTCACTGGCAGGCTCTTGCATGTTAATTTTGGCTGGGGCACTGACACTGAGCATCCTGTGGGGGAGCCCCTGCCCCTTAATTCTAGTGCTGTTTAAAAGCAGGAGTCTGCCTTGGGTCACCAGGCTGGGCTTGGAAGCCTAAATCATGGAACATGTGAGCCTGGTGATGGAAATTCCCCTTGTTTTTTGTTCCACCTCATCCACTCATGTGAGGGATGAGTGGCTCTGACTCTCTGCCATAGAGGGACAGTTTGCAGGCCCCACAGCAGATGTGGGGATGTTCTCTCCCTCCAAACCCTGCCTTTGCAGGGAACAATCATCCACCTCCCACAGATCCAACACAACACAGATTATTTTCATTTTTAGCAGCCTGTAAACCCAAGCATCTTTTACTCCAGCCTCTTCCACTCACCAGGGATGTCCACACAGGTCTTCAAGGTGATTTTACAGCCACAACCACAACCAGAAATGCACCCAAGTTGTGTCTGTGGAGAATGATCAAGACATGGTGACAAGAGGGGCTTCTAGGGTGGGAGACAAAGGAAAAGATTGGATGTCTCTGGTGTTTGCAGCACTGCTAAGATGCCAGCAAGGATTTATTGGCAGCCAAACACTTCAAGCCAGGACCTTTCAAGCCAGGCATCTCCTTCAGGGTCTCTAGTGTGCCCTGGACACTTCCTAGTTGGGACACTTCCTTTTATTATTCCAAATAAATTCGGTGCTCTTCTCAGTGTCCCAATTAATGCAGCAGGACCTGACTCTGGGCTGTTCTGAACACACAAAAACATTTCCCTGTGCTCTCAGACAGATGCCACATTTCACCCAGAGATGGAGGGGTTTTCTGGGAGGGAAAATTTGTCACCCTGGGTCTCGCTTGTGCAAACAGAAAAATTTGCTCCTTTCAAAAGCAGGGGAAATGAAGGCAGGAAATGAAGGCATGCAAAAAATAAAGGCAGGAAACTCATTTCTTGAAGGAGAGGGTGTGAATGGTCTAAAGTTTTCCTTTCCTAACCTTAAAAGTTAATTATGGTGAGAATGGTCCCCAAGAATGGGCATATTGAATTCAAGATAAAGGTGCCACTCTGGTGAACACACAACCT
The DNA here is from genome assembly GCA_013400215.1 of Cisticola juncidis. Taxonomy (NCBI): domain Eukaryota; kingdom Metazoa; phylum Chordata; class Aves; order Passeriformes; family Cisticolidae; genus Cisticola; species Cisticola juncidis. The sequence goes on from VXBR01008532.1 coordinate 50,056, forward strand.
TAACTTGGCAAATCTTGTCCGTAATTTTGGATGTAAATCCCTTTGGGAGGAGTTGTTTGTTCGTCTTGGTACCAGGGCCTGCTTCAGAGATAAGGACAGAGGCAAAGAATGGTTTGGGTTGGAAGGGATTTTAAAGATCAGCCAGTGCCACCCCTGCCATGGGCAGGGACACCTTCCACTGTCCCATCCAGCCTGGCCTTGGACACTGCCAGGGATCCAGGGACAGCCACAGCTTCTCTGGACACCCTGTGCCAGGACCTGCCCACCCTCACAGGGAAGAATTCCCTCCTATTATCTGATCGAAATCTCCCCCTTTTAGTTTAAAACCATTTCCCCTCGTATTCTCAGTATCTGCTGGGGTAAAAAGGTCACACACCTCCTTTTACATCACCCCCTTCAGGCCCTGGCAGGGGCTCTGAGGTTTCCCTGGATCCTTTTCCTCCCCAGGTGAGCACCCCCAGCTCTCCCAGCCTGGCTGCAGAGCAGGGAGGATCCTGCCCTTGGGGCATCTCCACGGTTGTATCTGAAATTACTCTGCTAGATGTGGGGTGAAGAATCCCCACACCTGCACTACCCCCTAAGAATTCATTCCTGCAGCTTGAAAAGCCTGAATCCTAAACCTCCCCAGCTTTCCAGTGCACTACAGTATTATTCCCTAAGTCGTTTATTTCTGATTTTTGACCACTATAAGTGGTAGCTTTGCCTCGGCAGAACCACATAAATTTGTTAATCACTTGTGATCATGCTTTTTCACTAAAATTTTTAATAAAAGGCGATTTACGCGATCTGAAGGGAAACCGGAGTATGCCCACTGTCCCCGCCCCACAGCCTCCCTCCCCCGGCTGTTCCTCGGCAGGACACGGTGACCCCCGTACCCTCCCAGTCTGACTCTGTGGTGTCCCC
>VXBR01008547.1:0-20273 GCA_013400215.1 Cisticola juncidis
TGCCCGGCCGCGGAGCGGACACGCTCCGGCCTGGAGCGGGAGCTAACGGGGAGCCGGGCGGGGGGGTCCCCAGGGCTGCTCACTGAGGTCTCCCGGGAGCGCGGTTCAGCGGAACGAGCGGGCTCGGGTTTTGGGGCGGGATGCCCTGGTTTGGGGTGAAAACAGGCGCAGAGCCCGGGAGGCGGAGGGTCCTGGCTGCCGGGAGCTCGGAGCATCTCCGGGCGTTATCCCCGTGCGCCGGGGTAAAGCAGCATCGTCTGTGGGGAGTCGGACCGGGAAGGGATGAAGTGGGTTTAAAAGTAAATGAAATTAACTTCTGTTTTTATAATACCCAATTTGAGCTCTGACAAGTGCACGTGAACATGGGTAAGTTCATCAGGACAAGTGTTACATACTACTGAGTTTTTAACTCATTTTTTCATGTTTAAAAGACTTGAAATCCACTACTATTAGTTTGTGATACTAGAAGTACCTGTTAGTAGTTACCAGTAGTTTGTTGTACTGCTCACAGTACAGCTGGTGAGGGGAACAATTTTGGGGCCATATGATGAAATAAATGGAAAGTCTCTTTATTACCATGGAATGAAGGTTTTAAACCAGTTTAATGTTGTTACAGAAAAGATTTAATTTTTTTAGGACTTTAATATGGTCATTAACTTCCCCATTGTGTGTTGGTAAGAAATGAAGGTATAAGAAATAAAACGACTTTAATGAATTAAAGTACATATTGGAAGTTCTCAAACTGCTGGGAATAATTGTCTCTCTCTTTAAAGTTATCACTGGTAGCTTGTAAGGTTTTTTTAGGATGTTACTAGAGAGACTCAAGGCTCTTTGGTTACCCAGCACAATGTTCCAGTTGGTTTCAGTCCTAGTGCCGACAGTAGGAAGAGGATTTTGGAACAGGGTAGTTCAATCATAAATACAGGTGATAAATCCCATTGAAGCTAGGCTTTATCCTACTGGAAATTTGGGAAGGGTGCATTGTTAGTTGGTAACACACTGAAAATAAAAATGTTCTGTGTAAATCACAAAATTGCTCCAAGGACTTGTTCATTGAGCAGAACTTTTGAACTGCCCAGTCTTACTGTGAGTTCCCTTTTATTTTTTTGTATTTAATGGAATGGTTGAGTGTTTCACGTTGGAAAAGAGTCTCAAACCTATTAATCAAGAGTGTATTTTTCTTCCGGTGCGTGGATGTGGGTTCAGAGCTGGAAGAGGTCGAGGGAAGGATGTTGTGGTCACAGTGAGCTGCTTGATCCCAGCAAGATGCCACGACTGGGGTGTACAGCACAGGGAAGGGTTACAGAGAGGTTAAAGCAAGTTCTGCTCTTCATATTTTGTCACAACAAAAGATCAAGGAGATGATAAGCTGAAATGCAATTTAAACTTTTGAACCAATGAATATACTTCTTGAGGATGAGTTGTGAAGTGATTGTGGGTATGATTTTAGCTGGATCTAGGAAAAGGTTCTCTGACTGATCAGAACACGCTCCAGTGTACTTTTTTTTTCCTAGATAGATACAGATAAGTTTATGCTGTGGACAAGTGCTCTGGCTCAGGGTACAAGTTCAGCTGATGAGATAAAGGGAAAGGTCTGAACACAGCGAGAGAACCACAAATATGCATTTATGATGAGGGTGTGTTAGCGCGGGGAGTTTCTTGTAACTGCTCTGCTTTTAGCAGCGCGGGTGGAATCCAGCCCCAGGTTGAACTGGGGCCAGTGCTCTGCTCTCAGTCACATTCCTGTGAGCTCCGGGTGCCTGCGGGTCCCGGCCCTGGGAGCCATCGGATCCCAGCCCGGGGAGCTCAGGGCTCCCATCCCATCCCAGCCTGGGGAGCCATGGGATCCCAGCCTGGGGAGCTGAGAGCTCCCATCCCAGCCTGGGGAGCCATGGGATCCCAGCCTGGGGAGCTGAGGGCTCCCATCCCATCCCATCCCAGCCTAGGGAACCATCGGATCCCAGCCTGGGGATCCATCCCAGCCTGGGGAGCTGAGGGCTCCCATCCCATCCCAGACGGGTCCTGGGAGGAGCTCAGGCCGGGTTGTCTGCAAAGTTACTGGGGTGTCCGACACAGGAAATTTGGTTTGTTGGAGTTAAAATGGCAAAGTCTGCGTGCACCAATAAAAGAATGCAGAATTCCTTTTGGAAACCCAGTGACTAAAGATTGTAGTGGTGTGATTTTTTTTTTTTCTGGTGTATTGTCTCTGGACGGGCTGAGTTACGTCATCAGCCCGTCCCCGCACCATGTGTTAGAAGTTTTGGCGTGCACCACCATCTCAGTTAAGAGTTTTGTTTTCATATTCTTGTAAATAAAAGTTGAACAAAACTCTAAAATCCCCCATAGTTCAGGTGAGTGTGAGTGGGTACCATAAACTCACTCCTCACGTGAGTTGATAATGTGAACTCTGCTCCGATAACTCAGTCGAGCAATTTCTTTTCATTTATGCGTATCTGGGGAAATGGAGTATTTTCTTTGGATATCTAAATGATTTATGTTCCAGTTTTTGCCCCTGTAGGTGTGTTTCCACGAGCAGCTCCAGCCAGAATGAATTCCCACGTGCACAGTCCAGGCAATTGTGTGCTCCTCTTTTCCTTGTGGCTCTGCTCACGCCAACTCTGACGTGGCCACGGGGAGCTGACTGGGAGCTGATCATGTTAAAATTAACTCAGCTTCTCCCTTATTCCTTCCCAAAGGAAAAGGGGAGGAGGAATGTTGATTTTTTATGGGGTGAGTGTCTTATGTTTGCTGTGGGTCTTCATGAATGGCTTGTGCTGACTCAAGGAAGGGACGTGTGGAGACTGGCCTTGGGGAAAGGTGGGACTACTTCTTTCAGCAGCTTCTATTTGCTTAAAATGATAGTGAAGCTCTACTCAACTTGCAGGCCTCTGCAATAGGATCTCTAAATATTTTATATGTTGGTTGTAGCTGTTAAAAATGAAAGAAATGGGACGTGTGGGTTCCAAGGCCTGTGGCTGGAGCTCATCCCATAGACCCTGAGGAGCTGACTCGTGTCAAAGACTAAACCCAGCCTTTTAATGTACAGTCAATATTAAATAATGTATAATCAGTCAAGAAATGCTTTGTAACCGTTGCAGACGGACGGCATCTCCTGCTAAGAAGTTAATAGAGATATAAAAAAATATGCATCACTTCATGCTGAAAATATTTAGGCTGTAGTAGGTTTCTTTCCCATCTTTACATAACACACTGTCCTTTTTGGCATAAACCAACCCAAATGTGCATACAGATTAGTAATGTAGTAGAAAAATCACTGGAGCATAAAACCTAAAACCTCGAGGCTGGTTGTCCTGTGGTTGAATATCATCTGCAGCATTCAAATAGAGCAAAGTTGGCTCTTCATTGGCAACAGGCAGAGGTGAAAATGTGTAATTAAAGCAGTTCATCATCAGATGTCAGGTACCAAATCTGATTAAAGATGGGATTAATTTAGGTAATACATTCACTTTGACTTACCCAATAATGCATGTGTACTAATAAAATGGCATTTTTGCACTGCAGCAAGTGCAGTTAGGAGGTTTTTTTCATGTCCTGGATTTTGCTTTCTACAATGGACTGACTGTAAAACTGAGAGACTTCTTGGAATTTGGTAGCAACAAGAAGAATGTTAGTAGTCTGATAAATAGCTCTTTTGCCCTAAAAATGTCATATAACCAAAACTCAAATGTTCTTCATGCGTAAATGTGAACTGACTGTAATCCACTTGTGTTTGCTGGGAGTTGTGATACAAAACGTGGGGTTTGGTGTTTTTTCTTCTTCCCTACCAGAACTCTTTTCTTCCTGTGATCCCAGGGATAACTCTAGGAAGACAATGACTGAATTATCAAAGAGGGATTGAAAAGATGCTTTATAAAAGTAGCATAGGACTCTAGAACTATACTAACAGGTTTTAGGAATAGAAATCAGACTTGGCTTCCTTTTGTAGCAATTTTTATCTTTTTGTAGCTGGTAGAAGGTGCCACAGTGGATGAGCTGTGCTGAGTGTTTCAGGAGGGATGGATCCCTACATCCACCTCCTGCAGCTCTTCCAGCTGCCCTCAGGACATTCTGACTTAAATGGATTCAACCAAAGTTCCTTAACTTGTGTGTCAGCCTCATAAATGTCCTTTCCTCCTTGGAATCTTCCTCCTTATTGGCTTTCAGAACAAAACTCTGGAATGGGTTGCTGCAAGACGATTGTGTGGTGCTGGTAGTAGGGGAGCACTTTGAATTCACAGCTTTCCAGGGTGCAATTTGAATATTCTGGTGGCAGAGCTGTCTGAACAGCCCCTTTTCCTCACCGTCTGTTCTCACCCGTGGACTGTGCTCTGAGTCGTGCCAGCACAATTGTTGTTTGTGTTTGGGAGATGAATGGGATTGGGAAACTGATCCATAATGGGGATATTGTGCTTCTGATCGGATTTTCTCACATTGTTCTGCTTCCTGGTCTGTTACTGTGCAGCTGCACAAGGGGTGCAGGAGAAGGTGGCTCTGGGATCCGGTGGTGGAGGTGGGAACAGAGGAGCTAAAACTGCTGAACTGGCTCTGCCATGGACAGAAATGCTCCTGGTGTTGTGCCTTCAGCATTTGCTGTGGCTGTGCTTTTGTGCCGAGACCTGGACAGACAGGATTCCTGCTGGGGCTGCTTTCTGGGAATCTGGGATCTGCTTCTGGAGCTTGGAGGGCTGGGCAGGACACCCCAGAGGCTCCCTGCCACGGGCATTGGTGCAGGAGTGTGAGACTGCTCCTGCCTTGGGTTCCCCAGTGCTGCTCTGTTTGTACCCAAGTGTAAATCCTGGGATGGCTGAGGTTGGAAAAGCCCTTTGAGATCCCTAAGAGTCAGCCCAGCGTCTCCATGTTCACCACTCAGTGTCCTCGTGTGTCACACCCCACAGTGATTGAACACTCCCAGGGATGGGGCTCCACCAGTGCCCTGGGCAGCCTTTCCATGAGGAAATGTGTGGTTCTTTGGTTCTAAGACTGGTTGGATTATTTTTCAGAGTTTTACCTGTTTTGGATATTTTGTCCTTCTCTGAAAGTTGTAGTTTTTTCTATTAGTGAGCCTTTCGGTATCTGTAACTAAAAAGGATTGGCATCCTGGGGTCTTGATCTGACTTTGCACAGGTACACAGGTTATGTAGTTTTATATCAAATTTATTTCACGGAATCATTTTGCTTGGAAAAGACCTCTAAGGTTGAGTTCAACTTTTGAGTGATCCCCACCTTGTTGACTGGAGCACTGAGGGCCATGTCCAGTCAGTCCTTAAATACCTCCAGGGATGGTGAAAATGAAAGAGAAATCTTCATTTTATACAATAAGGCAATGGTCTGAACTAGTTTTGAAGTGTAGAAGTGCTGGAGAATGCCAGCAGGAGTTGGGGAGAGGCCAAAGTGCAGGTGAGGAAAGGTGTGTGATGGTGTCTGCAGTTACCACGGGAGTTGTCTGGTGGGTATGTGGGGAGTGAACTGATGAGGCTCAGCAGGCAGGCCAGGTTGTCATTTGCAATTGTTTTAGGAACTGACTGAAACAAACTCTCAGATCCAGCTCTGAACTGTGTACCAATAGCAAGTGCTCGTGGACACGCAGTAAAATCTCCTGTAACTGCTGTTTGCAAAGCAGACAATGCTTCAGCAGTGTTTAAAATGTAAATGTCCAACTTCAGGTACATTATTTTACTGTATTGTGTAGCTTGGAGGCATCTGTGGGGTGAATATCACACAGACTGAGCAATGTTGTCACTGTTTAATAAATACATTCTGTAATTGTTCTCCATTCCCTTCCATCACTTGTTCCCTCAGCATTTGGAAAAAATTTATGGTTGCTTTGTGAATAACTATAAAGAATTTGGCATCTCCTTACAGAGTTTATGAACTGATGTGATGTGCTGAGGAAACACAAGTGTTTGGTCCTAGCAGCAGGTTGAGTTGTGGTGGAGGTCAGGAGGTTTGGCAGACACAGGGAGGATGGACAGTGGTTCCTGTCAATGCCCAGACAGGGTGAAGATATGCAAGAGAGAGATTTAAAGACAGTCCTGAAAAGTTTCCAGATGTTGGAGGTTTCATTCCCGTTCAGAAAAACTGATACTACCTCTGGTTGTTTCAGTCCCTCATTGTTGGAGGCCTGATGTTTTTTGTGTGTGGATTCACTCAGCAGAAGAGTGGGTGAGTTTGGATAGAGCACTGTGGGGCCATTGGGGCATAATCAGCTGCAGAGCTCAGAGCTCCTGTTAATTGACAGTTCTGTGACTTTGCATCAGGATCCTGTAGTGTGGAGATTGTCAATCCTTACTGTCTGGGGCAGAATAGGAGCATCTAGACTTTAACTGAGTTCTCTTTTGACTCTTGTCTGGTTTTGGACTCAGAAAGAAATCCCACAGTCTGGTTGTATATGTAGTGAGGAAATACTTGTGTTTCATTTGAAGTTTACTCTGTTTTCAGTTTAGGAATGAGGAGGTCTCCTGCTAATATTTGAGTGCATTTTGTTTCTTAAGCAGGAAAAGAGGCAGCTTTCCTTGGAATGTGAATCCCTGTCAAAGCAGATTTACTGAGGAATTTATAATTACAGTTTCTAATAGTCTTGGTTTTCTCTCACAAGTAAATGCTGCAGAGCCCAGGAATCTGATTTGGGTTAAAGTGTTGAAAACAGTCAGATGTTCTGGTGATGGGAGAGGATCCGTGTGAGTCTTGTGGAAGCAGTACCAGCCTTGAGTCTCAGCCCTTGGGGCTGGCAGGGCCCTCTGGAGAGCAGGGAATCAGTGCTGGGTCTGACTGTCCCTATGGAGGCTCCACAGCCATCCTGGACCAGTGCTTGGCTGTCCTCATGGATAAGATAATTCAGATGGAATTCAGTGTGTTTTAATTGGTGCCTGTTGCCTCTTGTCCTGTCATGGGTACCACTGAGAGGAGCCTCTCATTGCCTCCCACCAGGAATTTCCATACATGGGTGGCATCCCCCTGAGCCTTCTCCATCTTTATTTCCCTGAGGAATCCCTTCCAGGGGCAGCAGCTGTGACAGGTTTACCTGAGCATGTCCTGGTGTCCCTGATCCGTCGGTCCCTTGGAGGTGTCAGACTCACCAGAGCTCAGTGCCAGGGGTGCTCTGCTTTCAGCAGCATCTGTGGTTTGAAGAGCAGTGTCTATCATCAGACAGCTGAGTTAACAGCAGAAAGCAAAGCCGTGCTGGGAAGCACAGACATTTCTCATTTTGGGTGGTGATGAAAGAACCTGCTGGTACCTGCTGGTGGGAGTAAGGGCAGGGAGGGTGGAGGGCCTGTGGCTCCAGATGCTGAATGTCATACTGGGAGTTACTGGGCCAGGTCAGGTCCCAGGGGCACAGCCTGCACCTCCAGTTTATAATGAAATACTGAGCCCAAGATGTGGCCACACTGTGCTGGAAGTCTGTCAGAATGCCTTTTATTCTTCACCTCACACGTTGTGGGACAGCCTCAAAAGAAAGAATCTTGAATCTTTCGTTGCTGCTGTTGCTTTTCTTGCTCACAGCAAATGTAAAATAAAACCCCATCAGAAAAAATGGTGCAAACCTGTCAAGGCTGAGAAATGTTGTTGTGGGACAACAGTAACTGTGGGTCGGGTGGATTCTGTGTGTCCCTGAATTTGGGTGGTGCATTGTACCTGAGGAACTGCCTGATTACCTCTGTTTCTGGTGAACTTTGGTTTTTGAAACAACACAGATGTTTTAAAGGGGTTGATAAATAGCTATTACTGATGTTCTTTGATCGCTCGGTATTTGGGTTTCTTTAAACATTTCAAGGCCGGGTTGGACAGGGCTTGGAGCAGCCTGGGACAGTGGAAGGTGTCCCTGCCATGGCAGGGGCTGGAATGAGGTGAGCTTCAATCCAAGTTCAGGCAGTCTGGGATTCTGTGATTCCATGATTCTGTGCTCATGTACATGCTGCTGTCAGCCTGCCTCCTGCTCTGCCATCTCCACACTTGTATTTCAGGTGTATTCTTATGTTCTTTGGGTTTTGCCTGGTGTTTACAACAGTGCAGGATAGATGTCTCAGTAAGTCATTACTGAGTTCCTTGAAGTGACAATTCCTAAATAATGTTGTTCTCTCATTCTGAGATGTGTAAAATTGGATGCAAACGAGATCCAGGATTTATACTGCCTGTCTACATTTGTAAAAGTCCTCTTTGAGCTGTGAATGGGGATGACTGAAACACAGCCAGGAAAGCTTTATTTGATATTTGGATGAACGCCATAAATAGAATTCAGCTAACACATGCCTTTGTCAGTTGTTGAAATTCAACTTTAAAAGGATTAATTTCTCAACTCTACTCTGCTGTGCAGAATCCTGAATATTGAGATTAGCAACTTTTCTGAAGGTTGGTGGGATGTAGTGCAGGTGCTGGTTACGAATTGCTTGCAGAATTACCTATTTAATACTGCCATTTTTGGTAGTAATACTTGTCCTTTAAAAAAATAAAAGAAGCAACTTTTAGCTTAAATTTTTATTTTTAAGTACAAGAAATAATGATATTGTGGAAGTGTTCAAAGCTGGGTTGGATGGGGCTTGGAGCAGCCTGGACTAGTGGAAGATGTCCATGTCCATGTCCATGGCAGGAGGTTGGAATTAGATGGGCTTTAAGGTCCCTTTCCACCCAAACCAGTCTGGGATTCTGTGATGTTAGAGTTGTGATCAAATGTTAATGACTTTAATCATTAAAAATACATTACTGGTCATCTTTCTCTACAACAGCAGCCTTTCAGTAAACTCCTCTCTCTCCTTCACCAACGCTCTGTAATGTGCATTTCAGGGAGTAGCAGCATTTGCAGGCAAGATTTGAATTTTAGTGCTCAGTGCTACGTCACCAACACAGAGCACTTGGATGCTGTGGGGATCCTTCCCAGAGCAGCTGCACCAACATCAGCTTTTCAATCCTGACGTTTTCCAGCACAGGCAGCTCCGTGGCATCCCTTCCCCCTGTTGGTTTAGGGTTTGCTGCTTTTGTCTGAAGCCAGGGGGAACTGGAAGGAAGATTTTCTGTTTGGCTGTGTAAAACATCCTTGTATACACTGCAGTTCCTTTGAAAAGCTGCCACTGTTGCTGTAGCAGCAATCTAGCCCTGCCAGGGCTGACAATAACAGGAGTGCTGGGGGAAGAGCTGCTTCCAGTCTGTGCCTCTGCACCGTCACCGATACGCTGAGGGTGGTGTGGAGAGAGAGGGAACTGAGCTCTGAATTTCCTCTGTCGGGACAGGGTGGCAAATCTCTGGTGACAGACCTGCATCTGACTGCTGTGTGGAGATCCCTGGGCAGCTTCAGGCAATTAGGGAGAAGATGCTAATTGGTCTTTATGTGTTTTAGGTTGTACGCTCAATTTTTATTGAGTCCTTTCTTTAGTTGTTTTGAGACATACTCAAAAATATGAACTAAAAGCAATGTTTTAGTAAGTGTAACCTGGTGGATTTGGCACTGAGGTGAGACAGATAGGACTGGGAGCCTTGTGAAGTTATGATCTTACTGCAGCTCAGCCTCAACTCTTGCAAAAATAGGAGTGATTAGACCAGTAACTGTAAAATGTTTTAGGGTGTCTGCATCAAGACTATTCTGTAGTGTCTGTCCTGCTCAGCCTCATTGCCCATGGGCTGCTTCCTGCTCTCTGGCTTTTGCCATGCAGGTATGTAACAGAATGTCACAAGTGTCACAGAATCCTGGGGTGGTGGGTGGGAAGGAACCTTAAAGCTCATCCTGTTCCACCCCCAGCCACGGGCAGGGACACCTCTGCTGTCCCAGATCCAAGTCTGTCCAGCCTGGCCTTGGACACTTTCAAGGATGGGGCAGCCACAGCTTCTCTGGTTAACCTGTGCCAGGGAAGGATTCCTTCTCAATATCCTGTTGAAATCTGTATTCCTGTGGTTTAATGGGATTTGGTAGTGCTGTGTTAACAGTTGGTCTCGGTGTTCTTAAAGGTCTTTTCCAACCTTAGTGATTCTGTGATTCTTTGAACAGTTGCTGTATTTTATCTACTCTGTGTATGCTCAAGCAGAGTCCTTCCTTTTTGCTCTGTGTGAAACCTTGAGCTGCTTTCAGGACTGTTTGTCTTTTTTTTCCCTGCTGCCAAGCTTGTGATGTTAAATCAGTGAAGTTGCAAAGATGTTAGGAAATGCAGGAGTATGAGAGACATATGTAATATGTCCTAAATCCTTTTTTGACAGAAACAGAACAAAAGCTGATTTATTCTTTGTTGTGTGTTCTTTCCTTCTTCCAAATCTTTTTTTCTTGTAACTTTATAATATAAAAATCTCTGCTGTCCTTTAAGCAGAGCTGCCATGGCCTGCAGTTATCATGGGTGATTCTCACTTCTGCAAGTGAGAGTTGAATCTCCTAAGGAGTACTCAGAAAAACCAACCAACCGAAAAAAAAAAAAAGGAGAAAGCCCAAACCTCAACAACTACAAACCCTTGGCACCGAAGTAGGAAGTGCTTTAGTGGTCACTGATCTGTCTGGGCTGTGCCTGGCTCAGTCTGTTTCTGTTCTGGTTTATTCTCTGAGCTTTGTCTCTCTCCTGGTTTCCTTTCTCAGACTCTCAGAGCTTCCTCTGTTGAGCTTCTTACTGAATCCTTGTTATCCTTCTTTGGCTTCCATCCATCCATGGCCCCGTCCCTGTGCCCCGTCCCTGTGCCCTGTCCCTGTCCCTGTGCCCTGTCCCTGTGCCATTCCATGGGCAGGGACAGGTTCCCTGTCATTCCATGTCAGGGGTTATGGGTGTGCTGTCTCACAGACTAAAGGCACTGAATTGTTCCATTTTCACTGCTGGAGTTGCCCCAGTGGGTCCTGAGTTTCCTTCTCCCAGTTCAGTCTTGAGGAAGGGAGAGCAGTTATGTGGTGAGATGTGAACTCTCTCCAGTTTCTGAAATGTATCCTTAATTCTGGTAGGAATTCTGCTGGGGTTTTGGGAAGGAATTCTTCCCTGTGAGGATGGGGAGGCCCTGGCACACGGTGCCCAGAGAAGCTGTGGCTGCCTCATCCTTGCAGGTGTCCCAGGCCAGGCTGGACAGGGCTTGGAGCAGCCTGGGGTAGCAGAAGGTGTCCCTGCCCATGGCTGGGGATTTAATGAGATGTGCATTAAAGTCTCTTCCCACCCAAACCATTCCAGGATTCTGTGATTCTGTGAATTCTCTGTGTTGTAATAACCAAACTTACTCAGTCCACGCTGTTCTTGGGGTCTGCAGGAAAACCTGTTTATCCTGGGGTGAAGAGCTGGAGGGTTCCTCAGCTGGCTCTTACAGCCTCTTCCTGATGGCCAAAATAATCTGCTTCAAAGTCTTCCCACACCCAAGCTTTTGTGTACAGAAAAATCCCTGAGGGCCATGTAATACGAATGTCTTCTAACAAAGTGAAGCTTTGATTAGATTTTGAATATTTAGAGCTCCCCCATTCCTTCATCATTCTCTAAAAACTCTCTGTGAACTAAGATATTTTGTGGAATCACTGGCCTCCAATAAGCTCAACCACTAAGCTGTGCTGGTTATCAGGGACACTGAAATTCCGAGTAGAACTGAACTTCGGGATAAACAGATAAACCAACCACAAGGTCTTCTGGCAGAGGCCTGGAGCTTTTAGGCCTAGAGTAGATTCTGGTTTTAGAGTCCTTACCCAAAAAAGTTACTGAAATATGTTAAGTCAAATGTATTGTTTTATTAAAATGCAGCAGCCTTTGGGGTGACGAGTGACAATGTGACATTTGGAATCTTGGTCATACAAGTTTAGCCCAAAACTGTGTCTTAGCTTAGCATTGTAGGACCTTCATGTGTGTGCAGTGCTCTGAAAGTGAGTTTGCATCCCTAGGGGGGGTGAGGTGGAGTATGGCCACTGTTATTTTTCCTTTATAGTGTCTTTAATTTGCTGAGCACGTGTGCTCACTTCACTTTGCTGACTTCCCCCGTGTAGCAGAGACTACTTGCTGCTTCATGATTTCTAATTGTTTTTTAATCTCAGTTCCATATAAACAAACTCTCTTGGCCTGTTTGCTTGCTTGTTTTTTTGATCAGCTTAGTGAACATCATTAGAAGAGATTTCTGCCCCAGTGCCGCCAGCTGATTAGAGGAGGACACCAAGGTTTTGTCTAATCTCTGGTGTGACTGTCATGTGCTGCAGCAAGGAAATGGCTTTGGAAGAAGCAGCCAAATCTGCGCGGGTATTAAACCATGTTCAGGAGACGAGTGTCAGTGGGGATATGGGCAGCCAGTCAGTGCAGGGAGCTTATTAAAAGACAAGGATTAACTTGGCTGCTGTTCCTGAGGTCATGGAAGTGGTGAGGGATTTCCAGGATGTACCTTTCCTTAAGGGTAAAGAATATCAGCAGCAAGTGGAAAATGCCCCATCTCTGCTGCTGACGGTTCGGGGGGTTCTCATCTTCTCCCGTGTACTGATCTTGCTCTCTGTGTGATTTCCATGGAGCAGGAAACCTGTCCTTACCTGTTGTCCTGGGGAGGGGATTGAGGGGATGCTGCTGGAGGAGCCCCTGGCGTTACAGGGGTGAAGTCCCAGGAGCAGGTCACAGTGGGACAGGCAGAGGTGAGCTGGGGCTGGATTCCAGCAGCCCCCTCCAGGCTGGGCGTGGGAACAGCCTGGAAGTGGTGCTGGGGTTGGAGCTGCAGCCAGGGCCCTCAGCAGTGCCTGTGGCCTCACTGCCCTGCAGGCCAGAGCAAACATCTGCAGCAGATTGGGAGTTCCAGGTAACATGGCTTGGCTTTTGATATGAATAGCAAAGCTTAGGGGTACTGTTTCTGTATGTAAAGAAAATTCCATAATGTTTAAAGTGTTCAGAGGGCCTAGGAAAGTGAGGATGTCTGCATTCCTCGTGGATGAGCTGCTGGTGTTTTAAACATTGGAATTGAGTATTCTCTGCTCTTTTCCTTGTCTCTGTGCTCCCAGCATCTCCAGGTGCTGAGTTACAGGCAGCAGCAGTTTGGTCAACTGAGCAGAGGGATCTCAATTCGTGTCACAAAAGTTTGAGAACAGAGAGGTTCTGTAACACCCTGAGCCAGTACTAGCACAGCATGAGATAACAGGACACTACATTTCTAGAAATCACAGTTTTTAGTGTGTGCAGCTGAAATGTCTGTGTAGGTGCAGACAGGAGGATTCATGGCCCAGAAGAAGGTGGTGCTGCATTTGACAGAATAGTGGATCCTTGTGTATTTGGTTTTCTGCTTTACAGCAAGGTTTTTTAATGAGGAGGGATAGCTCTCTCCACACTGGGAATAGCTACTCTTTGGGAAAAGCAGGGCTTTGTATGGGACATGTCCAGGCTGCTGTGACTCCTCACAGAATCTCGGAGTTGTCTCAGATTCCCACACAGGAGGCAGTTGTGTCGTGTTCTCTTTGGTCCTGTATTAACTGCTCAGTTCTAAGAATAAAGTTTAAATGGCACCACAGTGTGCTGGTGCAGCTCACAAGGTGGGCTGTGTTTCTGAAGGTGCAGTGGTGCTGTGAGGATGAGGATGGGCTGGGAATCCCCATTTGCTGCTGGTGGGATGGGACAAGGCCCAGCACTCAGCCTGCTGTAGGCCAGGTCTAACTCAGCCTGGCTGGGCTTTGTGTAGAAATCCAAAATCGTTCCTAGAACAGGGCAGCTGTGTCTGCACTGAGGGGAGGTGAGTGGAACAGGAGGTGAGGGACCCTGTAGAATTTGGTTTGCCCAGGAACCACCAGCCCTTTGCCCTCCCACTGCAGCATCACCACACCAGTTTCACGTGCTGGTTTTCACCTACTCAGTGTTATTTTCCTGAGTATTTCCAAGGCCTCCTGTCTCCCCTTGAAGACAGAGGTCCTGTCACCAGCTGCTGAGGCTGATCCAGGCCCGTGTTGACCCAAGGGTGTATTTTGTGTGGACTGGTGGTCATGTGTCCTGCCCTGCCACAGACACCTTTTGTGCAGTTGTTTTAACTTCAAATGACCCAATTCTAGAGAATCCTGGAGTGGCTTGGGTTGAAAGGAACCTTAAACCTCATCCAGTGCCACCCCTGCCATGGCAGGGACACCTCCCACTGTCCCAGGCTGCTCCAAGCCCTGTCCAGCCTGGCCTTGGGCACTGCCAGGGATCCAGGGGCAGCCACAGCTGCTCTGGGCACCTGTGCCAGGGCCTGCCCACCCTCACAGGGAACAATTCCTTCCTAAATTTCTTGATTATTTTTACTAATATATAAATTCGGAATGTTTTGTGCAGGTTCAAGTCGTACACAACAAAATCTTCTCTTTCCCATTTCCAAGGGGTGTTGTTGGATCCCGATCCTGCATTTGGTGTGGTTCTGGTCCATAAAACCATGTGAAATAGAATTTTCTGGACTGTCAGTACAACTGGCAGGAAGATCAAAGTTCCAAGCAGCTGATCTCAGACAGAGATTATAAGGGCAGGATAATCGGATAAAGGGCAGTTGAAGAAATTTGACACTTAAAATACTTTTTGTAAATCTGCCTATCCTGGTGTGTCCTTGATTTTGGGAGGAGAATTTGTGAAGCTGGGCTTGTCTAGGCAAGATATTTTGGGGAAAGATAAGAGATTTGGAAGCTTACTGTAGATAATGTCTAATAACTGATTAACTTTATGCAGGTAGGGTTTGTATGGGGAAATGAGTGTGTGGGACTTGTAGCTAATCACTAGGGTTTATCTTGTTTGTGCATTATCTTGTTTATATTTCATAATAACACTAATCCTGAAACACACGTTCCTTGCTTCCTGTAGAGAGAGAGAAAATGTGTTCAAGTGTTGAGTATAAATGGAGCTACTTCCAGGAAAAAAACCCCAGAAACTTGGGATCAACCAATTTATTCGTCAGAGGAATTTAAATCAGCAACAAATTACAAGACACTTAGTGCTGTCAGACAGCTTAAACTTCCTCATTGATTCAGCACTGGCTGCTGGAAGCAGGAATTCTGTCTACACATTTTTTCTTGCTAATTATGTAGAAATACGTAATGGTGCTGAAATGCTATTTTTGCCTCCAAATGTAATCCTGCATTTCTGCAGCAGCCTTTCCCTTTGGTGGGTGATTCTGCATGAATCAATGTGAAATTCTAGCAGGAAATTTCATGTTCTCAGTGTTGGTGAGTGCACACACGTGTGGAACGTGGTGATGGAGAGGAGCTGGGCAGCAGTGGTGAGGCAGGGGGGAGCTGTATCCTCCAGGGAAGAATGAGTTTCCTTGCAGCAACTCTCATGTTTCTGGAATTTGTCAGTTTTTGCTTTAATGCTATTTATAGTTGAGCATATATAAACATTGGCCTGTGTTTAGGTGAAAACACAAAGTTTCATTTGAAGTCTGATGTGTGTGGAGCAGGGCTGTGGCAGTGAGAGTTCTTAAAGGTCCCCAGGCACTTGGGATTCCTCTGGAAAGCTGAACTGCAGGTCACTGACGGGGTGTTGGAGGCTGTGAAGCTGTGTCTGAAAAGCCAGGAGAATTGTTTTCCTTCTGAAAGGTTGGATTTGACCAGAAACTTCTGCCATGAGTCCAGAGATTCACAGAATGGTTTGGAAGGGACTGGAAAGCTTATTCTTATTCTTATTCTTATTCTTATTCTTATTCTTATTCTTATTCTTATTCTTATTCTTATTCTTATTCTTATTCTTATTCTTATTCTTATTCTTATTCTTATTCTTATTCTTATTCTTATTCTTATTCTTATTCTTATTCTTATTCTTATTCTTATTCTTATTCTTATTCTTATTCTTATTCTTATTCTTATTCTTATTCTTATTCTTATTCTTATTCTTATTCTTATTCTTATTCTTATTCTTATTCTTANACTTACACTTACTCTCACTTTTGCTCCTGTTGTACTACAAGGAGCAGCTGCATTTGCTCTCCTCAGAGATGAGTGCAGCAGTTTGCAGAGAGCAGTTTACATCTCCTTGTAACTGAGCCTTTACACCAGCTGGCACTGGCACTGCTACCTGTGGCAGGACAGGAGAATCTCAGGCAGACACTCAGGGCTGCTGCTGCTCAAAGTGTTCAGTGTGGGGCTCCAGAATGGGGATTGCAGCAGAGTGTGTCTGCAGGTAACTACAGAACCCTTCATATTCTGTGTGTGAGTTGAATGGATACACACACTGCCATTCCTTTCTCCTCAAGAAATCCTCTGAGAGGAGTGAATTGTTATCATCTGTCATGACTCATAAAATATTGTTCACTACAAAAGCTCCTTCTCAACCCCCAAGTTACTGGGTAATTGAGAACTTGTCTCTTTGGGCTGGTTCTTGGGGATTTTTTTTTGTTTAAGAAATTTATTTTTGACTCTCTAATATGGTGAAGGTTCTGTCAAGCCTTTTGCTTTAAAGAGTTGCTTATACCCAAGACTCCCACAGGATAATTTTTTCTCAGGGAGCACATGATTTTTGCAGTAATCCACAGGCAGCACAATTGTAATCTTTGTGAATAATTCCAACAATATGATAAAGAGAGAGGGAAGGAAAAGCCAGCATTAGAATTGAAGCACATTCCCAAAGATCACAAGACCATTAGAGCAAATCTTTAATTTCATGCTCCATTGATAAAGACCAAGTTAGTTGAAATTGTGGTCTAAAATACGACACGGTGCCTCCATCCTGGAGCACCTGGTGAGCACACCTAAGGCTGCAGGTGTGCAGGAGACTGGGATGAACTGGAGAGCTGGGGTGAACTGGAGAGCTGGGATGAACTGGAGAGCTGCAAATAGGAGAGGATGGAGGGAGCCTTAGTGGGGAGCCTTAGGAGGGAGCCTTAGTGGGGAGCCTTAGGAGGGAGCCTTAGGAGGGAGCCTTAGGAGGGAGCCTTAGGAGGGAGCCTTAGGAGGGAGCCTTAGGAGGTCTCCTGGGTAACACAGGGAGGAAGAGAGATCAAACCCACGAGATTAACACAGCACAGGGAGGACATGGAGCTCTTGGAGCTGAGGCGGTCACTGAGTTGATCCAAGGGCTGGAGCCTTGGCTCTGGAGCCAGCCTGAGACAGCTGGAGCTGTTCCCTGGAGAAGAGAAGGCTCCAGGGGGATCTCAGAGCCCTTTCCAGGGCCTGAAGGGGCTCCAGGGGGGGCTCAGGGCTCCAGGGGGATCTCAGAGCCCTTTCCAGGGNGGACCCCTTGGGAGGGCCTGAAGGGGCTCCAGGGGGATCTCAGGGCTCCAGGGGGATCTCAGAGCCCTTTCCAGGGCCTGAAGGGGCTCCAGGAGAGCTGGAGAGGGACTGGGGACCTTGACCTTGAGGGACAGGACACAGGGAATGGCTCCACTGCCAGAGGGCAGGGCTGGATGGGAGATTGGGAAGGAGTTCCTGTCTCTGAGGGTGCTGAGGGTGCCCAGAGCAGCTGTGGCTGCCCTGGATCCCTGGAAGTGCCCGAGGCCAGGCTTGGAGCAGCCTGGGCTGGCAGGTGTCCGTGCCCATGGCAGGGGTGGAACAGCACAGGCTTTAAGCTCCCTCTCAGATCTGTGAATCTCACTCCATAGGATGTTGTTAGGGTGATGGTGCTAAATTTGGCTTTTTTTCCTTAGGAAGTCACTTGCACAGTTGGAATTCTGAAAACAGGTTTGTCTCAGATTCTCACGTGATGTGCTGCCCTCAGCCCTTCGTTCTGGATGAGAACAGTTTCTCTGGAAGTTCATGAATTATTTCTTTGTTTGAACAAGTTTGTGTCCTTTGTTTCGGTTCAGAATGTGGATCTTAATGTTTGTTTGTGTTCTGAAATAAGTTTTTTCCGTGCTGTTATTTCCAAGCACTTACTGTAACTTTTTCCAAAGGTTCTGAAAGGGTTGGGTTATGGTTCATATCTTTCAGGCAAAAACATTATTTCTTTTCTCGTGTAGGCCACGGGTGGCTTTTTGACCGAGTTCCTTTTGTCCCACAGAATCTGTCTATGACCTTCTCCCGAAGGAGCTGCAGTTGCCACCTTCCAGAGAAACATCCATAGCATCCATGAGCCAAACAAGCGGTGGCGAGGCCGGCTCGCCGCCTCCAGCTGTAGTTGCTGCTGGTAAGGACTCTCCTTTATTCTGCTCTTCCCTTGAGGTCTGTAACGTTCTGGCCGACATGAACAGTGCTGGCAAAGTTCTGAGAGTAAAAAGAGCTTGTGGAGAAGCAGGAGTTCATTCTAGGAGAGTGCAGGGGCTGTAATTCAGCAGGGTGATCAAAAGCGTCAGGTATTTTATGTTAATTGTTGCTGTGGTTCATACAGGCATCCCTGTCAGAAATAAATCACCTGTCCCTCTATTCTGTTGTGCCACACAGGCAATTAACTCCTAGAATGCACTCTGTCCTCCAAGGGAATAAATCCCTGTTTGGAACTAGGGCGGGATGCTGACTGACTCTAAGCCAGTGGATTCTAGTTAGGATAAAAATGGAATGGGAGATGACATTTGGGGCCATGAAACTTTTACCAAAATGTGAGGAGGAAGAAAAGGTCATGTTTTCCGTTGGGGCCTGAGGAAGTGTAGTATTTGAACTCCTTTCACACACATCTCTAGTGTGATGTGGTAAAAAATCCTCAAATACTCGAGGATATAGTGTATATCAGCTGGAACTCTGTAAGTGACCTGTGTAGCTATTTCTCTAATTGACAACATATAAAAAAGAGGCATGGCCTTTTAATCTGCATCCTTTTCTTATTCCCTGCTGTGTTCTAGAGTTTAAAGACTCTCACTGATCTTCATTAAACATAAAAAAGTGAGACCTAAGGGCAAAGCTCTGATTTAGGAGATTAGCCTCAGTGCTGGCTTGCTCATGGAATTCTTGTCAGTAACTTGTAGATGTTAGTACAGATCTGTGCAGTGGGGAAAAAAGATAATTTTGCCCACTCTAGATGCTTCTCCCTTCATTGGATAAGGGTTTTTTCATAATTTGATCCCCTTATTTCTTACAAGGTCATGTTCCACTTTCCTAATTGGCATTAAATTGCTGCTTGAGAAAAAAATATCTACAGGGTGAGGATTCAGATAGCTGCATCATTCCTTTTTCTCTCTCTCTGAGTTCATGTGCACCAAATGTTTGTGTGAGAATGTTCCCCAGATTTACACAGTCCAGGAATCCCCATCAGAACCTGCAGGGGTTGTAGGTTTGTCAGAGAAACTTTACAGCACTGCTCACCATTCATGTTTTGCCAGACCTCTCCTGAGAACCTGTGGATTTAACTGTGCACAGTGGAACTTGGCCATTGAAAGAATTGGATGCTTTTGTTGTATTGAAAGGATTTGGTGTTTTTATATCACTTACTGAAAAAATAATTTGGGCATCTGTTTCTAAAATCAAAGTGCTTAATGATGGGTTTGGTTCCCAGACAGCATCAACCAAATCTTGTAGAGACAAGTATCCTAAAAACAACTGAGCAAAACCACCCCACAAACCCTGTTACACTCTAAATCCACAGACAGGCCTGAACTGCTAATTAATTCTGTACCTAACAGAAAATGCTGAAATTGAATGGAACTAAAAGTCTGTTGCCTCTAGGTATTTGGTGTTTGCCAACAGCCAGTCCAGATCCTTTAAAAAACCTGAGATGCATTCATTAGGGGTGTTTGGGTTAAACTGCAGCACAAGTTTCTGGAATGAAAAGCTTCAAAAATTAATGTTGAAGCTTCTTGTTAACACTGAGAGAAGACCTGATCATTCACCTATGAACACTTTCCAATGTTAGGGACCACAGAGGGTCACAAAGACTGAGCTGACACCAAGCTGGGAGCTGGGATTGTTCAGTGTGGAGAGGAGGAGTGTCCAGGGTGACCTCAGAGCTCTGCAGTGCCCACAGGGGCTCCAGGAGACCTGGAGAGGGATTTAGGGCAAGGGGCTGGAGCAATAGGTGTTAAAAATTCTGTTTGAACTGCCCCACCCAACAAGACAAACCCCCGGAGGAGCAGAGACCCCTTTTGTTTGCATTGCTGGTTTGCACGTGGCTCTGTGTGTTCCTCCTGTACCCCCTTGGCAGAGAACAGGGTGGTTTGCTGTTTTTTCAATTGTTGTGGGCTTTCTGCAGAGATTGAGAAGCTGCCCCCACACCTGCAGTTACCCTGCCTGGAGCAGTAACGAGAGGTCTGGCTGGGGTTTCCTCACAGGAGAGCTGTCCTGGGCTTTGTGCAAGCCAGGACATTTTACATACGTACATTTTACACTTACATTTCACAAGATTCAGATCTGCTCTCATTGGCATGCATCAAATATTTAATAGCAGAGTGTAGGCAGATTTCTGGGGAGCTGACACTGCACAGGAGCAGGGTGAGGAGGAAGGGCTGGCAGCCCCTTCTGTATCTGAAATTTTTCCCTTGTTTTGTGTAAGTCTTTCTTTTTTTTT
>VXBR01008547.1:20318-55010 GCA_013400215.1 Cisticola juncidis
TTTTTGTCTAGTCTTAACTCGCCTTAAAACCTCCTTTTTTAGGAATGAGAGGGAAATGATTGTGCAGGGCTGTAGGTAATCTCATTTACTCTTGTTTTTAAAAGGAAGGGCTTATTTGAACAGCTAGCCACACCATGTAGAATTCCCCTGCAGATCTGATTATTCTGGATAATGAGAGGATTCCGTGACAGGGATTGATCCAAAGCGCTCAGAGCTTTTTACTACTCCTCTAGCAGTTCACACAGCTTGTTCTCTGCTTCCTGAAACTCAGAGTAAGACAATATTTGGCTGAAATTCATCTATTTTTGTCACCTTGCTGCAGGGTTTTGTCCCTTATAAATCATATTGTAGGTTGGAAATGCTGCTGCAGTTCACTCCTGGTTTTTTTGGAGGAGCAGGATAGGCTGGATTTAGCAGTGATGACCTCACAGGGACAGACTTCTAGTTCTTCTTCCATTTGGAAATTTGTTTTGTGATTTACAGAACAGTTGTAAGAGTATGAAAATGGAATGTTGCTGATTGGATTCTCATTAATTTGATAATAAATGTGTATCTCCTATTTAATCCAGACAAAAGAGATGTTACCCACTCTGAGTATTCAACAGACAAATACGATTTCATGGAACTCTGGGATTTGAGCTGCTATCTCAAGCTTCTAATTCTGTTGTTCTTCTGGAAAACAGAAGGGAGGGAACAGATCTGTCCTTACCCCAAACTGCTCCCTGTGCTCTCTACTTGGATTCCAGGGTCTTTGTTCAGGGACAGGAAAAGGAGGATTTTGCCTGATGCAGCACCATAAACACATTAAATATGAATCATCTCAGGCTGTGGAAATGCATGAGGGTGTCATGCTGAGAAATGTCATTGTGTGCTCTGCCTGAGGATTTACATGCAGTGAATGTGCCTGGAGCTTTCCCAGTGCTCCTGCTCTGGGTTTGTGAGCTCAGCTGGGAGGAGCTCCAGTCTCTTCTCAGTTGGTTCTGAAAGGCTGAACCATTTTTGGTGTTGATCAAGACACCTTCAACCTTAAAATGCTTAAAACTCACTGTGCCCATTCCAGTCCTTTCTCAAAGGTGTCTTTCCAGTTTGTAGGTAGCACATGGTTCTTGTCCTTGGGGGATGATCAGGACTATTTTCCACCATGTTCTTTAAATGAGTGTTGCTTTTTCATCTTTTATCTCCAGGAATGCTCAGACCTCCTGAACCCCAGTGAACTGTTACAGAAATTCACTGCCCTTCTCACCATCCCCTGTTCCTCCTGCAGCAGAACTTGCAGTGAGATGCTCCATCTTGCTGATGATCTCTCAAGCTGCTTTCCATTTCCCACAGAGGAAATAATTACATATTTCCATATTTGTTGTATTGCTGTCCAGTTTCCAGTTCTTAGTCTCCAATGGAATTCTCCAGGTCTCTTGCTTCAACAGAAGGGGAACATGTTCTGTGCTACTGAAATCTGTGTTCTGATCTCTTCTTTTGCATTCTCCATACTGGGATACAGTAAATCTGAGATACAGTGAAGTTTTCTGGCTTGCAATTACATCCTAGGAAAATAGGTAAATGGAAAATGGTAAATAGGAAACTTTATCTTTTTGTGATCAATTTTATCCTTCTTTTTATGCTTCTTTTTAATTAAAGGGAAAGTCTACTGGTCCAAACAGATGTAATTGTCTTTTTTGATTTGAGTTGTAATTGAAATGGTTCCATAAATATCTTTGGTAATTTTAATTATGAGAATAAGGCTTTGCTTCTGAATTGCTACTTTAGAGACTGGATAAAGATTCCTGCATTGCCTGTGGGGTAGAGACTGGCTGCTATGGGGTTGTGTTTTCTGCCAAAAAGCCAAAATAAGGCTTTTTGATCCTTCCCCAGCAGAAGATCCTAAGGAAGCCTCAAAATGGAGATGGGTTTGTTTTGGTTTAGTTTTCCCTGAGTGGCTTCTCAGGCTTCATCATTTTTATTTTTACTGAAAATATTTTGTTCAGTTATCATCCTTCCTGGTGTCATTAGTCAGGTTTTCCTGTTGATACAGAAATAATTTCCAGGGATTTCAAAGGGGGTCTCAGTGCTGTCCCCAGTTCTCTTATCCTGGGCTTCTGATTGCAGGTTGTAAACAAATGAGCAGAAAAAAAGGTTCTTCTTTGTAGTTGGGCTCCGATGCCTGTAAAAACTTCCATTTCTTTGTAGGCTTTTCCCTTCCTCTTCCTCCGCCCTCCCAGCTGGAGATGCTTCCTGTCCTTTCCAGGAGGATTCTTCCGGGGATTTCTGTCTGAGCCTGCTGGCTGCAGGCACCACTCAGACACTTCTGTGTGACACAGAGAGCTCCAGGCAGCCCCTGAAGCTCCCTCAGACCTCACCTCCTGTGCTGTGCAGGGGTTTGGGTGTTTCTCCTTAAGTTCCTGTCCCAAAATACCCGGGGCAGAGCCAGGTCCTGAGGAGGGTCAGCTTAGCTTGGACAGATTCCTTCATCATTCCAGAGGGTTTTCTGATGAGGCTTCATTGCTGGGGAGTGCCAGAGATAAAGGTTTTTCTTATGTTTCCATTATATGGAAACATGTTAGGTGTGTTCTCTCCAAATTGAGCTGGAATATCTCAGTTGTATGGAGTTGTGTGTGTGTTGGGAGCCTTCCTGCTCCGTGAGCTTCCTTAGAATTCCATATTTATATTGGTGTTTATGTCAAGTTCATTTCTTCTTTCTAAATGCTCTGTTTTCAGTCTTCATGAATTTCATGTCTAGTTCACCTCTTCTTTCTAAATTAAATTATTAATTATTTCAATCTTCATGGATTTCATACAGTCAGTACACCCAATTTTCTAGAACTGCTCAATCAAACAGAAACTGTTTCATCGTTCTGTGAGGTTTTTCCTCAAGCAGTTTCTTGTATTAAATGGCTGCTGTTACTAGATCAGAGAACAGATTGAGAACAGACTTTTGTAGTCTGTTTCTTAAATTCTTTGCCAGCTCCATCGATCCTGAGGTCTCCTCCAGGGCGGTGCTGGGGGTGGCAGGCAGGGCTTGGAGAGAGCAGCTGGGTCCCAGAGTTCTGCTTGCTTGGAATCAGCTTTTTCCAGAGTGGGAATTCCATGGAATTGGTGTGTGAGCCACTAACAAAACCCTCCTTAGACACCTAAACTTGAGTGGTAATTGAATAATGGGAGTCATAACAAAACTATTGATTGATGTATTTACCCAGAGTATAATAATACACTGCTTGGGTCAGCATGGGAATGTAAAGGGGAATTTACACTGTTGGGCTTAATGTAAATTAAATTAACCTACCTATCTTGAATCTGAGTGTGTTTAATAACTGGTGAATTGGATTGCTTTATGATATTTGCTGGGATGCTAGTTTTTTTCTCTATTAATACACTTAACTTGCATTCTAGCTTCGCCATTCAGAGACAGGCATCGAGTGGTGGGTTGTGTGACAGTGTCTGTCAATAGTGAAGACAAATAGTGCCAGAGACACTTAACCCATCCAATCTCACCCAGGGTATAGGTCGGTCTTGTTTTCAGACTTCTTCATAAGTCTCTTTTCTTTCTTTCTTTTTTTTAATTTTTTTTTTTAATTTAATTTTTTTGTTTATTTCTGAATAGTGGATTGATACTGATTTGAAACTAAACTTTTTGGAAAAGTTTTTGACATGACATCAGTAATACGAGAAGAAGAAAAGTAGAACCCCAAGTTTGGCATGTGAGGTGTTGAAAGCAGGTTTGCAGCCACTTTGTAAGTTCTGGGTTTTACTTTTAAAACCTTTGACAACATAAAGGTTGATAGTGGAAATTTTGCACTTTCCTTCTGGATCTGTCCTGAAATTGTTCTTCTGTGTCCAGGGGTTCAAATAAACTAATTAACATTAAAAAAATCTTATCAAGGACATGACATGCTAGAAAAATCAACACATTTAATAAAAGTTACACTTCTCATATTAAGTTTATGCACCCCTTAATCCTCACCCTGTGGTGAGTTTTCATTTTTGACACTTGTTTTCTGCACAGAACATACAGGATACCATGGAATGCAGGGGAGGCTCTGAAAAAGAATAGTTCTTTAATGGCTTTTTGCTTGTCCTGGCTGTCCATGCACAGGTGGCTGGAAAAATGTGAAGCTAAAAATATCTTCAGTTTATTTATTTGTCTTTATAATCTTAAGCTTTCCAGTCTGGGAAATGACTTGCCTTTGCAATTAAAGAGCAGAGTCATCAGGACACTGTTTGAGGACTTGGTAATCCTCGTTGTATTTAAGGGTATTTGAAGAGTGAACAAGGATTTCAGGGTTGGCTCCATAGAAGTGTTACCTAAAAAGACTCCCTCAATGCCAAGCAGTGGTTTTTTTTTCTGTCTCCTGCCTTTCCAAACCTTTTTTTTAGAGGCTGAATGCCTTGTTTGACTTCACAGGAGAATAGGATATAGAAAATACGTCATTGCCTTGGTTGCTAATGCAGGAGGTAATAAATTTTCTCTTTTTTTTGGTACTGAAAAGAAGCCTGCCCTGGTTTGCTCACGGAGACACTCTTTGCTGTGTGCTCCCTTACTTTTAATTCTTGTGCTGGACTGATTGATACAATTCTGCCCCTTTCAGGGGAGAAAAACTTGCAGGACAGGCAGCAAAATCTGAATTAGTTCTTCCAGCTCCCTTTGATGTGATGGCAGTGCAGAGATTCAGGAGGTTTAGTTTCAACTAAATCATCACAGTTGCTCTATGTGGAATGTGGAATATTCTTTTCTCTTGTTTTTTATTTAAAAAAGGAGAAAAAACCACCTTGTGATGCTGATGCACATTTCATTTCTATTCCTGAGGCTGCACACTTGCCATGACAAGCACTTGGCTTCTGTTCAGTGTCATTGCCCTGAAAGTTTGATTTTGAGACTGTGTTAAATGAAATATATTCAGTCTTCTATTTCAAAATGTACCTACTCACTTAAGAATACATATATGTATTTGTCATTGCACGCACTGTTAAATTGCAAATCACGAGGCACCTGTACCAATTCCCATTAATATGTGTCTAAAGAAAGTAAAATAAAAGGAATGCTCAAAGCTGGGGAAGGTGTGTGTGTGCTCTCACCTTGTAAAGCAACACAAGATAAAATTGCTAAATTACGTATTTTCCAAAATGCAGCACGTTCATCCAAGAAACCTCTTTGGGTGTCAGATAAAGCCACTGGCTTTGGAATACAATGGACCCAAAAGGGAGCCATGTAGAGCAGTGTTTATTCATTGCAGTACCATGGTGAATTCTTATTTGATTGACCCAGTTTATTTATTAGTTCAAAGGAAGATGAGTTGGCTCAAGGCCTGCATACTCTGAGAAAACATAGATTTCACTCTTTCTTGGTATTTTCATATCTTAAAATGTTACTGAAGCAGTCAGTAATTTATCTAATTTATGCCCCCAAAGGTTTTTAAATCTTTGTATTTCACTGTTCCAATACAGTCAGTTTACTCCATTTGCTGTAATATTTATCATGCTTCCTTATTTTGGGGTGGTAATGGCATTCATTTATTATATAAGGCTAAACAGAGGTTTTCTTGCCATTACTGTTCAGTTTGGGTTTGTTTCCAAGATGTAATCACATCATTACACAGGGGCATCTCTGGTAAATGGAGGAGAGTGTAACCAATTTATCAAGGACAATGTTTATTTACTTTTTTAAAGTATAAAAGCCCACATACACATATTCATACACATAAGTGCTTTTTAACTTCTAGAAAAAGAAAGGAGGAGAAATTGTTCTGGAGAGCAATAATGATGATATTGCAATAATGATAATATTTCACAGTGCTGCACCCTCAAACAACACTTCCATCACCAGCTCTTTTAGCTTCATGCTGAAAAGCATTTGGTTCAGTGATATATTTATGTTTTTCCCTAGGACAGTGAGGGAAAAGTGCAGGTTTTGCACTCCTGGCCAGGAGATGCACTGAAGCTGACCCAGTGCTCGGTGCCCCCGCAGAGCTGAGCCTGCAGTGTCCCAGGTTTCTCACACTGCCAGGATTGCTGTGACCACGATAAATGAGATAAATGTGATATTAATGTGTTGGAGGAGGGGTCTGCAGTGAAGCCCTGCTGCCTGTTTGTGTGTAATGATTTCCTGGTCTGAGTCCTTGTCCCACAGACCCCGCGCTGCCTCGGGCTCTGCCCTGAGCTCATTTTCTGACTTTCCTGGGCAAATCCTGGGATTCAGCCCCAGTCCTGCAGCTCGGCCGGGTGCTCCAGGCCCTCCCTGGCACACTTCTGCTTCTCTGGAGGTATAAATGATGGATGGAAACCAATCCTCTTTTCCAAAACAAACATCCCAAACAGCATCGGGCTGTCTCGACTCAAAGTGGCTGCAAATCAGCTCCTAAATATTGTCACTGAAATGAATATCTAGATTTAAGAGTTCTTGCCAATCCTATAAATGTTTTTGAAAGAAGCATTGCATTAATGCATGATACAGAAAGGAGAAATTTGCCTTTAAATTGGAATGCAAAGTGACTGAATTCTCCAGTTTCAGCCACTGTATTTGCCAAAGAACAAGCTGGAAAATGGAACTGGTATCATTCAGCTGCTCCTGGTTCACTGGGAGGCTCGGGGAAGGCAGAATAATTTATTGATAAACTGTAATGACCTCTAAATTGGACAGTCTGAAGTGGTGCAAGTTTGTTTTACATTCATTTAAAAGGAAAAGCTGTAGGAAACAGTAATGGTTTAAAAATTCTTTATTATCAGTCATTGATACTCCCAGTAATTCCCAGAATAGGAAAGTTGCTCAGTTTTACTGTTAATTAAATGTATCTATCATGACTGAACATACTTTATTATCTTACTTTTAAATGACTAAAACTGTATACAATAGTCCAACAGTCTCCAAATCTTTTAGACTTGAGAGAGTACTGCAATATTTTGGATTTTAAAAAAATCCCAAGCAGCAAAAAGGAAAACATCGTGTTCCTCTTAGTAACAGGGATTACCTGTATGACAGCAGTAACTAGCTGAACAAACATACGGTATTATTTTGTATATATTTAATGTACAATTTGTTTCCAAAATTAGGTTATTTTGGTGCTTCTGGTTTATCAGGTGTGGGTGGCAGCGCAAAAATACAGAAAACAGAGTCTCCCCACAGGAAGCTAAAATCTGACTATAAAATTCAGGTGTTCCTCAGTGAGCTACAGCTGACTGAAATAAATAAATGTATTTGCATGGCCTGCTTCCCCTGGAATATTTAACTTACGTGTTCCATTGATTTATCTGTTAAAGTTCTTCAATGGCAACAATTCTGTTCTCCAGAAATCCAGGGCTTTGTTTAATAATTTTCATGTTTCTAAACCAAATTGAGCTCTGAGGCCTCTGCAGAAGTCGCAGTCGCAGTGTTGGAAATCTCCCATTTAATGTGAATTTTTCAGAGATCCTGTCCCAGGCTGTCTCTGTGGAAGGGACCAATAAAGTCTGAGAAAAATTGGTCCCAGTGACTGAACAAATCAAACTACAGAAATTCCCAGTCCTTGGCTCAGCGTGTCTCCAACACCGATTAGATCATCCCTGTTTTGAACCTTCCAAATCAACAGCTCACTCATAGTGACTGATACCAGTTCCATTTTGCCTTCCAACTCAGTTGATTTTATATTTTATTTCTCATTTATGATGGAATAATCAGCAGCTCTTTTTCTCATTTATTTTCTCATATTTTTATTCCAGGATTTGCCTCTGAAGCAGGGAGTGTCTGCATTAAAAATGACCTGTAGTTCTCTGCTTCATAGGTTAGAAACTTATTTTAATATTTTGTGGCTAAGCACAGTCCCATTTTTTTCAAAAAAAAAAAAAAAAAATTCCAACAATAAATTGTTTAATTGGCATTGAATGTGGATTATAAGCACTTTGCTTTGGGGCTATTTTAGATGAAATGGCTTCTACACCATTAATTAGTCCAGCTGAGGCAATGAAAGCTCTGTTTATTCGCAGCCATTCGTACGAATTAACATTAAGTCGTAAAAAAATCTGATCGCAGTGGATCGTGCTAAGACTGGTTTGGACATTTCCAAAGCATGGCTAGGCCGTGTTGCTTTGAGCACTTCCATTCCAAAAGAGAACCAAATTCCAAACGTTTCCTGGGGGAAAGCAATCGGTTCCTAAATCCCCTTGATCTCACTGGGACTGCTATAGCCAGCGCACGCCGCGCCAGGCTCCTGTATTTACTTGTGAATTGTACACCGCAGATGCTTCTTCAGCTCCCTCCTCTTCCTCCATGGGCGGTGCTTGCAGCTCCTTTACCACCTCTTCCAGCCCTACCATTTACTCTACCTCAGTCACCGACAGCAAGGCTATGCAAGTGGAGAGCTGCTCCGCCGCGGGGGTAAGTACCCGAGGGGTAAGTGAGCTCAGCAGTGCCGCAGCCCCGCAGCCGCCGGCCACGCCGAAGCGCCACACGGTCCTCTACATCGCGCCTCCGCCCGAGGACCTGCTGGACAACAGCCGGATGTCCTGCCAGGATGAGGGCTGTGCACTGGAGTCAGAGCAGAGCTGCAGTATGTGGATGGAGGATTCCCCCTCCAACTTCAGTAACATGAGCACCAGTTCCTACAATGATAACACTGAGGTGCCACGTAAATCGCGCAAGCGCAACCCAAAGCAGAGGCCAGGGATCAAACGCCGAGATTGCGAAGAGTCCAACATGGATATCTTTGATGCCGACAGTGCCAAAGCGCCTCACTATGTCCTTTCTCAGCTCAGCACGGACAGCAAAAGCAACTCAAAAGCAGGAAATGGGTTGGTATCTGCTTTTTTTTTTTTTTCTTTTTTTTAGAACAAACATTCTATCTCCGTATGTAAAACCCAAACTAATAAAAGTGCCCCGTGCCCTGGCAAATGTTCTGCTTAGGTTCTCACATAAACCCATCCCTTCTCTGCTGTCCCTGTCATGTCCTAGCCCAGGCTGAGTTCTTCCTGCCCCCAGAAATTGTGGCTGCCCCACCCCTGGAAGTGTCCAAGGCCACGTTGAATCGGGCTTGGAGCAGCCTGGGAATAGTGGAAAGTGTCCCTGCCCATGGCAGAAGGTGGAACTGGATCTCTTGAAGGTCCCTTTCAACACAAACCACTCCATGAATTCTGTGATAAGTTCTCATTAGACTTGTTAATCTTTATTGAGAAGATAAAGCTAAACTTTCCTGCAGCAATCAAATGCAGCGCTGATGAGCTCATCTGTTCTTTAAATGAAATTCCCAAAAGGCCACACAATTCCCATTATAAAATGGCAATGAAAATGTATTTAAAAAGAGAGGCAGAGTGGAGTTGGTGCACCCTGAATGTTTTTTTTGCAGGGTTTTCTGTGAGGATTTCAGTCTGTACACTTCACCTGCTGCTCTATTTGTCAAATAGAGGTAGGGATGCCAGTAGAAGCTAATGGTTAATGTCTCATTCAGGTTTCTCATAATTTAATTTATCGCTTGCTTTACTTTTTTATGAAATGTTAAGACAATATGGTGAACCAGTTTTTGGTTTTTCCTTGTGAATTGACTTCTGTATTTGATTTTTTCAGAAATAAATCTCTAATGCTGTTTCTCTCTGTGCTTCTGGGTCGTGTGCGTGTGTCTGCGTGGGCACGCCTGGGTGGTGCCCCTCATCTCCCACCTCACACTCCTCACTCAGTGCATCCCAGTAGCTGCTTAAAGAGGACAGTCCCATCAGTTTGCAAGAGTGTGTTGATACATTTCTTTCTTATTTCATTTTTTGACTTGCTGCTTCTTTAATACTTTTAAAGTGGCCAAATGGAGAGATTTGGCTCTTTTATTTTGGGCTTTTTTGGGGGCAGGAGTGCATTTTGGTTTCACTTTTATGTCTGTGCTTGCAGTACGTTCTGATGTTCATCACAGCAACGGTGAATATTAAAATTTGACTGATGGCAAAGATGATGAACTTCTCATGTCCCAAAGGGAAAGAGCCTGGAGTCTGTATTCCCTGGGTCAGTGCAGTTCCATACTTAAAATGTCACTGTGAAAAGCAGTTCTGAACATGTCCTGAGTGTGCTGCTGCTTCCTGGGCATGGTGGCCTCTGCCCTTGGGGTTTTCTCCAGCCAAAATTGATGGTAATAGAGTCAAACCTTGGTACCTGCTCGACCTGGGCAGGCTGGAATGAGCAAGGTGCCTCCCCCACCTCCAGGGACCAGGCTTGCCCTTACAGAGGGAAAAGCTTTGTGGAAAGACAGGAACTGTGACACTCTAAGTGTGATCTCAGAGAGGGTTTGTAACCTCTGAAAGAATATGTGAGATGTTGGTCTAAACACAGAACAAGCCTTCCCCAAAACCACAGGGCTGAGCAGGGAAATCCTGTGTTCTGTGAGTGCAGAATGTGCATATAAGGAAGGTTTTTCCTCAGGTGTTGCAGGCCAGACTGAGCTGCAGGAAAACTCCCAGGTAACAGAACCTTCCTTGGGAATAAATGCTCTGGGATAAGACGTGGCCAAGATCTTAGAAAACTTAATTTTGCTATTGGAATATGGAGATTTGGCCTTACAAATCTGGGTCACCGTAGTGACTGGAGTTTTTTAAACTTCCCAGCCTGGTGGAGCTCAGCCAAGGGAGTTAATTTACTTTTGGCTTAAAGAAAAGAGCAAGGAAAGCTGCTGTGCTCCGTGGTGAATGGAAATGGCATCTGCCCCTAAAGAGACAGTGGTTGTTAAAGCCAGGAAGGGAAAGAATACGTTCCTGTGGAAACTTGGAATTTGTGAAAGCCCTTTTAGAAGGGGATGAATTGGTGGTGATTCAGGGCAGACTCAGGTTTCCTGGTCTCACTTTCACTTTCAGGTCTGCCCTGTGAGCAGCCCTGGTGGCAGAGCAGGACCAGGCCAGACTGCTCAGGAGATCTGCTTGAGTAGAGTCATTGGATTGCCACTTACATTTATTCCTTTTAAAAAATGAAGTGCTAGATTGAAAGATATTTTGTCTGGTAACAATCAGGTTAATAAATAGCGTGTATGAAATGTACAGGCATGAATATTTGCAGTATGAATAAATGGAATTAAAATTAATTAATTGAAAGTATGTATTAAGTGATTCATCCTCATATTTTGAGGAGAAAGACCTCTGAGAAGTTCTGGTGAAGGCTTTCAGTTGCCTTCAGGTTTGGCTAATTGATTGAAAATAGTGATTAAGTTTCTAGAGGAAAGACTGAAATAACTGTGAGGATGAAATAGACCATAATTATCATAAATATGATAATGATAAATATTAATATGCTGACAATTAAGGTAATTGGGGATTTAAGGGTACAGTTCTCCTGGAGAGGTCGGTGTTGATGTCACTGCTGAGGTGTGGCACTGAGAGTGGCAGAGGTGAATTCCATTTTGATGGCCCCCTCTCCAACATGTCCCTTCAAAATTCAGCTTTATCCCAGTCTCCCCAGTGACTGCACTGGGCAGAATAATCAGGACTGCCTGGCAGGAAGATAATTGTATTGTAAGATGGGCTGTCCACAGTGAAATGCTTAACCTTCATGGGCAGAAAATGGGAATGGAAATATCCAAAGCACCAACTCTGTCTGCTTTAACCCTTTTTTATGTGTAGTGAAAGGTTTCAGAAGGCTTAATGGAAATAAGTACTTGGGAAGGGCTGGGTCACCCCAGCTCCAGGTCAGTGACAGCCTCATGCAATGCCAGAGCTCCCAGGGAAGCTTTTTTTGAAAAAAAGCAGTTTGCACGTTTTTTGAGAAGGAATAAATCCTGGATTACTTCAGTAATTTGCACATTGACACGGGATTTGTTTTCTAAGGAATCCACACCTGTTATTTCAGACTGCTTTCTTCCCAGCATTAGCTGTTAGAAACTGTGTTTTTCTAGGAAAAAGGAATATGGCATTGGCATGAATCATGGAGCCCTTTTCCTGCCTGCATCATGTACTGTGGCACATTCACATTTCCCAGTGGGAAGGGAGTTTCTTGTCCTTCAGGTTCATTACCAAATCCTGGTCTGAGTAGGACCAAGGGTTATTTCCCATTGTGCTCTAAAGGGAACACAAAATGCCTCAAGTGCTGCTAGACCTGGGAGGGCTCCTTCTTCCTGGTTTTAATTATGGAACTGAGAACAAGCCACTACATCCTTTGGAATGCACCTGGAAAGAGAGGCCTTGTGCATACACTGATTTAACATTGGTGCAATTATGCCAGAGCTTTTACAATAACTAATTGGGATTTAGCATGAATTGGTCAATCTGTTTAGACAGAAATCAGAGCTGGAGTTTGCATGGATATACAAGTTGAGGTGGAGACAGGCATGAGGCTATTTTCCTGTTTACAGAAGTGTCATTTAACCTTAAATCCATCCAGTGTGTGTGTACGTGTGTGTTTGTCACACAGCTTGTTCAGGCTGTGTCATAGACTCTGAAAAAGCAGGTTATGAGCCACCTTCTGTTCGTTAACATTGTTTAATGCTAATTGCTTTTCCCTTCCTTTATGTTTGCTCTCTGAAAAGCAGTTCCTATGTGCTGTGGATGGAGGAGGCAGGGAAGCACCATTCCTCTTCACCCTGCAGGTCTCCTCTGGCAGAATGAGAATCCCAGTTTGCTCTCAGCCACAAATCTTCCATCCATTAATGTGCACTCCTTGCCTTTTTAGCTTTGCTGTGATTTGGAGCGTTTCTGCTGCGGAGCTGCCTCTAACATCCTCTCGATGCTGTGTTTTGACTTCTCAGAGCATCAGAGAACCAGAAGGGAGCAGGAGGGAAGAAGACCCCAATGTTGTGTGGTCAGTACCCGACCAAGAGCGAGGGGAAGGAGCTGAAGATCATGGTGCAGCCGGAGACCCAGCACCGGGCACGGTACCTGACCGAGGGCAGCCGGGGCTCCGTCAAGGACCGCACACAGCAGGGCTTCCCCACCGTGAAGGTGGGCAGGGCAGGGCTGGGCAGGGCTGGGCACGGGCTGGGCAGGGCTGGGCACGGGCTGGGCAGGGCTGGGGGCTGTGGAATCGCATTTTATGGAAATGGTGTGCTGTGGCTTGGGCCCTGCAGTCTCTGGGGGCTGGGGGAGCCACTGTGCTGTCTCTGGGCTGCAGGGCTGGGCAGGGTCTCTCCTCCAGGTCATGAGCTTTACTGGATCACAGTTACAGGGGAAAGCTGCAGGGCAGGGCTGTGAAATCTGGGATGCACACCCTGTTAGGCTGCAGGTCCATGGACTGTGTGGATGCAGACATTCCATAAAAGTGGGGTAGTGAAATGCTATAGCTGTTTGATGGCTGTGGGCCATCATTGTCCAGTGGTAGTAAAGACATAAAACCATGTTTCATTAAAAAAAATCAATTTTAAGGGGGGATGTTTTGGTTTGGTTTTATTTATTTATTTATTTATTTATTTATTTTCCCGTTATTGCTTGCTGGTTTTTATTCTTGTTTTTAATCCTAGCAGTATCTGAGCTGACATACACAGTGTCTCTCGAGTGAGTCATGGAGGTCTCACTGAGTTGTGCTTTACAGGCTGTGTGTTCAGCATGGTATGGGGAGAGGTAGATGTGGGTTAGAACTGGAGAAATGGGAACAAGGAAAGAGGCAGAATTTGTGTGCACACTTGGCTGTTGCAGCCTCTTTCCTCTATGAACTTGAATGCCTTAAAATTCGGGTGCTGAGGGCCTCTTGCTCTGTCAAGAAGGTTACAAGGAGATTTTTGACATTTCTGCTCAGGAAGGAGGGCTGAGCCTGTCCTCCAGGGACTGCACATGAATGCACAGAGGGGAATTTGCAGGTCTTGTTTTTCCCCTGTGTAGCCTGGAAAGGCAATTGGAGAACTTGAGGACTTGGGAAGGTTCCCTAATGGAAATGGTAGAAAGGCTTACCAGGAGCAAGGCTGGGCTTAATTTAGGGTGACAAACAGAAGAACTGATGTCAAGTATCTTCCCACAAGTGATGATGAGAATCACCAGAGAGCTGACTCTAGGTCAGCACCACACTGGCACCATGGCAAATGCCATACTGGGCATACTGGGCTTACTGGGAGGAGTGTGGCCAGCAGGTTGAGCAAGTAGACAACTAGGTTTGTTATCACATAGGTAAGGAGGGTGAAAGACATTTCATTTCATATTTTTTCTTAGTTAGGTCACTTTGAGAAAGCAGCAAAGCAGTTCTCAACCCAGACTAACTTAGCAGGTCCACAAGGATGATGAATGTTGATGAAACAGCCCCAAAAGTTTGTGCTGACTGCTGCTGAGAGAATACAGAAATATGTTCAGAGTCCTGTTCTGCAGTGTTAGCAGTGCCAGCAGCCCTTCCCTCAGTCCTCCTGAGTAATGCAGAACTCCAGTAAAGTTTCATAAGAAAAGAATCCATTCATATTGGCCTGTTGCTATGGGGATTTAGTGCTCATTTATGTGGATTTTCTTAATGGGCCTTTGTTCATCTGAATTTCCTTTTAACTCCTTTCCCAGTTACCCTTTAGCACCCATCAGTGAAAATTCTCTTTGGAAGAGTCTCATGTTACTGAATTCCTGGAAGTTCCAGTTTGCTTTACCAGTGGGCAGGGGAGTTCATACCCTGCAGATAAAACTCTGCCAGGGCTGGACAGACAAATGAGTCAGTGAATCTTCAGGAAACCTGAGCTAGTGGGAAAAAAGCCATGTTACAGACAAGGGGTTTTTTTTGTTCTGTTTGTGGGGTTTAAAGGTGGGGAAGAACAATGTGAAGATATTGGTGCTCAGCAGAGATCTGGCCCTAACACAGGCCGAGGAGGAGAATTTAAATAAGTTGGCCATTTAAATAAAACTCTGTTCTTGATGATTAGAACTTGAGTCTACAGTCAGTGTTCAACATTAGAATTGTATAAGCAGGCCTCAATCTGCTGTTGAGCCCTTTGTTGTGAGCTGTGCCTGTTCCCATGTGGATGCCTGTGCTGGGCTCCTCCAGAGACCTTGGGGCTTTGCTCAGCTCTGACAGTCACATTTACTATTTATTCCTCTTGGACATATGCACACAATGATCTTACCAGTATTTGCTGGTTTATTTTATTTTTTTCCTTTATTTAAACTTGCTACAAACTTCAGAACTACATTTTTTTAATTTGTCAGGGAATAACCCCCCAAGAGATTCTCCAGAGAATTCTGCTCTCATCTGCATCTCCTCACTGCTAAAACTGGAGCTTCTTCCTGCAGGTGTTGCCTGGGCAAAAGTCAACCCTGTCACCCAGAAATCCTTGAGCAGCAAATGTGTCTCAGTGGATACACTAAAATACTCATTTTATCTCCTAGAATGCTCTGGCAAGGAATTTCCATCTCTGGCCAGGGAATTTGGCAACAATCTATTGTTTCTTTTCACTTGGAGTATTTTTCTTAACTATTTTCTAAAATGAAGGAGAATTTCCATTGTAATGCAGTGTCCAGGTTTACTTCAGGATTTCTTTTACCTGAGAGTATTTTTAGTCTGTGGCACCAGTGGGATCCCACTAATTAAAAAAAGCATTAAGAGTACACAAACCCTTTCATGCCAGGGTGTTGATGTTACAAAAATGAATGTATTTTTCACTGACATGTTCTGGGATAATTATGGCTTGCACAGGGGGTTCCAGGAGGATGTTAAAATGTCTGACCTGCTCTCATTTATGAGGTGTTTCAGTGAATCCTGACATTGTTACCTTTTAAGTAGGAGATGTCAGGTTGCCATTTTTAATTTTTATTTTGGTGTCTGAAGGAAAGCTGGGCTTATGTGATTGGTTGGACCATTCAGTCATCCCGTTTCTCCCTCTGCTCCACTTCCATCCTATTCTGACTCCATCAGGGGTTTTGCAGTTACTGGACAGTTCTGATCTGGTTTCATGAGGGTTTCAGAATGCATCTGGCGTGAAGGTGGGGTCCTGTGGCTGTACATGTATTGACCAGCAGTTCACCTCTGGGATCAGCCCAGGAAATGCTCTGTTTCTTGGCTGGCTGGTGGATGCAGATGCTGGGGGAGGAAGGAGGATCTGGGAGGAGCTGGGGAACGGTCACAGCTGGGGTGAGAACAGGAGGAGACGCGAGGGTCGTGGCTGGGATGGTTCTGTGTGAGGGTGGACGGGGTTCAGGCTGTTTGGACAGCAGAAATGAACAATAACAATTAGAGATGCTGTTCCCATGGTCATTGCCCTGCTGGCTGTTGCAGCTGGAAGGCCACAACGAGCCCGTGGTGCTGCAGGTGTTCGTGGGGAACGACTCTGGGCGCGTGAAGCCGCACGGGTTCTACCAGGCCTGCCGGGTGACGGGCAGGAACACCACGCCCTGCAAGGAGGTGGACATCGAGGGCACCACCGTCATCGAGGTGGGGCTGGACCCCAGCAACAACATGACCCTGGCGTGAGTAGCCCTGCTCAGGAGCCTTTCCTTCATCAGCTGGGCTGGGATCCGATTTCCTCCTTCCACAGTTCACATCTGAACACCTCAGCTCTCTGCTGCTCCCCTCTCGCTCACAGTTCAGTGTGCTCAGAGGTGCTCCCTGTGCTCTTACCCAGAACCCTGGGTAAACTGCAGTATTCTTCTTTTTAACACATCAGGCTGTGTTTGCTTCTCCTGTTCTTGTGGTTTTGGCTGTTTTTTGCTTTAAATCATTTTGCATGGAGCCTGTCTGAAAGCCAGCACTGCGTCACTCACCTGGTGCTGTACATCTCCCCTAGGACCACACTTATGGGAGGACTTATCTGTCACTTCCAAGTCCCACTGAACATAAATAATATGACTACAGTAAGTTTTCTTCTACTCCTGCTTTCTTTAAGTGAATGCAGAATATTTGAAGCAATAATCCTACAAACACAGATCTCGCCCTGGGGATGGAAGAATGAAGAGCTGTGATTCTAAATTGAATGCTTTCCAGAATTATATTGCACTTTCTGTTTTATTCATGCTTTCATATGCCTTTCTGCTGTGATTCATCATCCAAATTAGGCAGGGTTGAATGAAAACTTGAAAAAGGTCATAGATTTCATGTAAATAAAAAGAAATCTAATAACATTTCAGTAATTACCTCAAGGCTTTTGACTTTGGCTTACGAAACTCCTTGAGAGATTTTTAAAGATGTGAACTCACTAAACTATGCAATTGTTCTCTGTTTTGTGTTGTTAGGGTTGATTGTGTGGGAATCTTGAAGCTGAGGAATGCAGATGTGGAAGCCAGGATAGGCATTGCTGGCTCCAAGAAGAAGAGCACCCGCGCTCGCCTCGTCTTTCGCGTCAACATCACGCGCAAGGACGGCTCCACGCTGACCCTGCAGACACCTTCCTCCCCAATCCTGTGCAGTGAGTGGCACAACAGAGAGCTGGGAGCACAGGGCTCTGGGGTTTAGTGGGATCTGGGCTTGGAAAGGGTGCTCAGACCTGGCAGGGGCTGCCCAGGGAGCCTGGTGTGCCCATCCCTGGAGGTGCCCAGGAAGGGCTGGAGGTGGCACTCAGAGCTCTGGGCTGGGGACAGGGATCAGCACAGGCTGGACTTGATGGTCTTGAAGGCCTTTTCCAATCTAAGTGATGCTGTTGTTCTGTGGAAGTGCCTTGGGAGGTGGAAAAACCACCCTGTGTTAACCTGTGATCATTTCAGGATTGTGGTAGCTAAAATCAAGTGGATTGATTTTCTTTTCTTGCAGGGGATGTTAGTTAAAATTGTTGTCCAGTATTGAAAAGTAGTTATACATTTCCTGATCTTCAGTTCAATGAGGTTTTTACCTCGTAAAATTTCATCATTTTTGTGTTGGTTGCTTTGAAAAATGACTCTGATAGGACTTTGAGTCTCTTGTGCACTGTCACAGTCATGCCTGAGCTCTCAGCTCCACACAGGACTTGCAGTCAGCAGGCCTGGCTCTCCCAGCTGGGCTCTCTGTGTGGGCCAGAGGCTGAATCTGTTCTGGTTCAGCGCAGGAACAAAACTTTTTATAGCTCTTTATTAAACTGCTCTGTTTAGCACGAGCACAGATGGCACAGAGGGGATTGTGGAATTGTGGAATGGTTTGGGCTGGAAGGGACCTTAAAGCTCGTCCTGTTCCACCTCTTATCTTGATGAATGAGATGGAGAGCTTTACCTGTGCATGGAAAGAGCAGACAAGCTCTTGGACACTCGAAATGTACTCTTATCATGGTATAAAAATGATTTTTTGGGTTATTTTTTAGAAATGCAGTCATTTTTGCAGCTCCATTCCAGTCATGGTGGTATCCCACAGTAATGGAGTATTTGATACTAATTTTCATATTTAGGATCAGAACATTCTCTGTAAAACTTCCCAAAGCCATTGCTGTATCCATCTCTTTTGTTTGTAACTTTCTGGTTAAAGATAAAATTATTTCACCCATAGAAGAAAAAGGAGTGGAAGTCACCTGATGTTTCCTTTAACAGTCCATAACTTGCTGTTGTGAGTAGAAGCTGAGAGTCTAAGATGAAACATTTAGGGACTGATTTTAAAATAGGCTGCTGAGCTATAAAAAGCTGTATTTGATGCAAAGAGTAAATTGGTTTGGTTTTTGGCAGGCTGGGGTTTGGTCACTTGCTAAGAAAATATTCTCAATTGTGTAAGTTGCTAAGAGATTGCCCAGGAATTTTACAGTGTCTCCTCTGCTGGAAGTCTTAGAACACAGCAACAAAACACCCTGGTCAGACTTGTGTCTTTGGGGAGTTTGTGGGTAAAGCTGCTCATGGTGTGAAGGCTGAGGGGGAATTCCTGAGGCTCCTTCCAGGACTCTGTGCTTCTGTCTTAACTTATGCCAAAGCTACAGGGACTTGCAGCACAGCTTGGCCAAGCAAACAGTGCTGGCACATGGGTACTGGCTGATGAAAATGGGATGAAATGTGTTGTTTATTGAATATAAATTATCTCCTCAAGCACATTAGGCTGGCTTGGTTTGCTACATGAACCTTACTCCAGATGTGTAATGTACCTCCACAACAAGGTTTGCATTTACACTCATCAGAGCCTGTTTACGTTGTGTTTTATAGCCAATAATACTCCTGAAACCATAGAGAAGGCATGAAGGAGCTGCAGGCTCTTTATTTCAGGGCTGTGTTTTAAATAGGCTTTGTTAACTTGTTAGCAAACCCAAATGCAGTTACTCTTCTCATGTGCCTTGAGCATATCCCGGCGTTGCGTAACAGTTGCCTGGGAACCCGCAGCCACAGTTGTAGAAAAATCCTCTCTCAAAGGTCATTAAATAATTTGGAGTGGTACAGGATGTATGTTCTGCTGTGTAGTAAGCCCAGGGAATATTGTTATTAAACACTCAAAGTGGGCCAGGCCAGTGCAGGGGCACGAGTCTGGGTGTGTGCCCTGGGGAGCTGGGGAGAGGAAAGGTGCTCGAGGAACCTGAATTGTTTCATGTTCAATGGGTCACAGCACATTATTTTAAAATGTGTCTCTTTACATTGCCTGCAGTGCTCATTTTCATTGAGCACTCATGGTCCTGTTTGGTTTAAGGTTTAAGAGGGATAGGAATGGTTTGCAGCAATGACAGTTTGTGATAAGAATGACATAAATCATCATCTGGACCTCTGGCACAGGGGCATCCTGGGGTGTGTGTCTGTAAAACCACATCCCTTGGCTTGTGTATTTGGCTCAAGTTGCTCTAACTCCCAGCTCCAGAGATTTGTGTCTTGCAAGGATTTGGAGGGGACCTTGGAGCTCATCCCATTGCACCCCCTGCCAGGACCTGGGGACACCAGGTTGCTCCAAGCCCTGGGTCAGTTCTTGTACCAGACTGAAAACTGTGTCATGTAAAAAACCTGCAAAGCCCACCAGGTAATGGGGGAATTACTCCTTCTGCTCTTGGGCAGAGCAGAACAAAATAAGCTTCACAAAAAATAAGGTTTTATGACCCAGAGGTTGGATTTGCAGGTAGCCTTCTAAGGGCTGATGCCTCTGGAAATCTACACCAGGGAATTACAGAACCACATTTCCTTCTCTTCTGAGCCCTTGTTGGGCTTTGCCTCCAACACTGGGAGTTTTGTCTTGAACATTTAGTAAGAGCAGAAGAAAATGAAAAAGGTTATTAGTAGATAGTCAAGCTAAGTGTGATTTCTGTGAGCTCATTACATTTAGTGAGGAAATAATATTATTTATATTCTCTTGTATTCTGAAGAGTTTGTCATGAGATGCATGATAAAGAAGCTCAGGGGTTTTAGCTTTTCCTTCATAACCCTGTAAATAAAAGTGGTTTGGTTTGGGTGTTGATACTTGCTTGATTCCAGGCTCTGTTTTTCCCTTGCAGCTCAGCCAGCGGGAGTCCCAGAGATCCTAAAGAAAAGTCTCCACAGCTGCTCAGTGAAGGGTGAAGAGGAAGTTTTTCTGATTGGCAAGAACTTCCTAAAGGGAACAAAAGTGATTTTCCAAGAGAATGTTTCCGGTTAGTGTGAAAGCAGGGCTGGCTTGGGGTGCTGAGCAGAGCTGGGCTCGGGGTTTCACTGCTGGTAAAGCTCAGTATGGAGGGCAGAGTCAAAGGCACTTCAGTAAATTGCTCTGCAGAATGTGCAATAACTTGGGCTTTTTCATTTTCATTTAGATGAGAATTCTTGGAAGGCAGAAGCTGAAATTGACATGGAATTATTTCATCAGGTACTTCTCTATTACTGTTATTATTGCTATTATTGTCCCTACTACTGTTTCTATTATTACTACTACTATTACTATAATTATGATTTTAATTTAAAAAAATACACTGACTCTTTCCAAAGAAAAATTAATCAAGCCTTTCCCTCTTTCTGTGCATTTCTACAAATAATTTGAATTTTCTTCACATAAGGTCTGTTGTGTGTCTGGTAGAATATTATTTTGGGTTTATACCAGTATAATTGTCCAGTTTCTAACTGAGAGCTTGGATCCCACAGTGGGTTTGGTGAGCAGGTCTTTGCCCTTATATGCAATGGAATTAAAGGCCTAATTCAATTTTCCCAGCAGTTCTCTGTGGAAGGAGATTGTGTGTACCCCACAGTCTTTATAACTGGCTGAGGTTTTGTTCCACTTTGAACTGTTTTATGGAATATTTGTTCTTTTTGACGCAAATAAATGTCTTTTTGGACTCTGGCTGGACATGATGTCAGGGGGATGCTGTCCTGATCCCAGTGCCCTGGGGTTTTGTGGGGTTTACCAGCCTGTTCTCTTTTGATGTAAGTAGAACTCTGATCAGAAGTAATGAAGTGTGAT
This sequence comes from Cisticola juncidis, assembly GCA_013400215.1. NCBI lineage: Eukaryota > Metazoa > Chordata > Aves > Passeriformes > Cisticolidae > Cisticola > Cisticola juncidis. The sequence goes on from VXBR01008547.1 coordinate 41,413, forward strand.
GTTTGTGCCTTGCAGAATCACCTCATTGTGAAGGTGCCACCCTATCACGACCAGCAGATCACCTCAGCAGTGTCTGTGGGGATCTACGTGGTGACCAACGCCGGGCGCTCTCACGACGTGCAGCCCTTCACCTACACTCCAGAGCCAGGTGTGTGGGTACCTGGGCACGAGGGGCTTCCCACCTGCTCTGCACTCACCCCACAGCCTTTGGTGCAGCAGGAATGCTGAGACACGGATCTGGCCAAACCCCTCTTGCTAGCAAATGTTCTCCATTAATAATAAAATCTAAAGGCTTTGCTTTTCTCATTTATTGCCGAATACCTCAAATTCCAGCTGGCTTGTGACAGCTTTTCTTATAGAGCAGCGCCCATTTCTAGTTCAAGGATCAAAATGAGGCTGAGCAGGATAAAAAATGAACATATCCCGTACAATGCACCAAATAAACCAAGAAATCCCACCAGGCTTTATCCTGAGGAAAGCTGCAATTTGCCCACTTCATGGATTTCAGTTTATTTGTTTATCTGTATCACAATAGACAGTGCAAAGGTTTGTGTGGGTTTCAAAGAACCTGAATTTCTTTAAGCTATAGGGAATTGTTTTGGTTTGCTTTGTGTTTTTTTGGCTTGTTTGCTGATTTAACGTAAGGAAGTTCTCAATGTGTTTTGTCTCGGCAGCTGGGACTCTGAATGTTAATGTGAAGAAGGAAATCTCCAGCCCAGCCCAACATTGTTCTTTTGAAGAGGCTATGAAAGGTACTAAAATGATTCTTATCAGTGTTCTTAATAATTTAACTATGAATTCCTACCCAGATTTGGTGAAATGAATCAGACATCCTGTGATAAGTCTGTGCTTATAAAATCTGGCCCTATTCTTACAGGGAGGTTTGTTTTCTGACTCTGAGACTTTTACTTCATAACAGTATTCCTATCAGTATATTTTAGTACAAGCTAATATAGAACAAAAAATTGCAAAAATAATACTTTTTAAATTTTTTTATGCATTAGGTTCTGCAGTCCAATCTTTCTTTAGTATGTTTGCAAGTGAAGAATTGAAAAGAAGCCTAGGATTGCAGTTAATACAAAGAATTAGAAACTGTGTAGTGTTAATTGAGGCAAATATATAAATGAATATACAGGGTAGGCCTGACATCCATCTAATTTCATATGGAGCTGAACTGAGGGAAGATCCCAGCTGCTCCAGAACAGCTGCTGCTCCTCAGAACACGACGTGCTGCTGCTGTTCCCTCATGAGTTAATTTATGCAGTAAATCTGAATTTGCCTTCTCATGGGCATTCCTGTGTCAGCTCCTCTTTGGTGCTTCATTCCTGTAGCTGTTCTGCTCCAGCAGGCTCTCTGAACCAGAGGTCAGGGAATTCTGTTTGCTGTGCGTGGTTGGTCTGTTCTGTCCTTCCTCACCCTGTACACATGTGCAGAAATTTTACTGCCACTTTCTGGAAGATTGAAATTTGCTGAGGGTGTGGAGATCTGTTGCTTTACGTGGAAGAGTAATTCTTGAATTTACTTAGAGGGAGTTGTGGAACCGTGGTTTCACCATTGCCCCTGTTGTTCTGTTGTTTGTGCTGCAGCAGTGAAGGCCACGGGCTGTAACCTGGAGAAGGTGAACATTCTTCCTAGTGCCTTGATAACCCCGCTCATGCCAAGCAGTATGATCAAGAACGAGGATGTGGCTCCAATGGAAGTAAGTGCACAAAATGCTCTCCCCGTGCTCCAGGTGGGTTTGGTGGGGGCTGAGCACCTTTCAGGTCTGAATTACAGCTGCTCCCTGTCCATGATTTAGTAGTGAAGAGTAACAGACAGGGAAGGTGCCATGTCCAGGGTCAGTCTGGGCAAAACACAATCACAGGGCATGAGTAAAACAGACAATTCCTTCCATAACTCACCTGGTTCCTGCACCCAGACAGATTGGTGGCTTGGTGACCTTGTGATGGGGGTTTTTATCCTGTGACACAGAACAAGTAAATTACTGTAAGAATATCTTTTAATCAGTTCTTAGCATTGCTTTCATTAAATTGTGCCACGATGCCCTCCTGGAAGTAGCATTTCCACTGCTGATCATTTGCTTGCTGGTTTGGGTGTGTCTGGGTTTCACACCTGCCCTTTCCCTCCCATCTTTCCTGGACATGGGGGATTTTGGGAGATTGTATTGACATAACCTCAGTAGGATTATAAATTACCAAATATCCCACTCTTTTCAGGCTTCAAATGTGGTTGGACCAACTCAGCAAACATTGGAAAACAGCATGTCTGGCATATCAACTTCTGCTTCCCATTTACCTTCAGAAAGTGAAAACCAGCAGCAAATCCAGCCCAAGGTGTACAACCCCGAGAGCCTGAGCACAATCCAGACCCAGGACATTTCCCAGCCCGGCAGCTTCTCGGCCGCAGCCCCGCTGCAGGGCAGCGATGCCCTGCTGCAGCAGGCTGCGCAGTTCCAGCCCCGCGAGTCCCAGCCCCGCGAGGTGCTGCAGTCCGATGGCACCGTGGTCACCCTGTCCCAGCTGGCCGAGGCCTCCCAGCAGCCGCCGCCGGCGCTCTCGGAGCCCGCGCAAGCCCTGCAGCAGCAGATTTCCTCCAGCATCTTCTCCTCGGCCAGCGGCGTGAGCCAGCTCCAGAACACCATCCAGCAGCTCCAGGCTGGCAACTTCCCCACCAACACGGCCACCGGCAGCAGCAGGAATGTGGACTTGGTGCAGCAGGTCCTGGAGGCCCAGCAGCAGTTATCTTCCGTTCTGTTTTCGGGCTCGGACAGCAGCGAGGATGTCCAAGACCAGCTGAACGCAGACATCTTCCAGCAGGTCAGCCAGATCCAGAGCAGTGTGAACCCTGGGATGTTCTCCTCCTCGGACTCCGCTGTCCACTCCAGAGCAGAGAGCCTCTTGCCCGGACGAGCTGAGAACGTCCACCCCCAGCCTGAGGGTGCCCTGTCCAGCCAGCAGCAGCAGCAGCAGCAGCAGCAGGCCATGGAGACGTCTGCGGCCATGGTGATGGGCATGCAGCAGAACATGTGCCAGGCGGCCTCGCAGATGCAGCCGGACCTGTTCTCCTCCAGCTCGGCGGGGAGCGGCGCGCTGCAGCAGTCCCCGGTGTACCAGCAGGCGTCCCACATGATGGGGGCGCTGTCCCCCGGCGAGGACATGCAGATGCAGTGCGAGCTCTTCTCCTCGTCCCCGGCCGTGTCGGGCGGCGAGGCGGCCGCGCCCGCTCAGCCCCCGGGCTCCGGCAGCGGCCCGGCCCTGTTCCAGCCCCCCAGCTCCGCAGAGGGGGAGGAGGCCTCGGGGCAGGGCAAACAGATGCAGAGCTCGGTGTTCCAGACCATGGTTCAGATGCAGCACGGCGGGGAAAGCCAGTCCCAGGTTAATCTGTTCTCGTCTACCAAGACCATGATGAGCGTGCAGGGCAGCGGGACGCAGCAGCAGGGCGGGGCTCTGTTCCAGCAGGGTGGAGAAATGATGTCCATTCAGTCGGGGAGCTTCATCCAGCAGTCTCCACACTCACAAGCTCAGCTTTTCCACTCTCAGAACCCTATTGGTGACACTCAGAATATATCCCAGGAAACACAAGGATCCCTTTTTCATAGCTCCAATTCCATTGTCCACAACCAGACCAACACTAATTCCTCTGACCAACTGCAGCCCCCGATGTTCCACTCACAGAATGCCATGGGTGTCTTGCAGAGCTCCTCGGTGCCTCAAGACCAGCAGTCTGCCAACATGTTCCTTTCCCAGAGTTCCATGAGCAACCCTGCCACTCAGGAAGAGCAGATGTCATTCTTTACTAGCCCAAATCCCATTTCTCCTCTTCAGACAGCAACAAACACTGAACAGCAGCCTTCTTTCCAGCAGCAGACACAGATCTCTCATATGCAGAGCTCCATGCTTCCCCAGGAGCAGCCGCAGACCCAGCCTGCTCAGCAGGGCTTGTTCCAGTCCCAGGTGTCCCTGGGCTCCATCCAGTCCAGCTCCATCCCCCAGAACCAGCAAGGAGCCATCTTCCAGCCTCAGCACCCGATCGTGGCTATCCAGAGCAGCCCTCCCTCTCAGGAGCAGCAGCAGCAGCAGCAGCAGCAGAACATGATGTTCAGCAACCAAAGTGCAATGAGTACAATGGCCTCCCAAAAGCAGAACATGATTTTCAACCCGAGTCAAACCCCGGTTACCAATCAGGAGCAGCAGGGCCAGTCCATTTTCCATCCACAGTCCAACATGGCCTCGATGAATCAGGAGCAGCAGCCCATGCAATTCCAGAGTCAGACCACAGTGTCTCCTCTCCAGAATCCTGGCTCCAACCAGGCTGAAGCACAGCAGCCAACCATCTTCCATAACTCACCCCAGATTCAGCTGGTCCAAGGGTCCCCAAGTTCTCAAGAGCAACAAGTCACCCTCTTCATCTCCTCAGCTTCCATGTCTGCCCTGCAGAGCAGCATGAGCCAGCCGGAGCTGCAGCAGTCCCCCATGTACTCCTCCCAGAACAGCATGGCAGGGATGCCAGGAACAGCCTCTCCTCCCCAGCAGCAGCCTCCTCTGTTCCACAACTCGGCGGGAGCTGCCATCAACCAGCTGCAGAACTCCCCTGCCTCGTCCCAGCAGACATCGGGAATTTTCCTGTTCGGCATCCAGAACAGTGAGTGACCCTTTCCCTGTGCTGAGCTCACAGTGCAGAGAGCTGGAGAGTAGAGAGTGGAAACCAGGAGATGGGTGGGTGGGAAGGGACCTCACTGCCCATCTGATCCCACCCTCCATGATCCCATCCCACCATCCCAGGCTGCTCCAAGTCCCCTCCAGCCTGGCCTTGGGCACTGCCAGGGATCCAGGGGCAGCCACAGCTGCTCTGGGCACCCTGTGCCAGGTCTGCCCACCCTCACAGGGTAGAGTCTCTCCGTAATGTCTAATCTAGGAGTGATTGTGCTCTCTCAAGAGAGCATTTCTCCTGCTGTTTCTGGTTTCCACAATATATGTGTTGCCTCTCTTCACGTTTCTGAAGGAGAGCAAGGATTTTAGAAGCTGTAGAGTCTAGAAGAGTGTGTTAAAATGTCCTTAGCTGTACATACCTGAACGTTTCCTTACCTGCTCTCTGGACCAGCCTCCATGACCATGAGTTCTGTGGGGCGTGGAGCCTTCCTCAGTGTCAGGGGTCTGGTGCCTGTGAGCCCCACAGTGAGAGGTGCAGGAGCTGCTTACAGCGGGTTGTAGTGGCTCTCACGGGGTGCACACTGGTGGGGGGCTGTTCTCATATCCCGTGTGCTTTGCTGTGCAGCCGTGGCTGTGCCGAGGCTCTGAGCTGTCCCTCTGTCCCCAGACTGTGGCCAGCTGCTGCCGCCCGGGCCGGGGGCGCTGCCCGAGGAGCTGATGGCCATGGGGCAGGGCGGGCAGGCGCAGGGCGAGGCGCAGCCCGCGGTGCCCGCGCTCCTGTCCCAGCCGCTGCCCGAGACGCCGCCGCTGCCCCCGCCCATGGCCACCAACCAGAACATGGAGAAGATCGACGACCTGCTCGTGTCCCTGCAGAACCAGGGCAACAGCATGGCTGGCTCCTTCTAATCAGGCAAGTGGGGAGTTGGGGGCTCTGGGCTCTTCCCTGCCACGCAGGAGCTTTGTTCGGTACCTTTGCACCTTCCAGTGTGTGACTGTGCTGTAAGAGGGCAGCTACAACACCAGTGAGGCTGAATTAAAGATTCAGAAATAAATAGCAGAGTGAAGTTATTAAAACCAGTCAGAGGTCAGAACTCGTATGAAACAGTTGAGACTCTGTCTTGTTTGTTTTTCCTACATTTTGTCATCTGCCGTGACAGGCTGGGACTTTGTTAGGGAGGAGTGGATCACTGGCAGCTTGGCAGATCAAAACTATGAAACATGACTGTGGTTAAAAAACTTGGGGTTTACTGAGTAAATAACACCTCAAGTCTGAACTGTTCTGAGCTCTTCCCCCTGGTTACAATAACGCAATGTGAAAACAAGTTTTGGTGGAATGTGGCAGCTCCTGAGTGTGCCACATGCTGAGGCTGTGTGAGGAACAGCCAACAGCATCAGCTGCTGCTAGGAGACATCCTGCTTCTAGAAGGTGCCTTTTTCAGAGAGGGGGAAAGAGCCCTTGGCTACAAATGAGCACCAAGGACCAGGAGCACTCTGGAGTCCAGTGTAGGTTGTGGTGTGGAACTTGGGGCTGGTCTCGTCCTAAATCCCCTGAGTTTTCACTGAAGTGATGCTCTTCATTCTCTGATCTAAGGGGGTTTGTGTGTGCAGTCTGGAGTCTCTCTGGACTCCTTGCCCCCAGTTCAGTGCCTGCTCATGGGCAACAGCCTGAAGATGAAGCTGCTGCACAGGAGGAAGGGGGGACTGTGCTTAGCCATGCCTGACATTTCTGCTTGTTTTCTCATGCAGAAATTCCGTGAAGAAAAAAAAGCGACGATTTCCCAGATCTTCTCAGACCTTCCAACTCTGGATTAGGCTGCGTGGAACCAATTGCTTCTGTGGAAAAGTGGCCTCTTTAAAGAGCACACGCGTGGCCAGTGGCAGACCTGAGGCCATGACCATGGAATTTGGGCTCCACAGTGCCAATAATGCTGAGGAGTTATGCTTTGTGTTACTGGGGCATGGGGTTGGGCTGTTACCAGGTTCAGAAACCTCATTACAGTGGGGGCTCTTGGAATTTAAAGCATATCTGGTCAGTTATTATTGTTGTTGGAAGGTAATCCATGTTACCACGTTTACTTTTTCCCTCCTGTTCCTTCTTCACATCCCTTTTTTCCCTCAGGAAGCTCGTGCAGCAGAAACAGCAGCTGCCTGTGCCCCGAGCCTCAGCTGTCAGTAGGTGAAGGGATCTCTGGATTGACACGGAGTGGGAGAGCCAAACCCACCCTTTCTGAATTGGAAGTGCTGATAACTGTTAGAACCAGGCAGAGAATTGCTGCTGTCAGTAACCAGTTCCCATCTGAGCATGGGATTAACGGTTTTCCACATCCCTTACGTGGAGCTGTACAGAGAGCAAGGGTTTGGGGGCTCTACAAAATGAAGAAATGAAGGGGAACTTCTCAATCTTAAAATCTTCTCTAAAACACCTTCAGCTTGAAAAGAGCATTATGTGGCTGAGGAGGAGACTCCTCTGTGTGTCTCTCTCTGATGGGTTAGAGCTCTGTAAAGCCTCATGAGCTGTTCCCAAACCTCCCTTTCGTTCTTTCCATGGTTTTCCTTCTCTCCCTCAGTTTTGTATCGTGTTTTTTTAAAAAGACATAGATATCCTACTGGCTTTAAAGCTAAAGAAACAGCTTTTAGGAATCCTTGGCAGTAAATTGCTTAGTCAGTAGAAGCTTTGACAAATAATCAAGGAGTAAGGAGAGAGGAAGCAATTTCTCCACCACCTTCTAAACGCAGCCATCCCCCTTAACCCGCCACTTCCAGCTGTGACTGATGGAAATCTTCAGCTTGGCTTTACTCCAAGTAGGGGGCAAATTGCATCATTTTTAAGCCTTCTTAAAAGGTCACTTCATCCTGAGCTGTTGCATCTCTGTAGCACGTGGAGCTCATCGCGGTTCTGAAGTGATTTTTCCTTTTTCTACCACCGAGCCCCGAGTCTGGTTTCTGATTGTCCTGTTTGATTAAGGAATAAACCCTTGACTGATGTTACCGAATGTAAAAACAACCCACTCCAGACCAGGCAGGTGTTTTGTGAGGCTTGTGGATTCTTTGGGTGCTTCAATCTGCGGGCAGTGTGTGATCTCTCACTGCAGCCTCGCTCAGATCCGTGTTCTGCGCTGCCCGGGGCCGAGCCGCTCCCGGCACAGCGTAGCTGGTGTCACGTCATTTTTGTTATTTGAAATAACAAAAGAACAGTCTGTAAATGGGTTTTTTTTTTAAGTTCCTCGAGTCTGTTTACTGTGTGTTTTCCCCTTAACTGGTGTGCGTAGTTGAGCCGTGTAGAGTTTTTGTTGGTTTTCCTGGATTTCCCCGTTTGTTGGTCTGTCACGACGTTCACTTTCTCTTTCTGTCTCTCTCTTTCTCTCTCTCATTGAGAGGCATTGAATTACGTTTTCAGTAGTAAGGCTTCTTGCCGATATGAAGGGAACTTTTCAGAAAGAGACCTGCTCTGGGTCATTTAATTTTGAATACAGTTTTCAATCGTTCAAGTTTTGGATGGTTTATATCTAATGTGTGTTTCATTTTTTTGGAAAGCTATATTTTGTATTTAGGAAATGGTATAACTATTTTGCTATTTGTACTGAGTGAGTACATTGGCATAAATATAAAAAATTTATATATATACATATATATAAAATATTCTTTTTGCCACACATTTTTGTGGTAAATTTGTGAGTTTGTCTGATGTTCTACCACAACGTGGCGTCTGATAACAGTGGGGTGGGGTGGGGTTTGTTATGTCTTTATTGAGTATTTAAGTACTTTTTGCAACATGAATAACGTGTTCATCTCTCGCCATTCCATCAGGCAGTGTTGGTCCAGCTGGCCACGAGAAGCTTCGCTCTGTGTTTGGTGTGTCCCTCACTCACAGCCTAGCCAGGAAACCCAGAGGCATTTAGGATTATATAAAATAGGAAATACTGGGGTTTCCCTCAGAATGAGCCATTCAGCTTTTCTCCACTCTCATTGCCTATTTAATATTTTATTATTAGCGCCTCTGTGTTTTAACTCCTAATTTATGATTATGCTCAAACGTTGGATATTTTAATCAGGACAGAAAGAATTCCCCACTGCATCACGTCCAGAGCTGCTTTAACCCCGACCCAGACCTTTTCTTTCTGTGTTTTATTTGTTTTCCCCTGCTGAGACAAACCATTACCAACACCTCGCAATGGTTACAACACGAAAGCAGCAGCCCCAGCAGTGCCCAGGGCTGAGCGGGGCTGCTCAGGCTGAGAACAACGGACCCAACAACGTCCAGAGGGCCGTGCAAGTCCACAGCCCCTCACTGGGAGAGGAACAGGTGGTGTTTGCAGGATCTTGTCCCAGGATGAGCTGCTGGGTGTCCCCTGGGCTGCTGGACACAGGAGGAGTGACAGGAGCCGTGGATCCGTGTGCTGCTTCAGTGTGCTCGTGTTCCCAAGGGCTCTACCCGTGTGTTGGTCAGTGCCAAGTCACCAGGGACCAATTCTGCGTGGAACAGGAGGAGTGCCCAGAAGAGAACCTCGTCCCAAGCCTGCCACAGCTCCAGGGAAGGGTATGTTTGAATTGTGGGCATGTTCGGGGTCACTCACAAAGAGAGAAAAAAACATACACAAAAACCAACCAAGGGCTGTGCTATCCCAGTGTTCCCTTCTGGAAACACCTTCCTGTCCTCGTGTTAGACTTACCTGTTCATTTTAGGTCAATGTTAAATGTACAACACTCTGAACATGTGATTTGGTTACAAAAAGTATTTGTGTGGTGAAGAGGCTGCTCAGTGGTCGGTGCGTGCTGGGCAGGGCTCTGAGGGTGCAGGGCTGGATCAGCCCCAGAGGAGCTCAGGACAGCTGCAGGTCAGGCAGGGAGCACAGCCTGGGCCACGGCTCTGTTCTGTCAGGGCCCTCAACATTCACTTCTGATGGTTTTAGCAGCTGAATTTGGGCAGCAGAGCTGTGACCTGTGCTCCAGGAGCACACGGAGCGCTGGCATCGTGTCCTGTGGGTGACAGAGGGAATCCTGAGGTGTCAGTGTGTAAATCCAGCAGCCCTGGGGGTCCCACAGCACCCACTGTGGGCACAGCTGAGAGCTGAGGGAGATGGAGCTGCCAACCCCCCCATGTCCCCTCAGCTTTTACCCCAAGTGTGCCCAGAGCCCACCCAGAGACCACAGAGCCGACACTTAGGGCACAGTTTGAGCTGAACATCTCCTCTGGAACGGAGTTAGTGGTGCTTTGTTTAATTGACAGTTGTTTTCTTATTAATTGCTTCCCCACTGCCTGATCCTGCAGCAAGCCAATGCTTTGCTCTTATCTTCACACAAAGCTAGTTCAAGAAACAGTTCCAGGCTGGCTGTTCTGAAGTGGATGTTCACTCTCTGATCACTGATTTTTACTTCTAATCACTGACAGGGTGGTTGCTTCCCATGTAGTTTTGAGATATGGCATGAGCAGTTAAACATAACTTTGGCAGGTTTTTACTGGAAGGACTGAGTCTGGGCAGCTGTGTCAGTGGACATTCTCCTCACTTGCATAAGCTGAACTTTATTTTTCAAAGTTCCCATTGATATTTTGATTAAGAATCTAATTTCTAAAAGGAAAGTATGTCTGAATGGATTTTTATTTCTGATTTCTTGTGCCTCTGCTTGTCAGACTGTTGGGTTCCTTTTCCAGGGCCATTGCAGGGGAGCAGAGGGAGCACAGACATGGACCTGAGTGAGGAAAGCAGGAGAGAGCAGAGGGAGTTGCTTGGATGCCCCGAGCTGTAGGGAGAAGGTGAGAACAGGAACTGCTGGTCACTGGTGACTCCTCATTAGTGCAGAACTGAGTTTCAAGGGTTGGTGGGTTTTGTGTTCAGGGGGGCTAAAGGCAGCTCCGTTCTGTAGAAGCTAGAAGGAAACAGCAGTGGGATGCTGTGCCTGTCCAGGGGCTTTGTTCAGTCTTTTGTGGCAGCTTGGGCTTGTTTAGTCTTTGGTGGCAGCCTGTGAGCACTTTGTGTTCCTGCCCAGACCAGCTGTGCCAGCTGTGCCAGCTGTGGTGCCCTGGGCAGGGCGTCTGTGCCACGGCACCGAGGGTCAGCCCTGGAAATGGGATAAACGTGGTAGAAATGAGGAGAAATGCAGCAGGGGGTGAACTCCTGCAGAAGAGAACTTGTGAAATCCTGCAGGGGACTGGGGGACTTGGGGGGTTACATAGGAAGGGAGGCTTTTCCTCTCCCAGTCTGTACAGGGATGTAAATACGCACTGCCTGTATATTCTAGGACTATATATATGTATATAGAGGAGTCAGATTATTATATATAAATAATAGTAGACACATGCATAGAATACTGTTATATTTACATTTTTATAAACATGAAACAATACTCCTTTTCCTCAGTAGGAGGTTTTTTAGTAACTCATGAGTAGCTTCTCACACCTCTCAGTCTGGACGTGTGGCCATGGTGGTGGCTCCAGGACTGCTCTGCTTGGGAACCTCGCTGGGGTCTGTGGGTTGGAAGCAGCTGTGGCCACTTTTGACTTTCTGTATCTTTTAGTTCATCACTTGCAGATGTGGGTTAGGATGGAGCTGACAGGCTGAGGCTGAGCATCCCTCAGCTCCCCTGGAGCTGCCCCAGAGCCTGTTCCATCCCCAGTTGTGCAGCAGTGGTGCAAACAGGGTGTGCTGGTGGCTGCTGCTGAGGGCTGGGCTGACCCCAGCCCCGTGTGGCTTTGTGTAGCTGAGGGTCCCTGCTTGTGCTGGGTCAGGGAGGGGAAGCTCTTCTACCATTTCTCTTTATTCCCTTGAGGGCAGGAGTCTGTAAACTGATTTTTTAAACTGACTCAACAGTGCAACAGTCGATATCTAGAGAACTCTTTAAAGGCCAGTGAAGCTCCCCTTGAATTCTGTCTGTGAGGAACCTGCCACGACTCCTGCTGATTTCTTGCAGGTTGTGTGAGGAATTGAACACTAAGAATCATAGAATCATGGAATATCCTGAGCTGGAAGGGACCCACAGGGATCATCCAGTCCAACCCCTGGCCCTGCTCAGACACCCCAACAGTCCCACCCTGTGCACCCCTCAGAGTGTTGTCCAAACTCTCCTGGAGCTGTGGCAGCCTCGGGGCCGTGCCCATTCCCTGGGGAGCCTGGGCAGTGCCAGCACCTCTGGGGAGGAACCTCTTGTCATCTCTAACCTAAACCTGCCCTGACACAGCTCCAGCCATTAAATCAGGTCATGCAGTCAGTAGTGTGCATTGTGTCCATCATGACTCAGTTCCAAATCTGTGTTCCAGTGGACTTTGCCATGAGTGGATCAGTGTTGTCCTGCTGCAGGTTTTCTTAAATCACCTCCACCACACTGAGAGCCAATGTCCTCCTTTGTTCTCTTGGAGTTTGCAGGGCTGAACTCTGCTTTTTCCAGAGATTGTCATTTTAGCTGTTACACTTCATTGAATTGCCCAGAGACATTCACTGAGCAGGGACAGGGCAAGGAATCCAGGGATTCCTGCTCCCTGTGTTCAGGTTCCCAGGCTCCCACCCCCCTGACACATTCCACCTCCAGGCCTGGGATTGGGGAAGGGCCCTGTGTTCACCTGGCAGGTAAATGGCCCTGGCTCTGCTTTGGCTCTGCCCTACCCTGGGCAGGACTAGGCTGCCTGTTGGGATAACGTGTCCAGGGAAAGGTTCCTGTTTGGAAGTGGCTCTTTGGGTGTTACAGAACTGAGATCCCATTCCAGCATCCTTAGCAGCCTGCAGCATTCCTGAAGCTTTTTTATTCTGGATAAAAGGAGGCAATTTGAATTATTTCCATCTGAGCTGATGCTGACTTGAGCTCCAGCCCCTTCAGAGCAGAGCTCCAGCCTCTGTCTCTGTCCCTGCACCTCTGGTGGGCTGTCCCCTGCCTGCCAGAGGTTCTGGGTGCACCCTGGACCGCTGAGCTGCCTCTTCTGTGTCCTGCAATGTGAAAGTAGCACCAGATACTCCTTCGTGCAGTTCTGTGTAAATGGCTTTCGTAGGTGGGTTTTCCAAGCACTGATTCCCGGTGTTTTCAGTTTGTCTATGAGGGGATATTTTATTTGCATCTATGTTTTTAGCTCTCCTGTGATAACTTGTTGAATATTAAAAAAAAAAAATATTTTGCTTCTATTGGGACATTTGTATACTCGCAACTATATTTCTGTAAACAGCTGCAGTCGAGAATAAACAATGAAAGTTTTCATTTTACAGTGTAAAGTCTTGTGATGGTTTTTCCAAGGACACCTCCAGAGCTGTGCCTGAGGCACTGCAGCTGCTGCAGGAAGAGGACCTTGGGAATCATCCTTGGGAATCACTGGTGCTGTGGGATCCCCAGTAACCCCTGGGGGCTGCTCAGTCCAGACCCCAAATTGTGACAGCTTCCATAGGATCCTGTCTCTGAGGGACTGGGGGAGATGCAGAGTCTGCCCCAGGGAGGTGAGGCCAGGAGTCCAAAGCCAGGATGCTGGAAGTCACCACGTCTTCAGCAGGGTGAGGATTTCAGCAGATTTATCCAAAAGGTTTGACCAAGAGTCTTCCCCTTCAGCCCTGGGCATCGCCCAGTGCTAGGGTGGGACAACTCCCTGCCCTGAGCTTTTGTCCTTCTCATTATCCCCTGGGGCCAAAGATCCAAGAAATCCATCCTCCTGTCCCAACCCCTCACCCCTCCAGGCTCAGAGAAAGGCTCAGAAACAGGACTGAGTCACGGGGGTTTGGGTTTGATATTTATTGGGTGACACAGCCCCTGCCCAGGGCACCCACCCCACCCTCCCGTGCTGGTGTCCCCAACCCCGGGCACAGTGGCTCTCTGGGCAGTGGGGACAGGATGGCCTGGCCCATGCCAGGTGCTGGGAGAGGCCTCGGGCCCTGCAGGCAGGGCCGGTGCCCCTCACCTCCTCCTCACGAACTTCTTGGTGGCGGCGTTGGGGTTGAGGCGGCGGCGGCCGGCGCCCAGCGCGGCGTCGCGCAGCTGCAG